>CM036590.1:37227978-37697978 GCA_020745705.1 Hemiprocne comata | reverse complement strand
CGGAAATACAGAGTGGGAGCAGCTGTTCCTTATTGTTAGGGCACAGAATTTAGAGTTCCAATTGCCACATTAATCAGAAAGAATTGAGTCTATGAAATCCATTTCATTTAATCTCATTATTGAATAAACAGCTCTGTAGTGATGCCTATTTGTACTTGTTTCTCTAATAAAAATGCAACTGTAGCTCTCAACACAAATTAGTTTTAATCATTTAAATGATACGAATTTGTCAAACATAAATAATCTAACACCTGTTTTGCCTTTTCATTTTATGAACAAAATGTTTCATTAAAACTAGTAGAGGAATAGTGGGAAATAACAAAGGTAGGTTTATTTATTTATTACAATTCTATTAATTTTTTAAAAATGCAAGTGTGAGTTAATTACTATCTGGCAGAATGAAGAAGCAGTCTGCTTCATTGCTATTCAAGGACACAACAGAAAACACCAAAACAGAAGGATGTCTCACATACACTAGGTCAATGCAACTCACTTGTCCTATGCTCATCTCTGAGAATTGTTGACAGTAATTTACAGTATAGCAATTAATCTTCTGAATACAATTATAAGATTACAAAACAATGAGTGGTACAGCTTTTGAGATGCTTAATCAAGGCACCAAAAGCTGCCATGACAGTAACCAATTTATGTGAACCAAACCATCTCAGGCAAAGAGAAAGACATATCTGAGTTTCTCTGCTTTTTATTTGTTTTACTAACTTCATTTCAGGAGATCTGCCTGACCATACCTGAAGAGTATCCTAATTGTCAGAAGGGTCTAATGTGGTTTAATAAACAATTGGTAGCTAACTCTGAAAATGGAGATCCATTTGTTTTCTCCACAGAATAGTACAATAGTATTTGTTGTTTCTGTTTCATGCTACATTTTGTTTTGAAAGATTTGCTATTTAAAATTCTGGATATCTTAACACACTGCCCTGAATTCGTTTATCATTTGATTGAGGAGAAAGATTAAACATGTAATCCAATTGTGGCTGGTGGTGGTGGACTCATATGACACTTCAAGCAGTGATAATTTGTATGACATTCTGTGTATTAAACAATACTTTAATATTTATTCTGTTTGTGGTGTATTAACTGTTATCCTTTCTTGGTAAAGGAGATGTGCTAAGCAGATAGTTACTGTTCTAAATCAACAAGGCAATTTTAGAGTCACACAAAGCTGTTGAAACCTACCACTCAGTAGTTTGTCTGCCAGATTAATCATCTTTATTGTCCCTTCTGGAGGTGTCTCTTTTCCTTTGTGCAAAATATTTCCAGCAGGCAGGCTTATCGTGATAACTTATGACACTCCAAGGATATGATTATGTGACCATCACAGTTAATATTGTGCCCTACATATCAATAACATATTCCAGGCTTTCAGAGCTGTCTTTTTTTTTAAAAAAAATGCAAATTAGAGAAAATGTTTTCTAAAGCATTTTATTAGATTTCAGAATTCATTTTCTCTCAAAATGCTCCTATGATTATTTTGCATCAGCTGTACTCCCTTCTCAGTGCAGTTAATTTAAAACACTTGTACTCAAATTTTCACATATTGTCCTCTTTCTTAGACCCTTTGATTGCAAAATTTAATTATTGTTAAATAATCAGTAAATACAGGAAAGGCACTGTGGGACTACTGAATTTGTTTCTAGATTTGCAACAGTATACAACTACACAAGAAAAATCTGAATTTTATTTAGTTCCCTTTTTTTTAAAATAAATTTATAACTTGAAACTATAAAAATATAAACTGCACTGCCATTTAAAAGGAAAAAAAAAAGCAGCTTATAAAAAGCATATGCAAGAAAGTAGAATGTTTACAAAATTCCCACTCTGAATTGTAGGATACCTTTCTGTTATAGTACTTTTGATTTTGAAGAAAGATCTACTAAATGTCTTTAAGTTTCCAGACTGTTTAATTGGTGATCTGACCACAGCTTTGGAAAGAAAAAAATCTTTTTAGAGAAAAATTTATTTTGCATTTATGTATTAGACTGGAACTTTGGTCTTCATTTTTAATGGGCTGCTCTAAAAACATAGTACAGTTTTGCAACCTAGTGAGCGAGCTTGCAATCTAGGTGCATAAATTAATATAAGTAAAATGACAGTGTTACCTTTGCTGATGTTGCATTCAATAGTGCAGTGGATCTCAAGAAGCCTTCATACTACAAATGATACTATGATAACAGCTTTATCTTTGAAACAATATTAAGATGTATCTCAGTTTTTAAATATATTTCCCTAAATAAGAGGAATTCTTTGTTACTTAATCTGAGCTGTTAGTAAGGGAGGGGAAAATTAACACTATTATTTTTTATCTAATATATCAATACAAAGTAAACATCATTCTAAAATTAATTGCTTGCCTTCTCGTATAAAAGCTCACTTGGCAATGTATCACATTCCAGCCTTTTATGAAGCCCAGTGAAATTTTGTAATAGTCTTACCTGGTATGAGCTATTCCTGGCACAATGTATTATTTCTCTTTCAGCACTTAGAGGCTGTAACACACACAATTGAAACATTTTAATTTATACTGTAAATGCTAATTTTAAATTCAGGTTGGAGCTTTGAGTATTAGTTAGCTTGAAAACAGAAAATGTAAGCAAAAAAAGGTCGCATTTGAGAACCTCTTTTTAGATGACAGGTGATGGAAACATCAGCGATATTGTTTGCTAGACTCCATGTCTGTTTATGTGACTGAATTGTAAACATAACTGTAAGCCAGTATAGCTAGAAGTACCAAATAGTTTGCATCCCATTTGTATAAACTGATCCAATTAGCAGTTTCCCTTCATTTGAGCTAAAATAGGGAGTGTCCTAATATATTCTCTTCAGACTGAATATAGCCACACATGCACATCTAAACATGAACAGCTGTAGGCTGTGAAATGTGGAGGATAAGAATGAAGAATCAGTAACGGTGTGTTTTATAAAAGCCACAAGAATGCAAAAGTATGTCATACACAGAGATTTACAGAAAGAAGAAACCATTGTACCTGTGATTATAATTCTTCAAAGAAAAAGTGAATTTTCACCGAATTCTTATTCATACCGTGTTAGTGAACTCAAACCTCAGAGAAACATATTCTGTTTAAAAATAAATATTTTTTTTTTGAGGTGTCTTGTTGTAATTAATTTCCCCTCTGCAATTCGATGCATTTTTTTTCCCAGTCAATGGACATCACCTGCTGTACAGTGAAAAGAAGGCAAACTTTTGAAAATAAGAATGTTCCTAATCAGACTGCATTGCTTACTGGGAGCCATTTTGATTGCATGTGACAAATGCATTAATTTTTGTCATTATTGCAGGTCATGAAGACGAGCAATGGAGTATCATCACTGGGAATAATTTTAAGTCAGGAATTGGATTATTTCTTGCTCTCAGCATCAGTGGGACTAGTAGGGTTCATGGCATTCCTGGGTTCAGATGTTTGCTCTTTTGCTATAAACATTTGGCTACATTACGTTCAAGCAGACCACCTGAGGAAAAACACTATTTCCAATTCTAACTGAACATGCATATTTCTATATGCAAATATATTAAAAATAAATCTTTAATTAATGTGTTTAAACAAAAGCACTCTGCGGTGATTCAGCAGTCCACATTATCCTACGGTATATTGCTTCTAACTGCAGAGTTGCATGTCAGTCTATAATATTCACAGGCTAACCATAAAGTTCACACAAGCTTGTTTTGGTTTGGTGGAGAATCTCAGTTTTGAAGGAGCTAAACTAGTCTGTAGTGGTGACCAAAATTAATTAAAAGATCAGTAACAGATGAAGTGATTGATTCCAGTCTAGGTGATTGATTCCATAAATTTAAAAGCTAACATAAATATTTACAGTAGTCTTATTTTCCCAAACTGAAGACTTCTTCTTAGAGGAAAAAAAAAGGTATTACAGAAAAATTGTCCAAGGGAGCTAAGGGTCTTTATAGTGCCCAACTTTGACTTAATTTGTCTTCCAGTGAAATCAGTGGAAACTTTTGCTCTAGTGAAAGCACTGGCCAGAAAACAATGACTTACAGCAATGGTGAAGTTTTTTTTTCTTACATTGAACAGGTATGGTTGAAGTTGCAGTGTATTTTCATCAATACATAAAATGGGGGAGTACTAATTTAGGATACATACATTGGAATGATTCACTGTGTCAATTAATCCTGTTCAAAGTTTAACATTAATAGAGCGGTATTGCTCACTAGAGTTAAACTTAGATGGAGATGCCAAGGATAAGACTTCAAAAGAGTTTACTTTTGTTTATATAGGAGGGCATGTCCAGAAAAGAAACATCTTCTAGGATCAAAGGCTACTGAAATGAATTAATAACATGATTACTAGCCTTTTATTACAAGCAATTTAAAAAAAAAAAAAAAAAAAGCCATTTCTGTTTAGATGTGTATATCCCAAATACTGTACATATGAAAGTCACTGAGCAAAGCCTGATGAGTTTTTTTTCTATAAAATTCCACTTCCAACTCTTCCAAAGATAGTTATTACGT
Source organism: Hemiprocne comata (assembly GCA_020745705.1). Taxonomy (NCBI): domain Eukaryota; kingdom Metazoa; phylum Chordata; class Aves; order Apodiformes; family Apodidae; genus Hemiprocne; species Hemiprocne comata. Next base: position 37,693,471 of record CM036590.1, on the reverse strand, counting down.
TGTTATCATAATAAAGGACATTTGCAATCATGTTTTTAACATGCATTCTCAGACTAAGCAGTTTTCCTGTACTGCATTTCATATTTTATTCGTACAAAATAAAGAACAATTATTCTGGGTGTGCCCTAAGAATCATTCTATAAATATTGTTAAAACACTGAATGCATGCAGCATATGTAGTCCTAATACTGCATTATTCTTGAATGACATAATTCCAATTCTTCTTGCCTTTAATGTGAGATAAACTGATTGATCTCATTTGGGTTTTTAACATCTGTAACAGAAAAGAAAGAAGTTCTTTAATGTGATGAAGGTGAGTTTGTAAGATTGCATCATTTTTAAGAATGTTTTTTGGGAAATGAAATTACCTACTTGGCAAATATTTACCTAATTATTTTTATAAATACAGTTGTGTGTGTGTTTCTTCAAACTGCCCTTCGATTTCTGCCCATTCTCAAAATTTATTTGCTTGATATAAAAGTGGATATAAAAGGAAACACAAAGTAAAAAAAAAAACAAAACAACCAAAACAAATAGGTCCTGTTTTACTAAATTTTGATATACAGGGTTATTTATCTTGTCTGATAGACAGCACAATTACCCTTAGCACAGTAAAACATCACACAGATTTGTGAGCTGCAGAGCAGGCAAAAAAACCCCAGTTGTTCCCAGTGTGTCAGTATATGTATATATGTGTTTACGTGTTTAGTAGAGTACACTTCCCTGGACTCCACACCATTATATTAAAACCAAAATGTTCCCTTACCCTCAAAAAAAATATTTCAAACTTAATGAATTGTAATTTTCACACAGCTTTCTTTTATCAGAATTTTTCTGTCCAGTTCACTTGAAATAATTATGCACTTTCTACAGAAGTATTCAGAAAACTGGAACAGACTTAGGGTAAGTTAATTTCTCCCATATCCTACCTCAGAGAAGCAGCAGAGAGATCATTTTGTCTATGCATAATCTGGCCTTTATATTATACAACCAATTCTAAATAACTTTAATTTCAGTGTTTCTGATTATAATTGAATAATACTTTGGTTGCAAGGTGCACTATTACCCCAAAAGTCTGATTTTTTAAAAGTTGCCACATTATTATTGCCAATTTTTACAAACAATTTTTACAAATCCTGATTACTGAATCACTTCATGCAGTGTAATGCAGTGTCGTAGCATTAGTGCTATCTAGGGCTTGGACAGGCAGGCAAAATCAAGTAAGTTAACTTAAACCTTTTGTGTCTGAGGATTTATTCTAACTGCAAGGAAAAAACAAAACAAAACAAAACAACCTCATGTAGCTGGCACTGTTTTTAATGGAACTAGGAATTAATTTCCAGGAGACAAGACCAGCAATTTGTTCCTCCTTGGAGTCTTCCTTATTCATCATTTTCTCCATGGGGATACAGCACCAGACAAGTTTCATCAGCAGGAAGTTTGGTCATGAGGCTATAGCTCCACAGTGTAGGGGATATCGATTTTGAAAGTATATTTTACAAGACTTGAAACTGCTGCCCACTTGGACATATGTGAGTAAGCAAGCATGGCTTTTTATCAGGTTCACAGATTTTATGCCTAAAAAACAGCAACCTGTCTGCCTACATGCAACACATACCTCTCCCTGTACTCTCTCAGTCCTCCAAGGAGTACAAAATTTATGTTACCTAGGCTTCCACCTGCAAGGCGATCTCCAGTTACCTGATTCTTATGTCTAAAAAGCTTTATCCAGTGCCATTATTTATTTGTTTGTTTGTTTGTTTATTTCAGTATGATAAAATACATAACTGGAAATCCTTTCATATTAAGAGATCGTAGTTTTTTCAGAATGGTTTGTCTTGAACCTGTCTATCTTTGAAGTTCAAAGGAAGGTGCTGCCAGTATTTTCTGCATACAGTCTTGCTTCACCTATATTATATATTTTTTAGAAATGTGAATTCTTTAGGTAAAGGACAATTCCATAGAGAGCCATAATGTGTGAGCCAGATACCTAGGCTTGATCTTTTCCATTGTTCCACATATGTCCATAATTAGAAGGTCATCTCTTCTCCTTTAAATTCTTTTGGGAGAAAATGAAGAATTTCCATGTATAAGTCCCCCCTTGAAAATATGGAACTATTCTTACTGTTCAAGCCAATTATTTTTTTCCATCGTATAATGTTATTATTAATTACTTAGACTCTAATGAAATTAATGGATTAAAATATTTACCTTGATAAGATATTCAGCCTAAAAAAAGCTATTTCTTTTTTTTATACCAGTTTTATAAGTCTCACAATGACTGTTCTCCTTACATAAGTCAGTCCTACTGAGGTTAAAAAAGCCTGTGTAGGTATCAGCATAATTTGGCCCTACGTAGGGAAAATAATATAAAATTGGAACTGTTATTACTGTGAGTATTGGTTTTGCAGTAGTGCCCATATTGTGTAATGTGCTCTGCACATAAATGAGGCACTGTAATCTGGAACTTGTCTCAGTGAGGTGAGTGGAGTTTGCCATTAAATGAGACTCTTCAGAGATCAAAACAAAGGACAAAGATGTGTAAAAAACATATGAAAGAAAATATCACTTGTGTTATATCACACAATGTCAGACTATTCCTTCTGCACCATATTCTTTAATCAATTTGAATAAGTTATTTGATGTAGATACAGTTCATCCTGGCAGAGATTATAATCTTAATTAGGAAAAATGATCACTCCCTGGAGGTGTTCAAGGCTGGGTTGAACAGGGCTTTGTGGAACCTGGTCTAGTGGAAGGTGTCCCTGTCCTTGCAGAGGGATTGGAACTAGATGATCTTCTAGGTCCCTTCCAACCCAAACCATTCTATGATTCAATGATTCTATGAAATAGGCTGCAACTGGAGGTCCGCTTGGAAGAAAGTTCTGATGTTTTCAGTTGTGGAAATTGTTTCTAGCTGCTGCTTATAAGGTTTTTTTATCAAAACTGCAAGTGTCTTTACATTTTGCATTGTATGAGTAGCTTTTATAAAGGCAGTACTCTGATGCCCTATACAGGAAATACTCTTACTGCTGCCTGTGTGCTTTCCTGTGAAGAAGATAAGTCTAGAACCCAACCCTCACACTTTAATTGGCATTTATGTAATTCTCTGTCATACTTTAAAGGTTTACAGGAATCACCACTATCATTGTGGTGGTGAACTAGGAGTGTTTAACCACTTCAGATGGATTCATGGTCATGTTGCTTAAATTCCCCTTGTTCTCCTTTCCACTGAAGGACAAAAATAAATAAATCTGCTCCCAAGTTTTCCTATGGAAAACTGCTAGGCAGGCAGGTAGATTTCCATTGTTTACTTAGCCACCATATACCAGATAGGAAAAATCATCGTACAAGATGCAGAGAAATCAAGGAACAAGAACAAAAGCAGAGTAAAAAAACCTATAGTTCACTGTACTCCTAGAAGTAAGGATGAAAGGATGATAATACACATAATAGCATTCATGAAGTCTAAGTAATGGGTAAAAACCAGATGTTTATAGTTCTAGTGAAATTATATAAAATCAATTGGAAAAAAACAAAAACAAAACAACAACAACAAAACAAACAAAAAATCACACACACAAAACAATCAGGAAGCAGAAAAAGCCCCACACCTAACAAAAATGAAGCAAAATCACATTATTTTGCTTCCAACCAGCATTTCTAAAATGCATTAATAACTTTTGAAGTATAAGACAATAATAAAATTTTAAGTGCTTGATGGAATAGTAATTTCTTGGAAGAGAGGTATGATGCATATTGGAGTACAGTAATGTGAAAAAATGACTTATTTTAGAGGAATTGAGTCAGTATTCACTTCCATTTTATATTCAGTAATATTACATGTAATACTTGCCAAGGTAAAACTCTTCTTCCTAAGACCTTTTAGGATGCTGAATTTTTATCAGTCATATAGATAGGATGCTATTTAGTAACTACCTTTGAAGATTTTCCTATAGTCGACAAACAGAAAGCTTGAATTTTGCAACATGGAATGGAGATTTCTATTTCTTTTCTTTGTTTGATCCTGGATCTTAGGAATTACCAAGCATATCTAAGTTTGAACCCTGCAGTTAAACTAATAGTTGCCTGCTCTGCCTTTCACTACTTGCATTACCTAAGGTTATGTCACTTTAAGTTAAAATAGTCATAACACTTCAAATTCATGAGGACCTTGAAGCATATAGAGATATGAAGGAGTATGCTAAAAGGCCAAATTATTTTACTCTTTTCTCTCTTTTTTTTTGGTTTTGTTTTTTCTTTCTGAATCCTGAAGGTAGAAAATGACCCAATCTTTGTGGTCTTTTGGACTTCGCAACAACTTTTTTAATGACACAACAAATTAAGTGCTTTCTCAGGTTGTATTCAAAATATGACGTATATGCAGGATATACAAAAGTAAAATAAAACTTTACCATAGGGCACCAAGGGCCAAATAGATCACGAAGCTTACCTATTGCTTTCTCCCACAACTAGCATGATAACGGAGGCAAGTTTTGGAATAGGCTATCAAAAAAGAGCTTCAATAAGCTGAAGAGTGGGATATTGCATATGGTTTGGGCTAGGTGCAATGAGTTTAAGAATTAAAAATAAAAATAGAGCTACTTAAGCAAAAATAACAAACCCAAATCCTTAGAGTTTTGCCCAGCCCTAGAAATCCAATTGTTTTTGAGTGCTGCCCTGTTTCATTTTAAACCACATCAGCCCACAGCAGCTGTTAAAACTTCCCATTCTGAATAACTTAGAATGTCCTCCTGCAGCCACTTTCACAGTCTGAAGAGGAGATGATTTTCCTGATATAAATGCTGGCTACTAGCTGATGCACTTACCCAGAAAGCAGGAGGATTGGATTCACTGCTTTTCCTCTAATCCTTGAGGAGATTTAATGTATATCATATAACAAGAATCATCAAACTATCACCAGGGAATTACCCTGAAGGTATGCCACGTCAGTAATGGAGGCAATGCTGTCATTCAAGAAATATCCTTCTTGAGGAAATCAGTCTAAGACTCTGCTACCTTCTATCTTCTAAACCACTAGACAACAGAATTCTTTCAACTCCCTCTTCCTCTCCATGGTCATGAATTTTGCACTTTTCTTTTCTACTTTGAAAAAATATTTTCCCACCCAGAGGAAGCCTGCTGGTGATTAAGATATTCTAGAAAATACGGGCTTAAACTTTTAGTTTCACTGAATTTGTGGACAAGTGCATTATATAAACTTTTCTAGAAATGATGACTATAAATATTACTGCCCCACCACATAACTCTAATTAAGTCTTTTGATGGGTGAGATTGCTAACCCTGAGAATCTGCAGTCAGGAGTATATTTCAAGGCAACAGCAGTGCCTTGCTGTAAACCTGGTAGCCTGCCTAGGTTCTCTGCCTAATTCCCTAATACAGACTTGCTGATAGTTAATTTTTCAATTGAATTTTGCACATCTGTAGATTAAGACCCCTTATGTCTTCCTCTGGGAGGCCTTCCCTTAAGTCTTCTAGTCAGTCATTTTTCATGATACCTGATCTAAATTTTTGTTGTCCGTTTCTTTTAATTCCAAATATTACGGTTATTCTCTTTGACTACTTGAGAATGAAAGTGAACAGATTCTCTCAGACTGCAGTTACTAAACAATTAGAAGTGAAGGCAGATTCAGTCATGGGAAAAAAAAAAAATATATCTGTTTCCTTTTTCATATATATTAATAATTCCCATTGGTGGTTCATAAGAACTTCAAGAATCCACACAACAAATCAGACATCCACCAAGTCATGTATGTGAACTGATGAGAACTCAGTCTCAGACACATAACAGAAAGTTTTGTCCCTCAGAGGTACAGGCATGCATTTGGAAAAATAAGAATACAAACAGAATCCAAAAACTATAAAGCCTGTCCTCTCAATATTTTCCATTGTGCATATGCAATTCCCTGAGATTCGCTTATGATTTAGAGTCTAAATATCTCTGTAACCATATGTAACCTTATGCCTCTTCCATTTGTAAAGGATCAGTTGGGATAGATACAAGTCACTAGTTTCAGAGTTAACGTAAGGAAAACATCTTTGTTGGCTCATATGCACACCAAATATTGTCATTGGCTTAATCAAATTATCTGTTTTGCAAGACAATTCAGTTAAAATAGTCAAAATTGTCTTGAAGAGGGCATGCCAAATTTTTGCTGTTTCTTTCCTGATTCAGAGAGGATTTAAGGCCATTCACACAAGAGATAACGGATAAATATGTTCTATACTACTTTGACCTTAGCCAACGTGAGACTCCTGTTTCTGCTTTTTCCATCCAAGTTCTGCAAGCGATCTCAAGGGATGGGAGATTCCAGACTTACTATAAGTAAGTGTAAGGCTCAGCCATAATCTGACTTGGAAACAAGAAGTGCTGCTGGATTTATGAACCAGTATTTACAGTCTTAGGGTCTAGTTTGAAAGGTACCCAGTCAATTACAGGTTGAAGTATGCTCTTCATTTTTTAAAACACCCACTAAAATCATTATGGTTAATACCTCTGAGATCACACTAGGCATCCAGCTACATCATCAGACACTTAAATCCAGCCTTTAGGCTGGTGTTTCATGACTCGCATTTTGATGACAAAGTTAATTTGAGTCTCTCTTCCCCAGGCACCTATTCTTCCCTCTTCTCATCGTAAGGTTACAGCCTCTGCCATCTTTCAATGCATCCATTTAGAGGCATAATTTCCAAAATTACCAGGAATTTTATTAAAAAAAAAAATAAAATCCAAACCCAATAGGTAAGAAGGGCAGCATTTTCACAGGGTTTGTTTTGGTGCATGGTTTATCATCAGACACAGCTTTATCATCACAAGTGAAGTAACAAGCTACAGCACACGTGGCAGGAACTTTTCTTGGGGCCAGATCACATATTCATTAGTTTTCTATCTGTAAAAGAGATAAAAATGCCTTTATCACATCCAATAAAAGTTCCATAACTATTTTATAATTATCAAGAGTCCTGATAATGTGATATCTCTCTGTTTAGAAAAAAAACCAAAAACAACAAACAAAAAAGTAAATGAGGTAGATTTCTCTGTCCAGAGTTTTGTTTTTTTTAAAGTGTTTCTTTTTTGGTACATTTTACTCACCGCCTGATGTTTATTAAAGAGGAGCCTGATCCAAGCCAATAGATATGAAGGAAATTACTGTTACAGGTGATTTATTTATTTTTTTCAGCCCTTTTCTAAGATTATCAGCCTATGACATGATCTGTTCTAAATACAGCATGGAACCTAGCCCTCAGAGGCATTTGCTTATTGCATGCTTCTGAGGGGTTAGACACTTAATGATATTCTTATCAAAATCAGTGAAAATAAATGCAGAATGTAGCTCATCAAGTACTGAATCAGAATCACAGCATTGTTGAGGTTGGAAAGGATCTCTTGAGCACAACTAGTGCAACCCAGGGTCACATAAAGCAGGTTGCCTTTGTTGAACTTGATGAGATTTCTGTCTGCTCAATTTTCCAGCCTGTTGATGTCCTGCTGAACAGTATCATCCCCATCTAGTGTATTATAGCCATTCCTCCCAGTTTTGTATAAAAGCTGATTGGGATGAGCCCTTCCCCATCACCCAGGTCATTAATTAAGGTGTTAAATAGTATTGACTCCTGGGGCTATGTGGCTAGTGACTGGCCTCCAACTGGACTTCATACCACTGATCACAACCCTTTGGGCCTGGCTTTTCAGTTTTCAGTCCATCTAACTGTCCACTTACCTAATCCATACTTAATTCATCAGCGTGTCTATGAGGTTAATATGGGAGACAGTATCAAAAGCCTTACTAAAGGTAAGGTAAAGAACATCCACTGCTCTCCTCTCCTGTATCAAGCTAGTCACATCATGGTAGAAGGCTATTAGGTTAGACAAATATGAATTCCCCTTCATAAAGCCATGCTTACTACACCAATCCCTTTCTTTTCCTTCATGTATCTGGAAATGACTTCCAGGATTAATTACTCCATCACCTTTCCAAAGAGTAACGTGAAGCTGACCTGTCTGTAGTTCCTCAGATCCTTCTGCTTGAAGATCAGAGTGACATTTGCTCCCCTCCAGTCTTTTAGGATTATTTCCCAGTCCCCATGACCTTTCAAAGATAATTGAAAGTAGCCCTTCAATGACATGTGTCATCTTCCTTATCACTTGTGGGTGCATCACATCATGACCCATGAACTTGTGTATCTCCAATTAGTTTAAGCGTTCCCAACCTGATCCTCCTGCACTGAGGGGAAGTCTGCCTTGCTCCAGACATTCCCTCTGGTCTTAAGGACTAGGGATTCCTGAAGGCCAATCTTACCTGTAAGACTGGGATAAAGGCATTGAGTAGCTAAGCTTTTTCTCTGTCCTTTGACAGAGAGCTCCTGCCCCATTCGTCAACGGCCACACATTTTTCCTAGTCTTCCTTTTGCTGTTTATGTAGTCGCAGAGTCCTTTCTTCTTGCCCTGCACATCCCTTGCCAGCTTCAAGTCCAGGTGGACTTCGGCTTTCCTAACCCTATCCCTGCACAATTGGACAGTATCTCTATATTCTTCCTAGGTCGCCTGCCCCATCTTTCATCTGTTGTAAACATCCTTTTTGTCTCTGAGTTCAGTCAGGAGCTCCTTGCTCATCCGTGTAAGCTTCCTGCCCCTTTTGCTTGGTTTTCTGCTTGTTTGGATTATTGAGCTTGGAGTAGGTGATCCCTGAATATCAACCACCTCTCATGAACCACACTTCTCTCCAGGATCTTGTCATATGGGATTCTTTCAAGAACCTCTCTCACAGGATTACAGAATGGTGGAGGTGAGAAGGGAACTCTGGTGGTCATCTTGTCCCAAACACCTGATCAAGCAGGACTGCCTAAAGCCAGTTGCCCAGGACCATGTCCAGAGGGCTTTTAAATATCTATAAGGATGAGGGCTCCACAAACTCACCTGGCAAACTGTACCCATGCTTGGTCACTCTCACAGTAAAAAAGTGTTTCCTGATGTTCAGACAGAACCTCCTGTATTGTAGTTTGTACTCATTGCCTCTTGTCCTGCCACTGGGCACCACTGAAAAGCACCAGGCTCTGTCTTCTTTATGCTCTGTCTTCTTTACACTCTCACTTCATATACATATAGACATCGATGAGATCTCTTCTCCAAGCCTCCTTTCTCCATGGTAAACAGTCACAGAGCTCTCAGCCTGTCTTCATAGGAGAGGTGCCCCTGTCCCTTAATCACCTTTGCAACCCTTTGCTGGACTTTCTCCAGTATCTGCATTTCTTTCTGGCACTGAGAAGCCCAGAACTGGACACAGCACTCCAGATGTGGTCTCACAATGCTGAGCAGAGGGGAAGGATCACCTCTTGACTTGCTGGCAACGCTCCTCCTAATGCAGCCTGGGACACCATTGGCTTTCTTTGTTGTGAGGGCACATTGCTGGCTCAAGCTCAACTTGTTTTCCACCAGGACCCCCAGGTCTTTTTCTACAAGGCTGTTTTCCAGCCAGTTGGCCCCAACAGGCACTGTTGCATGAGGCTTACACTAGGTGCAGAACTTTACCTGTGCCTCTTTTGAGCAAAGGGAACAGGCCAAAGTCTATTATCCTGAAATCCAGGGTGATGATACTGCTTTTTGCCCTGCTCTAACCTCTTAGAATCCTGAACACCACCATCCCATGGTTACTGCAGCCAAGGCTGCCTCTGACTTCCACAGCCCTGACCAGCTCTTCCTTGTTTGTTAAGTATCAGGTCCAGCAGAGCACCTCTTCTTGTTGACTAACAGATCTTCCATGTCAGCAAGTTGTTGTCAATGCACTCCAGAAACCTCCTAGTTTGCTTTGTCTTGCTGTGTTGTCTTTCCAACAGATGTCAGGGTGACAAAAGTCCCCCATGAGAACCAGGGTCTAGGAAGGTGAGGCTTCGTCCTGTTGTCCAAATAAGGTCTTGTCTACTCATTTCCTATTAGGAATGACCCATGTTGATCTGCTCACTAATGCCCAACCCATCAGCTCTCAGCTCGCTCATCATCCATCACAAGGCAGAGCTCTAAGGATTCCAGCTGGTGTCTCACATATAAGGCAACTCCCTCTTCTTGCATTCTCTACCTGTCCTTCCTAAGGGGCCTGAGTTTCTCCATTGCAGCATTCCAGTTGTATGAGCCACCCCACCATATTTCCAGTATCTCAATGAAGTCATAATCCCGTAACAGCACAGACTTCTAATTCCTCCTGTTTTGTTCTTTTTTTCCATGTTGTGTGCATTAGTGTACAGACATTTCAGTGGGGAATCCAAGTGTGCTGATTCCCCTGAAAGAGCATAACAGATTTCCTTACAAGGCTGTTGTGCAAGCACTTCCTTATTTACATGCCTGTGCTTCTGGTGATCCCACTTTAGCCTTGCTTTATTGATTGCTATGTCCATTCTTTTCACACTACCTCAGGTCCTTTGCCTGCCTACCCTATCCAACACTTAGTATCATGGAGGAAGGAATCACCAAAAATTTGGTATGTCCACTTTCAGATAAATTTTTACTAGTTTAACTGAGTTGTCCATGGAACAGCCTGAAAGACATAGGCATGCCCTGATTATACAATTACCCATGTTCTCAAATACTAAAAGGAATATACTGCCTTCCCATCACCACTAACCTGAGCTGCTTTCTTTTTTGACCCATCATCATCAGATGCAGGTCTGAGGGCCAAGACTGAGAAAAGAAATTTGAAAACCAGTCAGGCTAAAGATTCGATTCCTTAGTTTCTGGCATGCTAATTGACAACACTTGCTGGAAAACACTAAATGGCTACAAAACGAAACAGGCAAATTGTCAACAGGTCAGCTGCTGTTATTTACTGACATAAATAACTTCACAGGTTCAAGGAAATAATCATGCTCAACCTGCTTTAATTCTCGGTCCTTTTCAGTTTTGTTTGTATTAATTTTGCTCTGTTTGTATTCCTTAACTTTTGCCTTTCATGAGAAAGCATATTAGAAGTTAATGACAGCAATAAAATACAATTCCAGTAAAATTTGTCACAATAAAAGGATTAAAACCATATAAAGGATTAAACCATACAAACAGTTAAAACCTTTGCCTCTGGAAAAGCCATCTGAAAGGCAGAAGGACCTGCACATTTGTTGTTTGAACAAACTACATTTTATGTTAGTTTGTGGGAAAACTGTTCCTCTCCCCATGCCTATTGGTGCTGTTTTTTAAAGACAAAGATGACTGTCTTGCTACAGCCCAGTAAGTAGCACAGTTTGAACCAGTTAACTTTAGAATACCCAAATTTTTTGTCTGATTTTACTTCCTTCCCACTTTTATCTCAATTTTTAATCACATGTACACATCGGTTAGCTTTCTTGTCAGTCATTTTTTGTTCTCCTTTGTTCCAAAATGCACATTGTATATGGATGAACTCCTTTAACACTTCCCTCTTTTAAGAAGGGTGTAACCTCTTTCAGCCTTGTCTAACTGAGATTCTTTGAAACCAGCGTTTGAGGATTTGAGCTGAAATCCCTTCTCATGCAACTCTCAATATGGTCAGTATCACTTCTCTAAGACAGGAAGAGGATAAGAAGCCATTATACAAAACATAAGTGACAGGCACCTAGTGCTGATTGATTCCAACCTCCTGCAAAAATAGGCAAATGAACAGAAAAATCAGTTTCTAATAAAGTGTTTTGCTTATTTTTATAAGTTTGGCATACTTAAAATATTACTTCATTGCTCTGTATTGGCAAAAATATTCAGGGGCTTGCTAAAGTTATTAGACTTCAACTATTCCCAAATAATCTTTTCAGAAAAGCATAGTTTTGCCCAGGTCTGGGTTTGTGTAGTGTGCCTGCAGGGGCATTTTACTTGAAAATCTAATGCAGTATTTGACTCACCTATACATTTTAATCTTGCATTGTATTCTGACATATTTTTTGGCAAACCTGATTGATGCAGTTTCCAATTAATGACATACTAGCTTTCATTATTCTTTATTTATTGCTTTAGTTAAACTCCTGCCTAATACCACTGTAGCGTTTTCTTCAGTAACATATTGAGAAAAAAGACTTCATGGTGCCCTTTTTCTTGCAAGGGATGATTTCACCTGTTAGTATTGTAGTTCATTATCTCTGCAGTTATCCTTTTTGGTATACATTTTGCAATATCTAAATTCAATGGGCTGTAGGCATTTAATTAAAATCATTTTGCTAGGAATAATAATTGAAATTCTGTAACAAAAATAGAATTTTAAGTATCAAGACAAAAAACCCCATTTAAAATAACAATATTTAATATCAGATTTATTTTTTCCTATTGTTGTGATATAAGTAAACTTTGAAAAGATTGACTTTGACAGCATTTTTTCTTTCACTGTGCATTAATAATTTCCTCAGACTTTAAAATTTTATTTTAGAAAAATACAGTTATATAATTTATAGGTAAAAACACAGATGTTTGGATTATCCTTCTGTTCCAAATGCTAGGAAAAATTATAAACTAAACATCGAAAACATTGAAATAATACACTTAAACACAATGTTTATTTTATATTATTAGCTGTTCTTAATATTTTATTCCACGTTATCTCAAACCTTTAGTATTCAAGCCTTATAAATCAAGCCTAGACACAATGGGATAAGGTTTGGGAGCAGTTTGCTTTCTGTTTCTGCTGACTTTGATATGTTCTTTCACCACAAATATGAGGACTAGAGATGAAAGTCGAGCTTTTCAGCAGCAACACGATTCTGGAAACTACAGACTTCAGAGAGCAGACAGTAAACTGGAAGTACCTTAATAAACAATTTGAATAGACAGTTTAAGCAGCAACGATATTTTTGCATGCGCTTTTTGAGATGGCATGTAAGAGACAGCCTTTCAAAAACAAGTGTGAAAATACTAGCTTTCTTAAAACCTAAAGGTGTCTGATTTCAACCACACAAACAAGATCTCCAAAATAAACATCTGCTTTTGAGTACATGTCTTCATACACTAATATGCAGCTGCTTCTTGGGTGGATAGTGAGAAGCTGAAGAAGACTAGAGGGGAGAGAAATTGGTCTCTGGAAGGAATGAAAAAAACAAACATTTTACCCAGACTTATGAAGGCAAAAGAAAGAGTGATGACTTTCAAACCAAGCCACCCATGCATTTATTTTTTATTTTCTCTGAGATGAAAGAAAGATTGTAGAGTACACAATTATTTTTAGTCTTATGTTCCTTTGTTTGGGACTAACAAGTTTGAGTATGCAAGGGTTTATTATTTTCTTTGTCTCAGGAATTACATCTTAAAAAGCTCTCACATACATTTTCATAGTTTAAAATGAGTTAGAATCTGACTCAGGTTTATATAGGCCGATACTGTCGTGTAAAAAGCCCTTGTCCAAAAAGAACAATTATATTTCAGTGCCACACTGAAGAGTGATACAAATAATCATACTCGTAGAAAAGCTTTCTATCTAAATTGCCACCACTCTTAAAAATTTTTAAAATACGTGTTTGGCTTGAATATTTTTCTCACCACAAACAGGAATTCAAAGCTGAGATCAGCCACCACTCCACTAAAGCCACTGTTCCTTGATATTAGGACTATAGGCCATGAGCATCAAAATATCCATCATCCCAAGGTTGACACATCTGCCAAGATGTCTTCTTGTGCTGAATCAATTTGTGTAAATGTGATTATTTAGAATGAGACCAATGTACTATGTGCACTTTAGGCCTGATACCCTGTTGTTAGGCTGGAGGTTTTTTGCATATGCTTGCACCATATTTTTTTTAATTATTTCTATTGTCATGTACAATTGTATCGTAAGCAGAAATCTGTTGTACACAGTACAGTATAAACATCAAGTTGAAAGATGACACAAATAATTGTAGTCAGCAAATGTAAAGTTTTTCTAGCAATGAAATAATGTCGTTTTATGCTAAAGAATCTAGATTTTAAAAAAGAAAAAAGAGGGAGTGTGGAACGATTATAAGAAGCAGACCTTTGGGAAAAAAATACAAGGGAGATGTGAAGGACTTTCAATTGTCATTAAATGATAAATCTGATTCAGGTCTAGAAACAAACAAAAGTCAACAGAACTGCAAAGGAAACTGATTAATCCTTTCCTTAACCTGCTTCCTGAAAACATTAAAAAATGGGTGACTATGAGGAGTGAACTAATGGAAATAGGATGAAATGTAACAGTACCATATTCCCGATAGTTCACAGTAAGAGTTACATCAATAAATTGTCATAAACTAGAAGATCATCAGCTGGAGGTGAAAGAAAAAGAAGATGAGCTTATTAGTGAATCAGAAGATGCCACTAAGAAACCAAGAGAAAACAGCTGAAAAGAAGGTAAGTGTCATTCTAGAATATGCAGGGATAAATGTTTCCAGTAGAAACCCTGAAATATTAGTGTTACTCTGCACAACACTTCTCTGGAATACAACGAGCTACTCCAATCACTCATATTTAAAGGAAAAAAAATAAATATCATTCTATCTGCATGGGTAAAGGTAAGTGTTACTGAGATAATCAAAGGAATAGAAAGTCCTAAGAAAAGAATGTTATTTGTAAATACAAAAGTGAGTCAGACAGAAGGAGAAAGGAGTTATTTAAGCTAAAGAAGAAATGATTGCAAACTGCTTGTGAATACGCTGAGCCTGAACACTGAAATGCTTTTACCTCCAGAGTGGTACATGAAAGGCCTTTCATTACAGCTAGAACAGAAAAAATCCAGCTACAAGATGGTTGCTATTTCAGATGACACCATTGAAAGTAACATTCAGGTTTTTCCAAAAAAGAAAATAAACCCAGTGGTTGGGGGCACTGACTCCCATCCAAAGTTGTACATTTCTTGGGCCTTCAGACAAAACACTGATCTTACCCAGCCTGGAATAGATTTCTCTCTCATGTCTCCTGGTAAAGGCAAAGTAGTTTTCCTCATCACTGCATGTCCTTCATTGCTTTGAACACATTTCTTCAGGAAACCTTTTCTTCTTTTAGGCCAGAATATTTACCAACTCCTTCCTAAGCTTCTCTTGAAATGCTTTCCTCTTTCTTATTTCAGTGGCATAATGTGTTGAGATAAGAAACTCAGGTCAGCAGAGCTCTCTGAAACACCAATTAAATTTATGATGCTGTGGAAAGGTGTACACCAAGTGAGGTAAATGAGAAGACATGATGGGACAGTGGAAACTTTGCAGGTTCTTAGGAAACTGAGAGACCTGGGTATTTAACTAGTAAAATAAACATCCAAATTTATACTACAATTATTATAACTGGCTCAAAGTAATGAAGCATTTATAGCAAGCCTCCAGTAGTAGAAAGATTTCTAAACCAAAAATATCCCAGATAAAAAGGTCTATAAATCTACAAGGTCATCTCTTTTGTGAAAACAGTATTTGATGATGCAGGGAGTAAAAAGCCAAACAAAGAATAATGCATTCTATTAATTTCATTTTTTAATTATACATTTATGGCTTTTTTAACATCTCATCTTAGAAGCACATTTATAATTCATAAGAAAATTTCGATTATTTTCCTATGCTATCATATACTTTAAAATAATTGAGCCTAGAGTTCCAGAAGGAAGCTGCATTCTTCCTAATTGGGTTCATCTGAACTTTTTACAATATACTCAGAAAACTTAATTGATAATTAACAGCCCTTCAGATCATGTACTCATGAGACTTTAAAAATACATGAAAAGCTGACAACTCATTGACTGAATGAAAAACAGTGTACACAATTAAAAATAAAGAAAATCTTGATTGCCTAAATCAAAGCTTACAGTGTTGCACAGATGAATGAAATCCATTACTTGAAAACTCCTTTTAATGTCCAAATTGGTTAAGTAGCAAATATCTTAACCCTCCAACTCTTCAGTCCCACACCACATGTCTCCCTTTCAAAGACCAAAGGGGAGCAGGCAGTCCATCATAACAGGTCAGAGTCATTGTCTTTTGTGAATCACAGCTTTCAGCTGCTCATTTCTGGCACTAGGAAGTAGGAACTTACAGATGTTGCAACACGTAACCACACATTTTCCTTACAAAGTCCAGGCAGAGATTCTTCAAGGAATGTGTCCCTTGTTCACTAGGTTCACTGAATTAGAGATCTCCCAATATACTTGTCATCTGAGTAGTCAGTGGATTTATTCCAATGTTGATACTAATGCACGCATCAGTTGTCTGTCTTCCTTCCTTAGCATAACTTCATTGCATATATTTTTTAAGTTGGGAAAATGCAAATCATTTATAAAATTGGCCCACAAGGCAAAAGAATATATGTAATGCTTAAAAAGTGTGATCCTCATCTGTTTTCTGTGAAGCCAGTTACAGGAAAAGACTTCATCCGAATTATATGGGGACTTTGAGGACATTCCTACTCCTACATCTCACTTGTCACTCACTGTGACTTTAAGGATATCAGTGAGTGCAGCTTCTTCAGTGTCAGACCCTGGTGCCAAGTCTTAAGTCAATCTGGATATGTTTGGCCTGAATAATCAGGGCTTGTGGCTGCAACTGCATCCCATGTTCCAAAAGAACAACACATAATATTGAGGATGATACAAGGAGGTGAGAGACTTTCAGCAGACTCTAGATTCCTTCACCGGCTTCACCAGTGCTAGTGAGCTGTGGATCAGATCTTTCTTGAGCAAAGGGCTTGAATACAACTGTAAATGAAGGCTTAGGAACATTGATAGTCCTAAAAAACTAGTGGACTACTCAAGAATTATGACATGAGATACAAGTCTTCTAATGAATCATTTGCACAGAGCCATTTCAGAGTCTGACTAGTAATTATTTCTACTGAGAATGGAAAAAAAAAAAAAAAGGATTAATTTATGAGGATTGTTTCAATAGTGCCTTTGGTTCTTATTTTCAAGTTTCGTGCTTCTGTCAGGGTGTGGAAACAAGGAAAGTACCTTTTTAATATTACTCATTGAAAGTCCCTTTAGAATAGGAACAGTTTTTTTTTTTTTGTTTGCGCTGTTCTTTTCCATTAATTTTGGGAGATGATTTGGGTGAGAAGATGATGAATTAGAGGAATTCCTTTCTCTGTTTATTGAATTTATTGATTTTCCCAGACAGACAAACTAAAGCTACTTCAGATACCTAGAGGAAAATCACAGGTTTTTAAAAGACCCAAGGCAAATCAGTTATTCATTTTATACTGAATTTCAGTAGCATGCTCATAATGAAGAGATTTTTCCTTCTCTTAATCTCTTACAGAAGAACTATGTGTATACATGTGTTTCTCTGTTATGGATATATATATACACATAGATATTAAATATAACCATTTAATATCAGGATTAAGGACAAAAGCAGTGTCTGCATCTCTCAACAAACCGATTAGGCAATAAATACTTAGTAGAATAAGACAATGTTTGACATTAACAGCTCTTTCTAAAGAAGTACAAATAATAGTCTCTCTGATTATAGAATTGGAGCTGAGCAGGGATAAGAGATGCTGTAAATCCATTAGTGAAGCACTGCTGGCCTTCATTTCTGTTTAATATTTCTTAAAGCTATAAAATTGTATTATGTTAATGTAATGTACGGTCCAAGTGATAAAGGCAGCTAATGTGATTACCACTCACTGTGTTATAAACCTTTCAGCAAAGCTGCAGACAAATCGGTATTCAACTGTTTCTCATGATGATGGTGTTACACAGAACAGATCACATGTTGAAGGCATCATCCGGATGTTGGGACATTCTTATGTGCAAAAACGTTTAAATAGATACTATAAATGGAGTTTGAAGCAATATTCTGACTTCTTATTTTGTGGTAAGTAAGGCTTAGTAGACCAGAGGTCCTTATTTAAAGTATATATGCAACGCACACACTTAGCGTGATATCAATGTTGTGACTATTCACATGCAGAACAATTATCACACATCAGCTCATACTGAGAAATTTAAGTTTTGCTGGTATTACTGCTCTCCTCTTCATCTTGCTCCCAAAATAAGCAACAGCTTACTGAAAGTTCTGAATAATCTTCCTCAGTTTTCTTATGATCATATGACAGTTATTCTTTTCAGTTATTCCCCATTCTGAAGTGACAACTTTACCTCATCTGTTCAACCTTACATTATAATTAATTCTGTAATTCTACTGGAGAATTCTAATTCACAAGAGAATTCTAGTTCATGAACAGAAGTATTAAGTTGAGAAAGGCTAGAACAAAATTTAGGGTTGAGGCATTAACTCTTTCACCGGAGCTTGGAATACAAAGACTGATCTTTTCTGGTAGGATAGATTTACACATTCCCTTCCAGGAATCTTGAACTGGATAAGAACACATGGAAAGATTATCTTCAAAAGATGGGCAGCCCAACAGTCCATCAAAGAGTCCATTAAAACCTCCATATGACATGCCCTTTCCCTCTCATGCATTTCTTGCAATAGTCACTGCAGCCTCTGCTCACACATATGATGGCTATTCTTTTTTCTTTCAACAGTGCTTTGAAAGATGGAACAGTCTTTCTGTGTGTTCAAAAATATGGTAGTGCATAAGCACTGACTTCCCTATTGTTTGTTTATAGAAGTCTGTGCTTTGCTGTTTAGAGGTAACTCAGTCTAGATGAGAGTATCAGTAGAGCAGGACTAGGCAAACTACTGCACAGATTCAAACCCAGCCACAAATTTTCTTTGGTCTCCAGAATGGAATCAATACTCAGAGACATTAATCCACTTTCCTGAAGCTAGAAAATGTAATGGCCAACAATAATAACTGAGGAAGGGTAAATTCATGAAAGCATAATGATAAAGCAGGGGTGGAGCAATTAGGTTTGTCCAGCCTAGAGAAAAGAGTGTCAGGTGGCACCTAACAGCAGCCTGACAATACCTTTTAAGGAGGTTATTAAGGCATCTGAGTCCTGCAGGACCTACTAAGGTCCGTCCCAGCCTGTCTTATTCTGTGGTACTGTGACTCTAGGATTTCAGCACACCATAACATTATCTAGTACTAAGTCATCAGAGAATACCAGGGGAAGCTGTGATAAAAAATTGCAGGGAAATAAATGCAGAGCTATGTGCAAATTATTACAAAACTAATCCTACAGACAATTAAATTGCTAGAAACTTATCTTTGAGTGTCCATCCTAGGACTGGCTAAGAATTTAGAAAATAACATTAACTTGCATTGATCACTGGAAAGAAAACCTATGGAGACAATTTATAAAATATTATTGATCGGTTTCTGTATTTTACTTACGGAAAGAAAAATAAGTCAAAGAAGCATACACTATCCACCTCTACTCTAATAATCCTCTTTTCTTCCCCAATGTGTAAGCTCTGAATTTTAATACTTTATTCATACTGGCTTGTATACATCCAAACAAGCTTATGCAGATATATAGCTCCTTTCTGCCCTCTGACTCAAGGGAGTGGCTAAAAGCTACTAGAAAACATAAACCAATTAAAAACAAATTAAGAACTCAAAAGAGCATGCATAATAAGTATCACTTTTAGAGACAGATGGGAGTAAAATTCCTAATCTATTTTCAGATGTAGACTCCTCCCAATACTCCCCAAATCCTTGCATCTAGGGGTTTCACTGTGGGTTCATATCTAATGTCATAAAACTTAGCAGTATATTAAAGCTTAAAAAGTCAGGATGAAACATTTCAATATCTTTCTAATGATGATTAATTCCTTTTGTATTCTTTTGAGTAGCATTAATCAGAATGAATTCATTTAGCATGAATGTTGATAGAACACTTAATTTCTTATGCATTTCAGAAGAGCCTATTTAAATGAATAATGGTACAAAAATGAACAGCAGAAAGGAAGGAACTGAAAGTTTGCATGCCAGCCATCAATTGTACAATAAAATAACATGAATTCCTGAGTACTTCATTTGTTCAACTTTAACAAGTAACACATTCACTGCATGTATATATGGTACTGGAAATATGTAATCCTTTGCTGTGGGAAACATACAAATAAGAAGTTGGTTTATATCCTCACACATGCTGTTATATTATGTAAGCAGTGACAATCAATAAGATCTTCAGAGAAACAACATCAAAACCCTAACAAATCTGCCATTTTTTGTTTAAAATTGGTAACTTGCCATTTTTCCTTCTTTCAGAATTATGCAACAACTGTTATATAAAAAAATCTTGATACTTTAGAGCCTAACCTTACAGAATTCTTCAAAGAGTGACTTTATGACCATCCAATCACATAGGATTTGCAACACCTTCTCTACCTGTATTTTTTTTTTCCCCCAGGCTCTGTCTTTTAATGATCACCTTAGGTTGACTAACAGTTGAGATTCTGAAGCAGTTTCTGAATTTTTTTCCATGAAAAACATCTTATTTTTAAACTATATTTATTGAAGTCATTTGGACTACTTTTCAAACAAACTCTTATCCAGAACTGCAAAGATAAGAGATCCAAACCCCTGTAAACTACATCCCTGTGTGGATGTTCAGTATTACCTGGAGTTTGATGACTGACTAGCTTCCGGAAGTTTCAAGCTACAACTCCAGAAACTTTACATCAAAATCCAAGCATCCAGAAGTTACCAAATTCTGAGCTCTTTATTTGTATGTTAACTTATGAGGTGAACTTGATTGTATAGAAGCAGATCCACACAGGTAATTTAAATAAAGGATTAGCAAATCTGGTTCCTAAAGTAACAGCAAGGAATAAAATTTATTTTGCTATGTGTTGTGGTTTGGGCCTAACCCAACAACAAAGAACCAGCCACTCACTCACACACAGCCTCCTGGCCCTGCCCCCACCACACAAACCCAGTGGGATGGCATCAACTAGAAGCTCATGTGTCAAGACAAGGACAAAGAGGGTTCGCTCACTGATAACAATAACAGTCAAAACACTCAACTTGGGGAAAAATAATAATTTAATTTCACACTAATCAAATGCACACAGGACACTGACAACACAAAGACCAGTGCTTACATACGTTACCCCACCTCTCCCTTCTTCCTGGGCCCAAATTACTTTGTTCCTGATTTCTCTACCTCCTTCCCCCCAGCAGCACAGGGGGACAGGGGATGGGGTTTAGAGTCTGTTCACAGTCTATTGTTTCCTACCACTCCCTCCTCAGGGAGAAGGATTCCTTACAGTCCTCCCCTGTTTTCCCACGGATCCCTCCCATGGGAGAGAGTCCTTCATGAATTTCTCTGACCTGAGTTCTTCCCATGAGGTACAGTGCTTCAGGAGCAAACTGCTCCAGTGCAGGCTTCCCATAGAGTCATGGACTACTTCAGGAACAGTCACCTCCCCTGCCACAGGGTCCTTCAAGCTGAAGATACAACTCCATGGGATGCAGGTCCACATTCTTCCCTTCTGGGGCCCTCAGGGGATGCCACGTTTCTCCTCCATGGGCAAGGACAGCCTGCCATCTCACCATGGGCTGCAGGGGAACTTCTACTCAGGCACCTCCTTCCCCTTCTTCCTCACCAACTCCAGCATCTACAGTCCTGGCATTGCTGTGCTCCTCTCCTCTCCATCTCAGCTCTTCTTTTTTGCTCTGTCTGCTTACAAGTCTTAGATCAGTTATTTCATATGTTAATCGCAGAGGCACATTGTCTCTCTAATGGCCTGGCCTTGGCCACCTGAGTTGGGGGAGCTTTCAGTAGCTTCTTACAGGAGCTGCCCCTGGGGTCCCTTCCCCACTACTGAAACCATGCTGTAACCAAACAAGCACTCTATGGAATTAAGATCTTATGTTGCAAAAAAGTATAAATTGGGTGGGTATACCTTACCCAACTCCAAGTGACTAATGATCAGATATCTCGTCTTTCCTAGAAATGAAAGTAACAGATAGGACATAGAATAAATTCTTCCCTCTACTGACAAAAAGGCAAAAAACTCTCAGGTGGTTAAAGTGAGTTAACATTACAATTTCACCTTGAAATTTGTATCTTAATCTCATTACATGAGTTACTTCCTTAATCCTGAAACTTTATCCAATATTTTTGGCTTCAGCTGTGGAGGACTGCCCATATAATCCATGTTCTAGATCATACACTTTCTTCCAATAAATTCAGAGTTGAGAAAACAGCAGTCAGATTAAGACTTCTCTTCAGACATATATCGGTGTTTGTGTATTTTTTAAGATAGAAAACTTTATAGCAGAAAAACTCAACTATTGTGAGACTTCTGGATTTAGAAAGAAGTTATTTAATTTATGACAGCTTCTAAAAAGACACTCCAGATCTCTATAGACATGGAAGAAGTGTAACATTTACATTGTTGAGCCATTCAACATATTGCTTGTAGCCTACTGTGCTGGTTTTCTTAGACTTACTTTCCAGTGTGATGGATTTCAATGACAATGATGTCATTAGCTCAGTTTCAAATTATTTTTAGGCTTAAAAAATAATGTAGATTTGTAAGCAAACTGAATATCACTTTGAGCTTCAGGGTTCCAAAACCTCACATTTCAGTGAACAAAAAGAAAGCAAAATTGTCTTTTTTACCACCTTCTCCAGGAAACACATAGCTAAGAAGAGCGAAAAGCTAGTTAATACAGTGTATTTTTACAAAATATATTTTGCAGTGCTGATAACTTATTGCAGCACAGACATATTTCTGTTTTGTATTCAGAATAGTAAATAATAAAGAAAAATGTCCTAGCATACTTCCTGTTCTTGCTGGTGACACGAGAACTTGTTTAATACACTGTGGAAAGAGAGTGGAATCAGCAGCTGGCTTACCTGGCAAACCAACTTAGCATGCAGGCAAATCCTTGATTGCCAATCAAAGAGGAGAGATAAAGCATATACTACCCTCAAATGATAACAAGAAACTGGGTATGTTCATTACCAATACACTGAAGTCCTTATCAGCATATCTTGTAGCCTAGTCCTCTCATGCAGTTTACAAATCTTGAGTAATCTGACAAGGTCTGGTATCAGATGTGGTTGCCAGAGTCTTGTAAATAATCTTAGTGGGGTGTGAGAGGGAAGGAAAAGGAAATTAAGACTCTGAAGGGCAGCTTCTCAAATGGCAGCTTGCAATGACAGTTTGACAGATTTTCCGTTGTTGTGGAAGAATTATATGCAATAACTATCAGTCGTTCCCTTTCTTTGAAGGTTTACATATTTTTTTTAGTGTGTCATAAATACAAAGCTGTGGATAACATTGCTAGGTAAGAAAATATGAAATTCTATTTTATTTCCCTTGCAACTGATTTGCATAATGTAATCTGGAGGGTTGTGTTTGTCAGTGGTGGGAAGACAGCTTAAACAAATGTTCAACATATGTATATCATCAGCAGCAAAAGGTCATGGTCTGAGCAGGCAGCTAAAAAAGTAAACAAAGGCCAGCATGTCTGCATTCTCCTTGCATCATATTGACAGGAAATAATAGGTCCCTAACAGAGTATCTGTCAACTTGGAAACATTTACTGAGCATTTTGTTCTGGCTGATATACACTCTTCAAGTGACTCATTATACTGGGAGGCAGCTCCTGCCATTTCAGAAAGTATCTTGAGACTACAGCAATTTCATATCACTGTAACCCAACAGCAACTAACTAACTAACTAAGTAAATAGCTAAGTGCCACAGAGTTAATCCAGTACGACTGTTTCCATGGCAATTGGATACTTGGGTGTTTTACTGAAATCCAGGGGTTAAAATCTATTTGCCAGACACCATTAAGAATGAGGTTATAATCCTCATCCTTTTCCTTTCTTCAGATTGACCAGTAGGCACACTGAGTAATTAACTTTCATTATTTCCAGATTCCTAGTATACAATTCTAACTATTTACATCACAAAAATAGGTTGATAGCTTGTTTTTCTGACTCCCTTTGTTCCTTGCATTCAGTGTCTACTGAAATATATCCTAGTTATTCCCTTACACTAACATGCACCAGTAAAAATACCTGCTTGACTCAAAACAGACAGGATCTCATACAGGGAGCTATTTCACCTCTGATACTGGCCAATGCATCTGTTGAAGGATATAATGAAGAATTTCAAAGTCAGTGTCTTCCCACAAAGAAGGCCTATTTACAATCTGTGTTATATTTTGTCAACCTATTCTAATTTTTGGGTGTCAAACAACTTTGGCTCATGGGAATGGTCACAAAACTAGTGATAGCCATGTTGATGATGAAACAGGGAATACGATGAGGGGAGGAAGGAATGAACTGTCCACTATTTTTGATAAACTGAAAACAAGTGTTACGGCAATTGCTTTCTGTGCCTGTTCTTACTCAGCTTTTCTCTAAATGATCTGTTTATGTGCCAGAAAGCAAAAAACTGGTTCTGGTTTTAATCTCATATTCCATCTGCTTCTGGAATTACTGCTAAGGGCAGGTGGCAAATGAGTTCTTTCTAATTTTCCAATCCTCTCCATGGGACAAATTCTGCCTCCTTGTTCAGGCTGAGTAGTTTCTTACCAGCCCTTGGGATAGAGTAAAGAATAGCTCAAACTGAGTACATGTGACAGAATCTGACTCAGTATGAAATGAGGGCATGCACAGTTTAATGTTACATGTGTGATACGCTCAATTTATTATGAGACACTGATTTTAGTTGGAAGATTTCAGTGTAATAAACTGGAGTATGAATTAAAGGCATTTGCTTTATGACTAGTCTTTTCAGTGACATGTCTACATACAGTCGTTTCTGTACCTGTTAGTATATTTGTGTTTTGCTGAATATAATGCTTTGAAAGGTTGCATTTCAAGCAAATATCTTTTTTTCACAGTCTCAGATTCTAACCAAGGAAGCATCACATAAAATAAATGACAACTCCAGAGCTATATCCATCATTCTAATTTGTGAATACCAGGATTTTTACTGACATTTCAGTGAAAATCTAAATCAGGTGTATGCATGATTCGTCCATACATCTTCAGACACACATTGATATATATCTGTTAGTATATACACACATATATATGCATGCCTATAAACATGGTGAAAGTGCATACAAAGACTCTGACAAAGGAGACACGAGTGATTTTCAGTAGGCTTATTTGACATAATAATAATTCATTGATCTCTCTGCCTTATTGAGGGCTGATAATAGAATAGCCTAGGGGGAAGAAACCATGCCAGGATCCCATATCAAAAGGTTTAGCTCTTTGCTCACATAGGTGCTGGATCCATGGCGCATTTCGAAGTAAAAGTGCCTGCAGCAATGTTTGCTAATTACAGGTTGTGTTCTACTGTTTCCAAACAGAGTGAAAGTGACAGAAGTTTAACTGTGAATAATTACACACTTGAATAAGTATGTGATTAGCCCTATTTGTTGTGGTTGGGACTAGAGTGACAGGACAAGAATGGAGTGATTGCATTATTTACAGCTTAATTGTAGACAAGTAATTACTTATGTAAACTGGTGCTGTGGGGTCAGGGAATACATGCCTGAGACTGTCTAGGGTTTGAGTGGAAACTTCAGAAACTGGGTTTCCAAATGATATAGCAACAGTGAAAATTCCATGCATTTATCTAATTATGGAGTGGTTTTCTTGAATTAAATGTCTTGGCATGTTAAATGTCTTGTTCTGTTGAAACTGAAGATTAGATGAAATCTTTGTAAACCATTGCTTCCAGCCTAATAAATCACAAGTGCCACCTAGTGGTTTTTGCTATCTAGTAAATCATTGCATACTCACAAAAAACCAACACAACACCCACAACCCACAACAACGAAAACAAAAAAAAACAACCAAAAAACCCCACAAAAAACACAACTAAAACTTAGGAGTAAAATGCCCTATTTTATTAATATTTGTCTAAGTCCACTCATCCGAGTAAAGAAAGGTTTCATTTTTCACGTGTGTCCTCCATTTACAAAATGGCAAAATATAAAACATTAGAATAAAGGTCCAGACAGTTAAAAAAAAAAAAAAAAAGAAAAAGAAAAAAAGACCAAGCTAATTATTTGGTGTGGAAATAACTGGAGTATAATGGATCTGCTGCTTGAACAGTCTTTGTTATTAGATCCTTTTGAAAATCATCACAGAGAACATGCAGGATCAGCATAAAAAGTTTATTAGTATAATTATGGGTACCCTGTTAGTGCTAGGTCTCTATCTTTCCATATCTTTGCAAACAACTACTTATGTTCAGTTTCTGATGGATGTCCACATCTGAAAAAGATTTGCAAATGTTAACATATTTTTTCTGAGACATCAAGGCCTTGGGAATCTCAGAAACATTACAAATTGAGTCTTGTGCAGGAGTGCTAACAACTGTTTTCAAAAATCTCTCATTTTAACCTGATTGAGCAAATAAGTTTAAATTGAAACTTATAAAACTTTTATAATTTGGCATAGTTATTTTGCCATTAGTATCTAGAAAAATGTTAGGGACTTTGAAAAAACTTTTTAATAGTTAACTTGCTTTGACAAAATATACTTAATGTGCAGTTGTCAAAAATTGTCAAAGCATGGGTAAGAGTATAGAATTAATCAGGGAGGTTTTTTTTTGTTTGTTTTTTACTGCTGATATGTACACTCCCCTGATTTTCAAACTTGAAAATAATACCAATGATAAATTGCAATTCAGTGACTTAACTATGAATAGACAGCTACATGAATATTTTACGGTGTAAAATATTAAAGGATATATATTTATGTAAGGATTTATAGAATCATAGAATGTCTTGGGTTGGAAGGGACCTCTAAAGGTCATCTAGTCCAAACCCTCCTACAATAAGCAGGGACATCTCACACTAGAACAGATTGCTCAGAGCCCCATCAAGCCTGACCTTGAATGTCTCCAGGGATGGGGCCTCCACCATCTCTCTAGGCAACCAATTCCAGTGATCCACAACCCTCATAGTAAAGACCTTTTTCCTAGTGTCCAACCTAAATCTACCCTTTTCTATCTTAAAACCATTACCCCTTGTTGTATCATTATATGGCCTTGTGAACAGGTTTTCCCCTGCCTTCTTATAGGCTCCTTTCAGGTATTGGAAGGTTGCTATAAGGTCCCCATGGAGTCTTCCAAAGAAGCTTAAGGTTATGCATGTTCCATATGAAAGTTTAGTGGTTCGAACTGCTTGAAGTTCTTAGTTTCTCAAAATTGAGCAAGACTGAGTAAACTCAATCTACTCAGACCTGTTTCCTCTGAAACATTGGTTTCACAAGTGCTTTTGTGCAACATTGCAGAATGGGGATGATGCATTTGTTTTGACTACAGAGTCTTTACTAAGGGCTCGGTGCTGGGGCCACTCCTGTTTAACATCTTTCTCAATTATCTAGATGAGGGGATAGAGTGCACTCTTAGTAAATTTGCAGATGACACTAAATTGGGTGGAAATGCTGATCTGCTTCAGGTTAGGGAGGCTCTACAGAAGGATCTAGACAGGCTTGATCAATGAGCCGTGTCCAATTGCATGAGTTTCAATAAGGCCAAGGGTTGGGTACTGCACTTTAGCCACAACAACCCCCAGCAGCGCTACAAGCTTTGGGAGGAGTAGCTGGAGAGCTGCCCGGCATAGAGGGACCTGGAGGTGTTGATTGACAGCCAGCTGAACATGAGCCAGCAGTGAGCCCAGGTGGCCAAGAAGGCCAACGGCATCCTGGCCGCACCTCAAGTACTGTGTTCAGTTTTGGACCCCTCACTACAGAAAGGACATTGAGCTACTAAAGTGTGTCCAAAGAAGGGCAATGAAGCTGATGAAGGGTTTGGAGCATATGACTGACAAGGGGAAGCTGAGGGAGCTGAGGTTATTTAGCCTAGAGAAAAGGAGGCTGAGGGGAGACCCTATCGCTCTCTACAACTACCTGAAAGGAGGTTGTAAAGAGGAGGGAATCAGTCTGTTCAATGAAGTTATAGGTGATAGGACAAGAGCATGGCCTCAAATTGTGTCAGGGAAGGTTTAGATTGGATGTTAGGAAGAATTTCTTCATCAAAAGCATTATCAGGCATTGCAACAGGCTGCCCAGGGCAGTGGTGGAGTCACCATCCCTGGAGGTATTTGAGTCGTATAGACATAGTACTTATGGATATGATTTAGTTCAGGACTTGTCAGTGTTAGGTTGATGGTTGGACTCAGTGATCTTAAAGGTCTTTTCTAACCAAGGCAATTCTGGGAACCTGTGAATTAATATTTTTTTCAGTGTGAGAGAAAGGAAGTAGAGGTTCAAGAAAATAAGGTATCTTCCCCTCCAAGAGTCACATAGCAACTCAGTGAGAGAATATGGTACAAAATGTCACCTCTATTCTTGTGTTTTTATTTTGTGAAGGCTACATGCTTTTTAAAAGCAGAATGCTTGTAGTTATTGAAAAGGATAGCTAATGCATACACCAGTATAGGTGTTCATTTTCTTAAAGGCATAAAACTAAAACTACACTGTAATGTCTCAGATCTGTCTCCCTACTCTTATTTTGATATGAAAAGACCCACAAAATACGCCAAAGTGTTGCTTAGTTCATTACGCTTTTTAAAGTTAAGAGATGTAACTTTCTGGATCTAAGTAATTTCTCATGGGTATATTTGCTTTTATGTTCCTTTTGTTTTGCTACTGTTGTGAAAACTTGGCATGGTCCTGTATTACTGATCACTGAGCAGGGAGAACCCCTGAGTATACCCATCAGAATAAATGTTAAATTGCTACCAAGTGTTATAGCCTATCCTTCAATCATGGACTTTGAAGTTCCTTAAAATTACAGGGTATATAGGAAAGCCTGTGTTGTGCTTTAAAATTGAATCTGAGGTAATGCAACAAAGTTTTTAAAGTGTGAATAGTTTTACAGACTGGCTATACACCTTTGTACAAAGCAAACAACAGGTGACAGCTTTTGATCAGGTAATTTAGAAAACATGAGCAGTATTTCCAGATGGACACAGTTCTTTGTCATGGAATATGGGAACATATTAAGATTCCATGGCTGCAGTGGATTATTAATTACAGCATTAATAACAGCAATTGGAATTATTCTTCATTTTTCTTGACCTTAATTGTTCTTAGCTCTCCCCTTGCTCCTGCTTACTCATGTTTTTTCTTTCTTTCTTTCCCCTCTTATTTCTCTCATGGATGCAATTTTATTATGAAATGCAAAATGAAAAGAAATCTGCTAATAAATCTTGCATTATATTAGTTTTTTTCTCACATGCTTCCTCCTTACCACTTTGTCATCTGACCTTTTCCTTACATATATATATGTGATATATATATTTACTTGGAAATACTTAGAGACAGGGACTATGTTGTAATGTGAACTGACAGAAGCAAGCATTCTGCTGGGTTTTAAAGTAATAGATGTGTGTGTGTATATATATATATTTATATATATATATATATAAAAGCTGGCCAGAGATCTCTGAAAGTAATCAATATCTTACTATATAACTACACAAGCCAAGAGTACAATGCACTTTGTCTGTCTTCACCTTTAATCAAAACATCTTCATACCTGGCATCTCATATCAATAAATTCTGGGCTAGATCCCTAGAAGATTTAGTCTCATGAGTGCTTATTCACAGCAATAACTAGGGAAGTCATTGGTTTCACAGACTGACTGACTTCTTTACAGCAAGTCCATGCTTTGATGTGGATAGGACTAAGATGTTTAACATTACCTCATCTAATATTGAGTTCTTATATTAGATTTTTCATGTAGCCCAATGCAACTTTAATAAAAGTTAATGGGTCCGGTGGTCATTAACTCACTTTAACCACACAGTCTAAAATCCCAGTCCATAGTAGTCACCTGCCTACAGCATCCTGTAGTTTACATGTATCCATGAAGTTTAGGTTTATATGCTGGAAATCAAAACAGGAAGATGTGGTAGAACTGGTGAACTGAAAGATTTCCAACAGTGGCTGAATGACTTCTAAAGGCACTGCAAGAATACACAGGATGGGGTCAACCTCTAACCCAGATGTTGAGCAAAGCTTTTAGCTTTTGGCTGAGAAGCTTCCAGAAACTGGCAAAAGTGTTTTTAAGACACGTGATTGGTGGATGATCAAGGTTGTTGAGGGTGATCTTAAACATAGTGGTAACTGTTGTAATCTATAGCAATTAATCCTTTTAAAAGAAATCTAGCTCCTAATAAAATTTATAAAGTTCCTAAAAACATGCAGTGAAATAAAACACTTACTAGCTGAGAAAATCTCTGATATTTAAGAATTCTTCACTTGTTTATTTTTCTGTAATTTGAAAACAGCTGATAAACACTTGTTTAATCAGTTAATGACATTGAAACACTTTGACTTCTATGACTACTCAAAATACAGATAGTCTGAAAGAATGTTCTATGAAGGCCTTTACCCTCAAAATTATTTATTCAATCTAATAAGCAAATACCTTAAGAAAACTTTACTGCCACTTCGGTTCTTAATTTGACCAGCTCTACATACCAATTCCTTTCCTTTATTTAATTCTTAGTATCATATATTATCTCCTGTTGGAAGGGACCCATAAGTGTAATTGAGGCCAAATCCCTGCTCCGTGCAAGGCTATCACTAAATCATAAGACTAAGAGGGTTGTCCAGACACTCCCTGAATGCTGAAATTCTTGGTACCATGATCACTTCCTTCGGGAGCTTGTTCCAGTGACCAATCACCCTCTCAGTGAAGATCCTTTTCCTAATGTCCATTCTGTCCACTTGCTCATATCCTACTGGTCACCAGAGACAGGAGATCAGCACCTCCTCTTCCACTGTCCCCTTGAAGAAGTTGCAGACTGCCATGAGGTCACCCTTCAGCCTTCTCTTCTCCAAGCTGAACAAATCGGCTGCTCCTCCTAAATCTTGTCCTTGAGATCTTTTACCATCTTGGTTGCCCTCTGCTGGAAACACTCTGATAATAGTTTGCTATCGTTCCTATACTGAGGCAGCCAAAACTGCACACGGTACTTGAGGTGGGGCCACACCAGTGCAGTGAGAGTGGGACAATTGCCTTGCTTGACTAGCTAGCTATGCTGTACTTGGTTGTACATGGGCCACAGGACATGGTTGGCCATTTGGCTGCCAGAGCACACTGTTGACTCATATATAACTTGCCATCAATTTTTTCCATGGGGCTGCTCTCCAGCCTCTCATCCCCTAATTTGTATGTTTAATCAGGATTACCAGATCCCAGGTGCAGAATTTGACATTTGCTCTTGTTATATTTCAGGTAGTTTATGAGATCAAGATCTCTATAGTCTCAAGGGAGTCCACAGCTCCCCCCAAGTTGGTATCACTGGCAAACTTACTTACTGTGTATCCAAGTTACTTCAATAGGAAAAAAAAGTTTTCACGCATAAGTAACAAAAACTTAGTGAGAAGTCATGAAGTGATAGTGAATTCTGCTTAAATGCATATGATACTTGTTATTATTAATTATATTGATTCTTGTTATGACTAGGAAGTAATTAAGACCAAACGCTAGTTTTGCTAGGTAGCGCCCAGAGAGTGATGGTGAACGGAGCTGCATCCAGCTGGCGTCCGGTGACCAGCGGTGTCCCCCAGGGATCAGTACTGGGCCCAGTCCTATTCAATATCTTTATTGATGACCTGGATGTGGGGATTGAGTCCACCCTCAGTAAATTCACAGATGACACCAAGCTGGGGGGGGAATGTCGATCTGCCAGAGGGTAGGAAGAGGCTGCAGGAGGACCTGGACAGGCTGGATCGATGGGCCGAGGCCAACGGCATGAAATTCAACAAGACCAAGTGCAGGGTCCTGCACTTTGGCCACAATAACCCCAGGCAGTGCTACAGGCTGGGGGAAGAGTGGCTGGAGAGCAGCCTGGCAGAGAGGGA
Source organism: Hemiprocne comata (assembly GCA_020745705.1). Lineage (NCBI taxonomy): Eukaryota > Metazoa > Chordata > Aves > Apodiformes > Apodidae > Hemiprocne > Hemiprocne comata. The sequence continues at coordinate 37,661,793 of CM036590.1, read as the reverse complement.
CCTGGGAGTGCTGGTGGACAGCAGGTTGAACATGAGCCAGCAGTGTGCCCAGGTGGCCCGGAAGGCCAATGGCATCCTGGCTTGTATCAGGAATAGTGTGGCCAGCAGGAGTAGGGATGTAATTCTCCCCCTGTACTCAGCACTGGTGAGGCCTCACCTTGAGTACTGTGTCCAGTTCTGGGCCCCTCACTTCAAGAAGGATATTGAGGTGCTGGAGTGGGTCCAGAGGAGAGCAAGAAGGCTGGTGGAAAGACTAGAGGGAAAGTCTTATAGGGATATGCTGAGGGAGCTGGGGTTGTTTAGCCTGGAGAAGAGGAGACTCAGGGGGGGACCTCATTACTCTCTTCAACTACCTGAAGGGAGGTTGTAGTCAGGTGGGGGCTGAAGGAAGGGGGGGAGAAAGAGAAAGAGAGGAGAGAAAGAACACGAGAGGGAGAAAGAGAAAGGTTAAAGTACAACTGTGTCTGCTTTTCCATTTTTAGTCATTGACAGGCATTTTTTAGTTGAGTGGCTAAGAGATGGAAGGCACTCAAGGTATGCTGTAGGCTCTTCCTTTCCCTAGATCAGAAGGTTCTCTGTGGTGGAGATTATGCAGATCATAATTAATTTATTATACAACTAAAACTGTCTTGCTGGCTTTAGTTTAGGGTTTAGATCAGTGGAGTTATTCACCGCTCAACCCCCACACAATCACGTAAATACTAATTAATTTCTTCTGCAACAGATCCACTTACCATTCAAACAATAAGTTTTTACTTCCTACCAAAAAAGTAATAAAAAACCCTTTAAACCTTCAAAACCTGACTAGTCGTTACATATATGTACTACTCACTTCTCAGTTTGGATGGTACACTGCACCAGGTTGTCAGAAAGCAGTATTTTCTAACTCATATGTTGGCACTCCTCTCACAAGTACCTCTTTTACCACATGAGAATAACATTAATTGAAAATGTTAATGAATTAATATTTTTACACCTAAAAGTTATATTTGCTTCTCCATAAGTCTTGTGACACAATGTATTATTTTTAATATTTATAATATATCTTCTATTTTAATTGGATTATCTCTACTTGAACTCTTGGTTTTTGGTTTGTGGGTTTGGGGTTTTTTTTATTTCTTGACAGAAATATTTACATTATACTCTGTAAAATTCAACTATGTACTATAGTATTGTATAGATAGAAATAAATATGAAATTCACTTTTTTTTCCTGCTAGTCTAAAGTCATGGCACCTTTCCAAAAATGGAATCATAGCAGAATAATGCATATAGACTAGGCACAAGCTGAAATAAGTTGTAAGAGAAATGACTGTTATTAATATATCCATCAATACTATCAGATGAGAAGGAATTAAAATACAGTCACATAGAAAGAGTTACTTTAAGTGGATCTTTGACAAATTCCTGTTTTTTTGCATGCCATAATGAAAAGAGAACTGTAGGGGTCATATCAAGAACTTCATTCTGAAAAGAAACCTCTTTAATTGTGGAAGTTTCATGAGCATTTTAATATAAACATCATCCATCTAAAATCAGATTTAACCTCTTTTAAAAGGGAGTTGTCAGAACAAGTATATCTAATAGGCTAATATCTAGTCTACATATTTTGCTTTTTTAGTAAATTAATTAATTTTTTTGTTGGAGGCAAAAAATTTACTATCAGAAGCTACATTATAGATACCTCAAGACTGACAGATAACTTTTTTTTTTCCCCCCAGTGAAAAACAGCACATAATGTAAGAGGCATCAGATTGGAAGCTAGTTTTTGCTCACTGCTTGTCCTGCTTTGAGCCAGGATGAAGCTAATTTTCATTTTACTGATTTTTTTTCCTTCAGTAAGCTCTCTTTTAACTAGCAACAAGTGTTCCAGCTAGTGGACTGATAACACTGGAATGTTTATGTTACTGCTGAGACTCCAAGGTTACTTCTTAGCTCTGCTGTTACAGAGGCTACCATTGAATTGAATTGACCAAAGGTATTCCATTCCATGTATCTATGTAAGCTCAGGGGAAGGTCAGAGATCACAGAAGACAACTTCCTTCCTGCTTCTTCTTCGCTTTTCCATCCACATCTTCTTCGCGATCCACTGTCAGCGTCCAGGAAGGACTCCATCCATCCATCACTGTCAACCCCTAGGCTCTAACTTCATAACCCTCATAACCCAGCCCCTGTCTGCTCTGCCTTATCTCCTGCCTGTGGGCTGAGACTTTCTGGGAGTGCTCACAGCTAAGGTGAGTGCCGGGCAGTTGCTGGGGGTAGGGGGAGGCAAGAGGCTTTTGCATATTGCTGAACATACTTGTATATAATTGTACATATAATTAAAGCTGTCTAATTTAGTTTTCAATCCAGCTAAGTCTCTCTCCTAATTCTCTCTCTCCTTCCCTACTTGGGTGGGAGGGGGAGGGGATTGAGAACATTGTTGCCTCTGGTTTAATTGTCCATCCTACACTGCTTGATGCCATTCCCAGGGTACCATCCCTCTCATGCCTGTGGATATATTTCACTCCTTGTTGCTTTTCTGTGCTAACTGTAAAAAAACAAAAATGCCTTTTCCCTGGTCAATCCCCTAAATGTGCTCACTGCCTTTGCTTATCTAGCATGTATAGGCAAGCTGGCACTGTTCCCAGCCTGAAGAGCACACAAAGGCTGGCAGCTATAGGGCTGTGACACAAACAGCCAAGCTGATTTTCACAAATGAACCTACAAGTGCTTAGGTCTCTGTTACAGATTCTAAATCCCAGAAAGTATGCCAAACAGCTGGTCTGCTATTATCCCAACTTTGCTTTCACTGGGCAATAATACAAGAGTTACTTGCCTTTTGTAATCATGATGTTTATTTCTGTTTTGCAATTGATACAAACATTGAAAATAGCTGGTCATAATATCCTTCATAAACCAGCTGCTAAATGACCACATGGATGCATCTAAGGCACCATGCAGATTAAGGCATCAGGCATATTAAAGGCACACATTGTTCAAAAGCAGGGGACCTGGGCTGTACATGACAGCTCATTGAATAAAGATTGCAAAGCTGGCCTTGGGCTGGCATTCAAAATACATAGAAATATCCAATGATCAGACTCAGTGAAATCCTCATAGCTGATGGTGACTGAAGGTTTTCTAAGCACTGGTACTGAAAAAAAGGTTCAAAACTAGCAAAACTTATAAAAAAATTGTTGTCCTTTCTATCTCTTCCTGCTGGCTCTGGGAAGCACATTGTGAAGTTATGCTGACTTTGCATTTTTGCCTTTTTCAGGTCTCTCTCTCCTTTATTAGCAGAAACACTTGCTGAGCCTGAGTGAAGGTTAAGAAAGTTCTGACCAGGCTATTTACTGTAATGTTACTGTAGCTACTTTTTTTTTGGCAGTGTGAACTTCTACAGTTATATTACAGGCTTTGTAACTGTATTTCTTTTGCTAAACATTTCCATGTCTAATTCTTCAAAACTGTCCTGGCAATTAATCAGATTTTGCTCTTTTAGGGTAATTCAAGCAATGTACTTTTTCAGAGATGTATCTTGACAGGGTTTTATGCAATATAATAATGCTCTTTATTTTAATATCCTTTCTCTTTACTCTGGTTATTACTTTCTGGATCTGTGGTCTTTCACCTTCTCTTTTATTGAATATATATATTTTTTTCACATTGTTGTTCTTCTTTTAATTGTTCTCTCATTCTATTGCCAAAATATAAAACAGTTAACAAAAATTTATATAATGCAAAGCATGTAGCAAACCACAAGTAGAAGTGTGTTAAGATACTAATCTGAGATTTTGAAAAGCTAGATTGCATTAGCTCTTGGTTATTTTCTTGTTATATGACCTTATCTGAGCACCTCCTTTACTAAGATGGTCCTGATGTCTTCAGTCACGTGATACCAGAGCTTGCTGGCTGTGCAATCTTACTTGAGTACTAGGGTTCATAGCTTCAGACTGACTGTGAGACCAGACACATGCCGAAGAAAAATCCTCAGAAGTGGTGTTCTTGTGGCTGTTACAGCAGAACAACCTGATCTTGATCCTGAAGGGAGCACTCTGAGATCGGTTCCAAATACATGGCAGAGGAGAAGCCAAAGTGTAATCCTCACTATATCCTGTCAGTTTTACTCTTGGTTATGTCAGAAATCTGCTTTTAAATCCCTGGTCAGCCTGAAGTGAATCAACTGGAGCAATTTTCCTACATCTCCCCTATTTTTTGTATTTTCAATGTATCTAATGTGATACAAACTTGAAGTTTTCTGTCCTACTGCAGAATTGCTTACTCAGTTCTGCAAGATCCACAATATTTCCACTTCCCTAGAAGCAGAGGCTTTAGGTGATTTTTCATAATTAAGGACAATTGGTCTATTAATTTTTTCATCACCCTTAAATAAAATAAGTATTATACGGATAGATGGGGACAGATGTTTGTTTGTTCTTGTTTTGTAGTTGTTTGTTGTTTGTTTTTTTTTCCCAAAGGAAAGTAGTTATTTCACTGCCTATTTTCATCCTGAATTACAGTGAAATGGCAAAGTATCAAAATTTCTCCCTGCACCGGAAGCTTACAAGACTTTCCTCTTAGCAACATTCTAATTTTAGCTTTTATAATCATACCTGTTAACATATTACGATTGGGCCAGCTATCTGGGATATCCTAATCAGAAGGATGATTCATGCATGTAAACTAACATGTACAGGAGTAACAGGTATTTGTCTGAGATTTTCAGCTGTCCAGCAGTTACAGTTACTGTCACAGTTTCATAATGGATGTGACTGGGGAGGTGGGGGGAAAATCCAGTAGAGAAGATGTTTAAAAACATTAACCAAATCTCAAAGTGGGAGAATTGATGGATATGACTATTTCAATTACCATGTTTTCTTTTTATTCATCAAGCTACTCTTGGATGCTTGCTTTCCTCTCAGTTTGATGCAAACCTGAATACCATGGGGATTTATTATAATTCTGTATGTACTATGAACTCCAAATTCTGGGTAAGCTAAATCTCTCAGAGTATAGTCTGCTCTAGGGGCATTATTCATTAATTCAAACAGGGGGGAAACCAAAGTACTTTATGGGAGATACAATTCAATCAGTGATTATTCCCTGTAGGAAGGGGCTATGAGCCATCCTAACTAAAATTCCTACATGCTTCTGCAGTGACTAACTCAGGGGCAAACAGATCTTGGAAATATTTGAAACATTTTTAAATTTCTTTTTTGCAAATCAAAATGTCAAGAATCAGATCCACTTGTCCCAAGATAAAATATTACACTCAGAATTTAAAAAAAAAATGAAGTTTTATGAATTTTTAACATGAAAACAGAATATTTTTTTCAAAATAAATTTTAACAATGAAAAGTTTTCATTATAAAAATGTTGAGCAGAACTTTTCCAAAAATTAATCGAGTTTATTTTGCCATCCTTTCAAATCACTGCCAGGTATCAATGTCTTTAGTGAACTACTCTGATAGTAGCAATGTTAAAAAGAAAATATTAACAGATTAACTACTCTTAGATCTCATTCTGGCCCTTCTAAAATTCTTCATTCATCATGAAATTCATGAAGTGTATTAATGATTTCCTCCAATCTTTACAATTAACACTGTACCTCAAATTGGCTCAGCTCAGAGGAAGTGAGACATTTCTCATCTTGTATCTCCCTGGTGATGTAAACAGGCAGAAGAGATAGCAGCATGACTTATATGTGTTACTGCTAAATACCCCAATCTTTGGATACAAATTAGTCAGAGGTGACATAAGTGTCACTAAATCACTTGTATTTAGAATTCCACTGTCTTATGTTGTGGTGAGCTATTAGCATGTGGATACTGTGAATATCGAACAATTCCTACTGTTCCTCTGAAATTATACCCATACAGTTTCTATTAAAATTGCCACATTGCAACTACTCTATAACAATGTTACAGCATAGAAACAGTAGCTGTTGAAAAGTAAGGCAGATTGTGCTTGAAATTTAAGAAGTGGGACCAATTTATGAATATCAATGGAAAGGAGTAACCGATGAAAATGGTGGTACAAAGAACTAAAGGTTAATAGAGACAGTGAAAGTGGAATCTATGTTTATGCAACAACACACAGGTCTGTTCCAACAAGACTCCCAGTGGCTCAACACATCCAGAATCAGGCTACACAGAAGAAAGAAGGGAACTGAGTTAGAAAGTAAAGGGTAAAAGAAGAGGGAAGTATGACAGATGAATCAGGTGAGACCTGTGGTAGAAGAAGGAGGCAAACTGCAGGGCTAGGCATGGAGGAAGAGTTAGTCAATGAAGAGGAGATGGTTGTAGAGGCCAGAATAATTTAATTCCTCATAATTCAAGAGTATTTACTGTTCCAGATCTTATTGCCTTCCTGATTTTTTTTAAATCCTGTATCTATTTTCAGCTCACATTTCTACTCATATTCTAAATAACAAGGCTTTTTTATCCTTTAAAAAGCAGCAGAATCTAATGTTTGTTGCCCAGTACATCATTATGTCAGGATTATGATAAGAGGCTGAGTTGATTTATGTAAAAGTAATAGTGTGGTTTTTTTACCCTGAGACAGCTAGAGAAAGCTAAGGGAAACACAGATGAAGGCGCAGAGTCAGCAGGATAATGAACTACTTTTTATGTGTCTCCGGCAGTTTGAGGAACACACTGCAGAAATAATTTTCTGTGCATAATTCTTTCAAACTCTTGTACATGGTACCATCTGGCCCAGAGTTCTATTTCCAGACCACTTTTTGATCTTTACAAAACATCATGTAGTATGACTATCTATTTGCAAATAGCAGTTATATTTTATCCCATTCTTCTGCAACAGAGAAAGCTGGTTGCATGAATATGTATAGTGACATGTATATCTATTTCCTGTTATTGGCCTCCATACTATGAGTTCGTAGATACAATGAAAAAGAGATTTATTTTTTTCCTAAACTTTAACAGATTCAGCAGTCTTTTTTAGGACTAGTCTCAGTGGAAACCAGATTCTGTAAGTCTTCAAAGCTTTCTTTCTAAAAAGGTAGGAGAAACCTTTGGGAGAAGAGTGATCCCAAGTATTCGGTTCTCTATTGTTTTTAATGTCAGGAGTTCAATAAATAAAGTCTGGAGTTCTTCAGTTTTTGAACTTTTTTCCCTCTTTTCTTGTAAGAAGGAGCTTGGCTATATAACACGCAACACATGCACATAGATGTGCACAAGTACATGTCTCCTCAGCTTTCCTTCCCAAGTAATTAAAACCAAGATCAACAAAGCTGAACTGCAGAACATGATGGTTCTTTTATTTCTAACTTATAGACTAAATGGCCTTCAAGGGTTTTATAAATTTCTCAACAAAATAAGCAAAGGAGAGGCATTTAGTTCCTCCCTGCATTACTCTGTGATAGAACAGCTCTTTGATCTTTAGCCAGAAACTAGAGCTGCATATTATTACTCAGTGTTTCTCACTGAGCAAGAGCTAAGGGCATTGGGTAAAATTGGCAGGCATTAGCCCAAGACAAACAAGAGGTACATTTCATGTAATGCTTATCTAAGTTATAGAAATCATCAGTACAGAATGTTTTGAATGACAACATTTCATGAAGGTTCAAAAGTTATTAGATGTTGCAGTAGAAGCTGTTTTACACAAAGTCCTGGTTACAACACAGACAATCTTGCCCTTGATAATCCTCCTCTACCAAATGTCTGCTGTTGGCCATTTTGGAGTCAGGAGACAGGGTTAGCAACATTTTTCTTGTCAACATGGTCATTCCTATAATGTGTTCCATGCTCACAATCTAGTGTGCAGAGTAAGTTCTTCCAGTTTCTGACACACATGAACTCTTGATGATCATGCCAAATAGAATGTAGGTTGGTACAGTTTATAAAATATTTGAGTGACCCTAATATTCTTGGGGATGAAAAGCACTTTCATATCATTCACTCCTGATATTAAAATATTCATTCTCCTAAAGTTCCAGGGATAGCTATTTTTCATATGGGGCATTTTGCCTTTTGCCTTTTGGAAAGTCAGCTGTTCTCTCAGTTTCAGTTTCAGTTGACCCCTTTAAGTAAGAAGAATATTATAGGACTTTGAAGGTTTGAAAGAACTACTTGTTGCAATGCTATAATAAATTACCATCTCAGTACCTTGACACAGCATTATCTTACCATTTTGCACTTAACATTTACATCATTAAATCTTAACATTCATTCAAATACATAATTTAATATAAGTGTTTTTCTCATGTACAGTCTTTCTATTTGACTCAAAGAAACCTAAGACTTCAGAAGTAAATTGCACACAATTTAACTCTCTGGTGATTCAGACCCAGGGAAATCCAATGCAATCCTTTAATTTCTATTAAACTGTACATTTATATGTCAGGTTTATTGTTGATCTGTACATGCTCTTAAAAAAAAAAATTTAAAGTGTGCCATATTCCTTGTGGTCACGAATCACTAAATGTTTGAGGTTGGAAGGGACCTTGTGAGTTTTTCTTGTCCATCCCCCTGGTCAAGCAGGACAACCTAAAGCCCAGGACCATGTCCTGATGGCTTTTAAGTATCTTCAAGGATGAACACTCCACAAACTCACTAGGCAACCTGCATCCATACGCAGTGAACCTCACAGGAGAAAGTGTTTTCTGATGTTCAGACAGAATCTCCTGTATTGCAGGTTGTTCCCATTGCCTCTTGTCCTGCCACTGGGCTTTACACCCTCCCTTCAGATATTTATTGACATTGATGAAATCCTACCTTCAAACCTCCTCTTCTCCAGGCTAAACAGTCTTAGCTCTCTCATCCTGTCCTCAAATGAAAGGTGCTTCAGTCCCTTAATCACCTTTGCAACCCTTCACTGGACTCTCTCCAGTACCTCCAATGCTGAATAGAGGGGAAAGATCACCTCCTTTGGCCTGCTGGCAATGCTCCTCCTAATGCAGCCCAGGACACTATTGGCCTTTTTCGTTGTGAAGGCACATGGCTGGCTCATGTTTCTACTTGTCTACCAGGACTCCCAGGTCTTCTTCTGCAAAGCTGCTTTCCAGCCATTTGCCCCTCAGTACATACCAGTGCATGGAGTTTTTCATCCTTGTGTGAGGGACTTGCCCCTTGTTGAACTTCATGAGGCTCCTCTTAGCCCATTTCTCCAGCCTTCTGGATGCCAGCACAATCCTCTGGCATCTCATCCACTCCTGCTAGTTTTGTGTAATTGGAACACTTGCCAAGGGTGCATGCTGCCCCATTAAATCAGATAATTAATGAAGATGTTAAACAGGATTGGACTCAGTATTGACCCCTGAGGTAAATTGCAGGTGATGGCCTCCAGCCACTGATCACCACACTCTGGTGGTTCAGTGGTCCAGACAGTTTTCAATCCACCTCACTGTCTGCTCATCCAGCCTGAACTTTGTTAGCTTCTCTGTGAGGAACTTAGGGGAGACAGTGTTGAAAGTCTTACTGAAGTCTAGGTAGACAATATCCAGCACTCTCGCCTCACCTACAAAGCCAGTCATTCCATCACAGAAGGTTATCAAATTGGTCAAGTAAGGTTTCCCTTTGGTGAACGCATGCTGACAAGTCCTGATGATTTTCCTGTCATTCATGTGCCTGGAAATGGTTTCCAGGATTAGCCACTCTATCACCTTCTCAGGGATCAAGGTGAGGCAAACCAGCCTGTCCTCCTTCTTAATATTCTTGAAGATAAGGGTGACATCTCCTTTCCTCCAGTCTTCAGGCATTCTCCAAGTTGCCATGATCAATCAAAGATTTTCAAGACCCTTACAATGACATCTGCCAGCAAACTCAGCACTTGTGGGTATATCCCATTAGGGCCATTGACTTATGTCTACCTTGCTTAATTATTCCCTGATCTCAGAACAGCATGTCCACCAATGGCTTCCAACAATGTTATGTCCTCACTGTTGCTGCCTTTCCCTCTGGTTTCTGGGACCTGGGATTTCTGAAGGCTGGTCTTGCTAGTAAAGACTGAGACAAAGAAGGCACTCATACTTCAGCCTTTTCCATGTCCTGTGTAACTGGGTCCCCTGACTTCAGTAGCAAGTATACATTTTGTTATCACCTATAGACTTACAGAAGCCCTTCTTGTAGTCTTGACATTCCTGGCCAGATTATATTCCATTTGGAATTTAGCTTTCCTACCTTCATCCTTGGATACTTGGACAATGTCTATGTATTGCTCCCAAGTTACCTGTCCTTGCTTCCACCATCTGTGTGCTTCCTTTCTGTGTTTGATTTTGGAGGTTGTTCATCCACACAGGCCTCCTGTCATTTTCTCCTGGCTTCCTATTAACTGAGATGGAGCTCTTTTGAGTTTGGAGGAAGTAATTGTTGAATATTAACCAACTTTCTTGGACTCTTCTTCTTTCCAGGGCCTTATGCCATGGCATTCTACCAAGCAGATATTTCAAATGCCAAATTCCACTCTCCTGAAGTCTAGGGTTGTGAGCTTGTTTTCCTCCTCCTCCCTTTCCTCATGATCCTAAACTCCACTGTCTCATGGTCACTGCAACCAAGGCTGCCTTTGACCTTCACATCCCCAATGAGCCCTTTGCTGTTGGTGAGTTTGAGGCTCAACAGAGCACCTCTTCTTGTTGGCTCCTCTACCACCTGCGCAAGGAAGTGTTCATCGACACACTCCAGGAACCTCCTGGATTTTTTATCCCCTGCTGTGTTATCCCTCTAACAGACACCCAGTTGGTTGTAATCCCCATGAGGACAAGAGCCTGCAAATGGGAGAATGCTTCTACCTGTGGTATATAGAACTGCATCCACTTGTTCTTCCTGGTCAGGTAGCGTGTAGTAGATACCCACTACAATGTCACCCCTAGGTGTCTTCTCCTTAATCCTTACCCAGAAGCTCTCAGTTGCCTTGTTATCCATCCCCATGAAGAGCTCCATATATTCCAGCTGTTCTCTCACATAAAGAGCTACTACATCTTCTTGTCTTTCTTCCCAGCCTGTCTTTCCTCCACTGCAACACTCCAGTCAAGGAAGCCATCCCATCATGTCTTTGTGATCCTAAAAAGATCATAGCCCTGCAGCGGCACACAAATCTCTAATTCATGTTCATTTTCCATGTTGCAAGCATTAGTGTATGTGCACGTCAGAGTGTTAAAAGGCAGCATTCATGGTATCACCTTCTCCAACTTATGAAACTCCAGTTACCTTTAAAGTAGTCAGATGAGACTCATGCTTGATTTTTACTGGTGTTGATGAAGCACCATTTTTTGACCAAGAAGTGCTTTATATTTTTTCTTGTATTTTACCTTCACCCAGAAACCTCTGGTTTAAAATTGTTGCTAACCTGTTTTTGAATTCCTTTCCCATGAAAAGGTGCTTAACTTTAAGTAGAGTGCAACAAAGAAGAACCCATTCTAGTGTCAAGACAACTTGAAAAGGTAAGATGTGAGCAAGAACTCTAAGGTTTTAAAAACAGGTTTTCTACATCTTAAAAAAAATCCTTAAACGTTACATTTGCAAAAACAAATTAAGGGATTGTCTCCGTATTTTCACTGAAAACGGTCAGTCACATGTCAAATTGAAATGAGCAGAGACTTCTCAGGCCTCTAATGTTATAATGATATAAAATAGAGGATAATGATATTAATAAAAAAAAATATTTTTAGCAATTTTGCTCCTTAGTAGATTTCAACTGACTTTATGATGTTCATAGATTAATCTGAATTTACTGGTATAAAGTAAGAGAAATAAGAACATAGCTTTATTCATTTTTTTTTCATTCCAGTGTGATCCTTTTAAAAGACTGAGCCTTCTGGGAAGGTCGTTGAAGCATTTTCCCTCTTTATAACTGGACACTTTCTTTGAGTGCTTTGTCTTCAAAATCTCAGCATCAGGTTGCCTTGCAGTCCTTGTTACTCTGGATACCATGAGACATAGTCATACATGGAAATCTTCACTATAATTAGGTGAGAAGGCTGTACCTCTTTTCCTGTATTTGGGTTTAGTTGTTCTGACATTGTATTGCTCATTAATTAGGTCCTAGAAAGTTTGCTATCATTGTCATGTAGGCATGAAGGCAAGGTTCATAAAATAATACAATTTGTTTCAAGCATAGCTGTCTGTTTTAGCAACCAAAGCCTGTGGTCACATTTCTTCGAATTTTGAAGTCTCATTGCAAGATTTTTCAGGAAATAGAACTGCAGCTTCAGGCCTCTCTGTGGTCCGGTTTAAACAGTCTTTGTGTTTATCTCTTCTTGTGAAATCCTGACTGCTGACAACAGGTACGTTCAAATGGAAAAGAAATATCGTCTTCCTCAGGAATAAATCCCATATTCATTCAAAAGATAGTTTTATCTGAGCCTATCAATCAGCAAGTCATGTAAGAAAAAAATCAGATATCGCTAAGTAAGCATGATGACATACTCTGTGCTAAAAATATTGATATTGAATATTCAATACATAATGAAATAACACAAAAATTGTTGTCCCGACAGATTGAAACACCTGCAAGTAGAATCTTTCCCAGAAAGGAAAGTGAGCTACACATTGTGCAGTTTTATAATGACACTTAGATATAACATCTATCTATGTCTTTTGGAAGCATCTGGAAAAGCAGATGAATTGCAGGAAAGTGGGAAACAAGAGGTGTTCCTTTCTTCTCATGTTAGACTCAATAGATACTGAAGCAAAGAGTTGCAGAGAGCCAGTGCACTTTCAGTTAAAGCAGTTTGTATAATCTTTTTTTCCCCCTCAGTTTTATGAGGGGGAGGATTAGGATGGTTCTTCGAGGAGTTGAGAGGAAGAATGGGATCACCAAGAGTTTCTAGGAACTTTGGTTTCAGAAAATATAGCAGTAATCTAAAAAAACCTTTCTTGCATTGTATGTTTTTTACTGATACTTCTGTTTGCTTCATATTCTAGGAGAGCATTTTGTTTCTTACTGGCTTATACAGACTATTCCAGAAAAGAAGACAGAAGGCCAAAAGATCACCAAAATATTTCTGCTTCTAATGAAAATTTACATTTTGTTTTGGAGCATCAGACAAGTGCATAAGACAATGCTGATCATCAATCCTATTTTTTTTCTTTTTCTTTTTTTTTTTCTTTTTTTTTTCTTTTTTTTTGTTTTCCTGGAAAAGTCTAGCATTTCTATCTCAGAAACATAAAATATGGATGTTTGCATGAGTGTAGTGATATTACATTTAATGGAACCTTAGAGAACAGAATTAAAATATTGGTGTATTAAAGAGAATAGCTTTGTTTTGCTTAGGTTTATCTATTAGAAATGTAAAAACTTGTACAATTAGAAAAATAATAAAATAAAAGTTCACATTTGCATCAACACTTTGACACTGAAATGGCTGGATTGCAGTTGTTTGATAATTCTAATGGCTCATAACAATAATCAGTGGAATAGAACCATGCTGACTCAGTGCATCATACCATCCAGGAAGAAAAGAAGGATACATGAAGGTAACACCGACTGAAATTTAATTTGAGAGAGTGCATATGGTTTCCAACAATGGGGAACTAGCTCAACCATGAGTCTAAACATGTCCAAGCATAATTTTAAAGCCCATCTATTTGTTGTAGATAAAATCAAAACGTTTTTTTACTTGTTCCCTTTAATTGCTTTGAGGACCAGGTAAATGTTTATGCACCAATTAGCTCATGTGGGAGATGTATGGGAAGTATTAGGAAAAACTCTCTAGCTGTATGTCAATCTCTGAATTAGGTTGTTTAGAAAAAATGTGGCATGTTAATGACTGCTCTTTGGTGTGTATTTTTAAGAGCATGTTATCTGGAATTAAAGTGATTCCCTGATAAGTATTTAACTGAGCAATACTGAATGTCATCCCAATGCCCACTCACTTATTTAGAACAGCAGTGTGATTAAGGAAGCTCTTCCTTTCTACTTTTTAGAGGGCAACTTCTAGCATTTGGCTAAAGAACAGTATCTATGTGAGTTTGACTTATTCCCAAGATTCAGACTTATGAACAGTAGCCTCCTTCTTTGTCTACAGGAAAATATTTTGTTTGCTCATATCATATTTTACAGATGTCCTGGGTTGAGCCAAGATGAAGCTAATTTTCCTTTTACTGAGTTTTTTTCCTTCAGTAAGTTTTCTTTTAACTAGCAACAAGTGTTCTAGCTCGTGGACTGATAACACTGGAATGTTTATGTTGCTGCTGAGACTCCAAGGTCACTTCTTAGCTCTGCTGCTACAGAGGCTACCGGGGCAGGAGAATTGTATTTATGACCCCCCCGTAGGGGAGCTGGACTAGACAGACAGCAGAATTGACCAAAGATACTGCATTCCATAGATCTACGTAAGCTCTGAGGAAGGTCAGAGATCACAGAAGACAACTTCCTTCCTGCTTCTTCTTCCCTTCTCTTCCATCCACTGCCAGCATCCGGGGAGGACTCCATCCATCCATCACCATTGACCCCAGGCTCAGCCCTGACCCTCATAACTCTCCCCACAGCCCTGTCTGCTCTGCTGTTATCTCAGACAGCGGGCTGAGACTTTTCAGGACTGCTCACAGCTAAGGAGAGTGCTGGAGAGTTGCTGAGGGTGGGGGGACACAAGAGGCTTTTGCACATTCCTGAACATACTTGTATATAATTGTACATATAATTAAAGCTGTCTAATTTAGTTTTCAATCCAGCTAAGTCTCTCTCCTAATTCTCTCTCTCCTTTCCCTAGCTGGGTGGGAGGGGGAGGGGATCGAGAGCATTGTTGCCTCTGGTTTATTTTTCGATTCTGAGTCAAACCTTGACAACAGAATCACAAAATGTTAGGGGTTGGAAGGGACCTCTGAAGATCGAGTCCAAAGATATAGCATAGATGGCATATAGCAGAGTGATTGATATGTAGGGTCATCCAGTATCATACTAAGCTGACAAAATACATCGTGTGATACATATATAAGATTTGTAGACCTTGGCTACAGAGCTGGCCAGGCAGTTGCAGAAAACTTTCAACTGAGGCAGCAAGAGATGTGTCTGGGAACATGAGATAAGGCAGCAGTGGACCATTTTGATAAAATAGACTACAAAGTACCTAAGTTCTCAAAATCAGCAAAATTGAGCCTTCTATTAACCTGACTATGAGTGTGCAATGCCATTTTTTTCCTACTGAGAGAATAATTTCAAGATCATGTTAGAACACATGTCTAATACAAGGACCTTCAGTTTCTTTGCTTCTTTTTTCTTACATATAGGGTCCCAAGTTGTTACCAGTTTATACAATTCTGGAAAGATATCATCAGTTCCAAGCATTTCTGGCTAGATTATTAGTGAAATTAGCAGAATTATATCCACAGATAAGTAACCCATGCTTCAATTTCTAGTCTATGTTTTGTGAATTTTGGCTTGCTTGGGTTTTTTTCCTATGTTTGAGGTGTTTTTTTTAAGTCGTAATATGAAAATGGTAAGACTCTTTGATGCTGAAACAACTTTAGCTGTACTGTGAACCAATCGTATTTTTATACAAGTACAACCTGGAAAATGTATCAAATGTTTACATTTTCCATACTAAAGCCTCAAATAGTACTGAATATATTTATATTGGTTGATATGTATAAATATATGTTTAAATTATCTATTATTTTACTTAATATTTTAATAATAATCATAAATTCCTGTTAATATACCATATGTTTATTATTATGCATCTTATATATGGCTTTGAGAAAAAGTAGATTCCTCTAAAATGGGGCTAAAATTATTTGCTAGGCTTTCATTTCAGAGAAATTAGAGAAAAATTACAGCTCTTGAGCATGCTGTTGCAACTGAATTTCTCAACTACTTTCTTGAAAGTTTGCTAAAAAAAAATGAAATCTCAAGATAGCAATATTATAAAAATCAAACCTACTATTGTAACCCAAAGATGTATTATAATGTAATACTTGTTATCTGTTTTTATGTCTTACTGGTAAGAAAATAACCCCCCCCTTGTTTCCATATGTTATCTATAGAATCTTCAGATAATGTTTACCGTAAAAGGACTTTCTTCAAAGAGGGCCTAATGCAGTAAATCTGTGTGCCATTGGTAAAGTGGATTTAACCCCATAAAAACTGGTATAAGGGCAGAGAGAACAGTGTGGGAATGATGTCATAGGAGCTACTATATCACTACTTTGAACATTTTTAAACCCTAAAGTAGTGGTATCATATACTTAGAGGGAAAACTTAATTTCTGCAGATTGCTTTGATTTCATTATTTTCACAAGTACACTCAACTCCTAGAAAGATCCCAATTTCAAAGGGAAAGGGAAATTTCCTCGCTTTCAAATACAAATGTACTAGCTTTTGGCAAAATGTTTCTGCAGTTTTGAACTTTCTTATTATATATGGATATATATACATCAAGCAGTTTAATGTAAGGAAGAATGAATTTTTCAGGAACCACCGTTAAGAGAGTGTATGTAGGTTGACTGTATTTTCAGCTTTCTTTGGTGGAGTAAAATGTAAGTATCGGTATAGAATTTGTCCCTGAAGAAGCCTAGATAAACAGTTTACACTGCAAAGTTAGAGGAGATGAAACCTACCCTTGGAAAATTCTGGCAAACTGGATTCACACAGCACAGATGATCCTTTAATTTGCTTAAGAATCATAGAATAGAAATGTTTTGTTCTGGCTTTATTACTTAGGACTAGGAATAGATTCCTCTAGAGCTATAGATCTTGGCTTCTTCTGCTTGTTTTGTACTTATCATTTATGTCACTTCTAAAAATGGATTGGTTTGACCAGAGCTCATCTGATTATGGTGTAGGTCACTTTCTCATGGCACACTACTTAGTTCAAAGAGTATCAAAGAATCACAGCATGTTAGGGGTTGGAAGGGACTTCTGGAATAGGTTCAACTACAGCAGGTTGCACAGGACAGAGTCCAGTTAGGTTTTGAATGTCTCTAGAGGCAGACACTCCACAATCTCTCTGGGCAGCCTGTTCCGGTGCTCTGCTACATGAAAAGTAAAGAAGTTCCTCCTCATGTT
Organism: Hemiprocne comata; assembly: GCA_020745705.1. Taxonomy (NCBI): domain Eukaryota; kingdom Metazoa; phylum Chordata; class Aves; order Apodiformes; family Apodidae; genus Hemiprocne; species Hemiprocne comata. Next base: position 37,644,850 of record CM036590.1, on the reverse strand, counting down.
TACACAGAACTTCCTGTGTTCAAGTTTGTGCCCATTACCTCTTGTCCTGTCCCTAGGCACCACTGAAAAAGAGACTGGGCCCATCCTCCTGACACCCACGCTTTAAGTATTTATAAGCATTGACCCCCTCAGTCTTCTCCAGACTAAAGACCCAAGTCCCTCAGTCTTTCCTCGTAAGAGAGATGTTCTAGTCCTGTAAGTATCTTTATAGCCCTTTGCTGTACCCTCTCTAGCAGTTCCCTGTCTTCTTGAACTGGGAAGCCCAGAACTTAACACAGTACTGCAGATGCAGCCTTATAAGGGCAGAGTAGAGGGGGAAGATAACCTCCCTCCATCTGCTTGCCACACTCTTCTTGATGCACCCCAGGATGCCACTGGCTTTCTTGAACAGAAGGGCACATTACTGGCTCAGGGTCATCCTGTTGTCCACCAGGACTCCCAGTTTTTTTTCCACAGAACTGCTTTCCAGCAGGTCAGCCCATAACCTGTACTGATACATGGGGTTATTCATGCCCAGGTGCAGTACCCTATACTTGCCCTTGTTGAATTTCATAAGGTTTCTATCTGCCCAACTCTCCCACCTGTCCACGTCATGCTGGATGGCAGCACAGCTTTCTGGTGTGTCAGCCACCACTTCCAGTTTTGTATCAGCAAACTTGTTGAGGTTACACTCTATCCCTTCATCCAGGTCATTGATTTATATATTGAACAGGACTGGACCCAATACTGAACTCTGGGGAACACCACTTGTTATGGACCTCCAAATAGACTCTGTGCCACTAATCACAACCCTCTGAGCTCTATCTTTCAGCCAGTTTTCAATCCACCCCACTGTTCACTCATCTAATCCTCAGTGCCTAAGCTTGCCTATGAGGATGCTGTGAGAGACAGTGTTGAAAGCCTTGCTGAAGTCAAGGTAGACCACATCCACTGCCCTCCGCTCATTTATCCATCCAGTCATGCCATAGTAGAAAGCTATCAGATTAGTCAGACACAACTTACCCAGGATCCATGGACTTCCGGATACTTGATTAAGTATCAATTAAGTTTACTTGATCCTCCTCAACCAAGGAAATATCTTCCTTTGCCCAGACTCTCTGTTACTTCCAAAGTCTGGGACTCCTGAGGGCTGGCCTGAGCAGTAAAGACCGAAACAAAGAAGGCATCCTCTGTCATGTTCCACCTCAACATGAGGAATAACTTCTTTACTGTGAGGGTTACAGGGCACTGGATCAGGCTCCCCAGAGAGGTTTTGTAGTTTCCTTCTCTGGAGACTTTCAAGATCTGTCTGGCTGCCTTTCTGAATGATCTGCCCTAGTTTTTGGTCCTGCTCTGGCAGGAGGGTTGGACTCGATGACCTTCGGAGGTCTCTTCCAACCCCTAACATCCTGTGATTCTGTGAAACCCTGTTTGTTGTCTTTGAAATCCCTTGCCAGGTTTGCTTCCAAGGAGGCCTTGGCTTTTCTCTCTTTATCCCTGCATCCTCTTGACAGTATTATTGTTATCTTCTCAAGTGGTCAGTCCCTTCTTCCATGTACTGTAAACTTCCTTCTTCCACTTGAGCTTTTTCAGAAGCTCCCTGCTAAACCATGCAGATCTCGAACTTCCCTTGCCTGATTTCTCACTCTTAGGTATACACTGATCCTGAGCTTGGAGGAAGTGATACTTGAATATCAACCCTCTTGAGCCCCCTAACTTCCAGAGTCCTAACTCATGGGATTTCTCCAAGCAGTTTCTTGAAGAGGTCAAAGTTAGCCCTCCTGAAATCCAGGGTTGCAATCCTACTTATTGTTTTGTGTATAACATCCATGATCCTGAACTCTATCTTCTCATGATCACTACAGCCAAGGCTGCCCCCAACCTTAATGTCCTCCACCAGTCCCTCTTTTTGTCAGTACTAGGTCCAGTAATACACTTCTCCTTGTTGGCTCCTCCACCACCTGAGTCAAAAAGTTATCATTGATACACTGGACTCACCCATGAGAACCAAAGCCTGTGATTGTGAGACAACTCTCAGCTGTCTGTAAAAGGCCTCATCAGCTTCCCCATTCTGACCAGGTGGCCTGTAATAAACACCCACAACAGTCTCTCTTGTATTAGCCTACTCTTTAGTCCTTAACCTCAAGCTCTCAACTTGCTCTTCATCCTCCCCCAGGGAGATCCCGATACACTCCAGTTGATCTCTCACATAAAGAGCAACTCCACCACCTCACCTTGCTGGCCTACCTTTCCTAAAAATACATAGCCATCCGTTACAGTGTTCCAATAATGTGAGCTATCCCACCATGATTCAGCAAATGCAATGAGATCATGGCCCTGCCACCACACACAGATCTCCAGTTCTTCCTTTTAATTCCCCATGCTGCATTCATTGGTGTATAAGCATTTCAGAAAGGGGGTTGGGCATGTAGTTTTCACCCTTAAGTGGTGGTAGGCCTTTTGGTAGTAGGTTTATGTTTGTAGAAAGCACTATACATATATGAGGTGCTGTATATATTTATTAAATTCAGAATAATGTGAACATAATTTTTAATGGAATTTTGCATGAATTCTCTATAAGTAGATTGTTTAAAATAGCCATGTTTTTATTCTTGATACTAAACTGCTGACAAGTAACAGAAAAAAAATATTTTTAATTCCACTGATTTTAATCATTTACACCAATGACTGCTCACCGGTGAGATGGTAATATTTAGAGGTCAGATACTATATGAAAACAAATATTTATTTTTTTTATAAGCAAACTTTTTATTATTATTTTTCTTGTAAAATTTTACAGTTTTCTATTTAAAAGCGAATGGATGTAGCTCATGGAGGTTTCACTCCTTGGCACTTCAAATTATTTTGTTTCTATCTTTTCCCAGTTAAACAAAACATGAATGACTCTTACCCTGCTTTGAGATGCTGCCAATTATATTGCTTTTGATAGCCTTCTCTGCCAGGCCAAGATAATCACAATGTTAATATGAAAATAAATCACAGTCACTGTATGCTCTTGGTGGCAGTAGGAAAAAACATTTAAATAATAATAGTGGATTTTTTTGCCTTTATGACTGAAAAAAATTAAGCTTGAGTGGAAGATCCCTTAAGATCAGTCATCATGTTACTATGAGGAATTGCAGTACAAAGAGTATGTATCAGCTTGTAGTGTCTCAAGATGTCTGCACTGCTTAACCATCAAAGACTAGACTTACATTTTCCTGGCACTCTTACTGTGGCATTCTCTGGCTTTTTTTTAATCAGACTTTTGTTAACATTTGCAGGAGTTTTCCTATTTAATTTGATTGTGAATGAATGTGTTATCGAATTATTAACATGTAGCTCTTTTAGAACAGCAAGTTCTTTTCTGCTGTAGGTTAAAGTTACCTCAAGAGTAATAGTGAAAAAGTAATTATTAGGTTATTAATGTAATAAAGTCTTAATTTTAAATGTAATCTGGTTCAATTTTGAGAATAAAGCCATAGACTTTACACATAGTTTCAACATGAAAAAAAAAATACTCTCAGAAATCACAGGAAGTATAAATGCCAGTGGCTTTGTAAGAGCTAACATTTTACTGTTATTAGCATTTCTAGACAAAAGATGTTTACAACTATGCATGACTTTCTAATGAATTTTATACACTTTGATTTTTGATACATAGACATATCTACAGGTATGATAGACTGCAGTTTAGGCTCACTGGTTATTTGCAGTAGGACTGGGAAGAAGGATCCGCAGAAGAATTTGTTCAGGGCTCCATGCTGTGGCTCATAAATTAATCATGAAACATCATGCTTATGCAAAAGTGCAGCAGCCCAATTTAGCATACAGCATAAAACATTGGGAATAAAGTCACGAGTTATTTGGCCTCTGAAATATGACCCTCAGCCAAATTTTCAGAACTAAAGCAGATCTCAGGTGCTTTTTTACTTTTGAAAACAGGTGTACAATTGTCTTTTAGTGTTTATTTCATGCCTTCTACTTTAAAAAAAAGCATTATCCCAGTTGGTATGATTTTTTCCTAGTCATTGAAGAGGAGCTGTGGATATTCTGAATCACTGACAAGAAAATAAAATGTACATTCAGAGCACAGACGTGCTGAGAATCTTTTTGTATTTTGAGAATTTTTGTTGTGTGTGTTGAGCATTCTACCTTCTGAAAACACTGAGGCTGGATTTGGCACTTCCTTCTTGTTGCATGTGATTAATCAAAACATTCTCATTTGTGTTCTGAAAATTCATTGTCTCAAATGCAAATATGAAGAATATTAAGCATTTTACTTTAGAATTCAAAGTTTCATTACACAGACGAATTCATACTCTTGTCCTGAAATTACTGTTTAACAAAACTACCAGCCTGCATTTCCTTCTTTCATGGATGTTTCTCAGGTTTTCTTCACATTTATTAGTAGGATTGAGTGAAAAATAAACAGTAATTTACTTACTTTTTTGAAGTTACTGCATAGAAAAAAAAATATTACTTACAATCAAAGTCACTAGTGGTGCCACTTATGTGTACAAGAATAATAACACCTGACCAAAAAAAAAAAAAAAGGTATCTGGAGACTGTCAGAGAAAGAGAGAATGATGACCTTTTAACAGAGGTGCCAATATGCTTAGAAAGATCTGAATATGCCCCTTCTGTGGTGATTCTTTATGCACTGAGAGTCTAGTGGAAATCTGTGTTCTGGTTGCAATAGAGCATCTACAGGAATCCAAGCAGTGCAAAGTTTATGTGGCAGGCAAAAGAGTTGTCTCTCTTAACAGATATGAGAGAGGAAGAATATGTGAAAGATGTTGTGATTTTTAAATCACAGAGGACACATCATTATCTGAATATCACATCACAGGATGATGAAGAGGCTGACAGTCTTCTTCCGGTCCAGCAGGGGATTACTGGAGCCCCTTACAAGGAAAAGTATTATATCCTTTGCTGTATTCTATGAACATACGAGTACTTTTCCTGAATAATCCTGTGTTCTGGGAACACATTGAAAAAATGATAAAAATATATATTAATTTATATTAATTTTGGTATAGGGACTTTATAGAAGGCCATAAATTCATATTGCAAGTAACCTATGAATACAAACTGAGAGAATGCAGACCTTGGAAACTTAAGTAGTCTTCCAACATCCTATCAAAATAAGTAAAACAACGCAGGTTTAATTCCAGAATTTTGAAGTCTACAGAATAATTTCTATCAACTCCACACTTAGATGTTCCATGAGCTAAAATTACTAAAATTGTTTTTTTATTTGGCTAAGGTCAGTATTTGTTTTATAAAAGAACATTTGCTATTATTAGGAAAGGGAAAGAATCGTGAATTCTAAGGTGAAGTGACCACCCTTGCTGATATATGAGTGTCAGTTTTTTCCAGCATGATTGTTGTAGGCAGGTCTAAAGAAATAAAAGCTAAAACAGAAAATAAGCAAATCCTGTACTAGTTTTTTAATTTTAAAACATTTTTAAGCATTTTTCCAGTTCTGATATTTGCCTAAATAAACAAGTCAAACATCCAACATGTCTGTTTTTTTCTTCTGTATGCCAAACACACATCTTCTCTGGAAGTTTGAAATTACCAAATTTAAGCAATTGAAATTTAAAAGAGTTTGAAATGAAGCCATCCTCATGAGTGCAAACTCATATGTTTTCACTTTCAGACTGTATGTTTTATTTGAAGAAAGAAGAAAAAAAAAAGGGAAAAATGTGAAAAACATAAAATACCGTTGAATCTCAATGCTCTGTATTACACATATTAAATATTTGAGGAGGCAAATGTATTCTTATCCAGAGCCTTCTTTAGATAACAGAAAAAACAGTACTGGTACGGTTGTTCACTTGAGTGAAATTGCAGATGAAGAGGGAATGTACACAGTGTCAGGAGAAAGTAAAACACAGATGTAACTTCTAAAATATCTTGTGAAAGCATCTACCAGTCCCTTTAGCAAATCTTAAAAAGGCTATTCTTGAAAGAATTCTTCTCTTTGTCTTTTTGCAGCTTTTAGTCACAGTTTCTTAAAATTGTATCTTTGTTATGCAAGTGGTTACTGCCTACCATAAACAATACTACTTCTTTTGGAAGAAAACCCCACTCATTCTTTATTGAAAACACATGACATCATTAGGCATCGTTGGCTATACACACAGTGGTCAATAGTATCAAGACCTACACCGATTTAGTGCTTATAGTGTTTTATAAACCTTCTGAAATACTTGATTTTCTTGTTTACATTTAATTCAACCCAAAATCTGTCTCTTCGCTCCACATCTTCCTACATAAGTTTTTGGTTAAGAAAAATACTGCCCAGTTTCCTCTAGGATCTGAAGGCAGTCAGTGAGTGCTTATGGCAGTCAGGAACTCTGGCTGCTGGGGCAGGTCTGGGTGTAATGAAGGAAGAACCACCTGTACAGCCAGAGGAAACAATATATGAAGACATATCTTAAGTTTCAGCTCTGGGCTTCCTGTAGTGGAGTAGAGTGAACTTTCAAGAGCTGTGGATAGTAATGAGTCAAAAAGTTGAGTTCCACAAAGGTAATAATAATCTGTAAATTAGCAGAGGCATATCTTGAATTTCCACTGTGACAATTAAATGACACTTTCCCCTTGACTTTGCAGGATGACCAGGGAATACTGTGTGTTGAAATTCTCTTGAATTACTCTTAGCAGGCCTACAGAATGAATTTAATTTCAAGTAAATAGAATAATATCAAAATAGCTCAGTAAGAAAATAAGGAATAATTACCTACTAAAAAAATCCCTTAATATGATGGCAAATCTTATGCTTTCAGAACACAGAATGTGGAAAATCTTCGGCTTCACAGGCCTGACACTTAGTTACCTAATGAAGCGAAAATAGAGATTAAAATCCTTTAACCTAAATAGCAAAGTAAAAATACTGAACATCTTGGTTCTCTTGGGCAACATTCTGATCTTCATTACTTGAATCAATAAATACTCAACATCTAGGATAAATATGGCTGATAGAATATTTAATATTTAATATTTTTCAGCCTTTGATTATGAAAGGACTAAATGAAGAACTAAAATCACATAAAAATTATTCTTAGATAACTTCAAAGAAAAAGCATTTTTCCCCCTTTTTAAACATAGAAAATAAGTTGAAAACATAATTAAAATGTCTCTTTTTTGCTGCCCTAGAAACCATCTCTGAAATATGTGGTAGTTTTTTGAACAGGTATAATCATTACAGAATTTTCGGTACTTGGGTCTATAAATAAGATGAGAATATTTGAAAAAAAAATCTCTTTAAATCAGTCTAAAGTACTCTATTTTAAATGTAGAAAGCCTCTTTTCTTCCCTCTTATATTAAAAAAATTCAAAGCATAAACACTATTCCAGACTGAAGAATGCTAGCAGCAGGACTTTTGCTAGAAGTTTCAGTGCTACTGTTTGGGCTGAGGTTGATCTTTTTCCCTGTAAGCTCTTGCATCTCTGCTAGTATGGTCTCCTTGGTTTCTCTGAGTTGAAAGTGGACTGTATGCCCTTCTAGTAAGATGATTTGAATCTGTCTGACACATAGGCTTCAATCTTCACAAGAAATATACGCATCCAGCAGTAATGGTATCTAAACTAAGCCTCTTGACAGCAAAGCAATACTTAGCTGACTGGAGACAGGATCAAAGTTCTTGAAACAGAATGACATTTTGGAAATGTTTTGTGAGTGTGAAGACATGTTCTCTTCTGAAATGCATGGCTGACTTCTCCAGTTCATCTCCACGTCCTTTAAAAATATTTGTGTTTGTTCTATCTTATTTATTTTCTTGAAGTCCACTTCAGAGAGCAGTGCAAGGTTTAAGGTTTTGTTATAGTCCTATTACCACTTTCAAAGTGCTGTTTTCTCAAGTGTTTTAGCTTCTCTGGTTTTTGAAGCTCTATTTCATTTCAAACACTGAAGTTCAAATGACTGCATAGCAAGGGAACTTTTCAGAAAATTCGGGCATTATTTGACAGGTATCTCAGGTTTCTCTTTGTACAGCTCTGGAAAGGAGATGTGAAATATATGGACAATAAAATCTTATGATTTGTGAGCTCACAAAATTTACCTTTGCCCTCAGGAAGGGTAGTTTTCCTAAGTTTCCTAAATAAAGAGATAATTTGCATTATACATAATCTAATTTCATTCTTGTCTTCATCTTATGCAATCTGCATCAGCTAATCCATGGATCCACATTCCACAAAATTGCTACTGAGTTCTTCCATCTATTCAAAAGAGTGTCCAGAGACCTCTGGCATGCATTTTATAAAGCCCTTTCTGATCTCCCTAGCCTCCTTATAAGTTTATCTATCCCCAGGATCCTTTTCCTGTAAAATTCCTTTTCTCATTACTGACAAGAAGACCTAAGTTCAATGTTTGTATAAATCCTTGTAGTCTTTCCATCTGTACCTGTGTCATCAGTTTGTGGATTAAGGAAACATACCTGTTCACTGTTGTAATTCTTCAATATATTCTTTACCTTCTCAAACACTGTCAAGAAACCAGCCCTCTTCAGGCCACTGAAATTTAGAAAAGTTGTAAAAGAAGAAAAAAAAAATGGGCTGATAAAGTGACTTTGAAAGATTTGTTCCTTGGCTTCAGAGTGGCAAGGTAGCTTTGTCAGCCAGAAATTTAATTAATAACAAATTGCAGGAAAACAGAATTATTTGTTTAACCAGTAAAATTTGCTCCCCAATCTAAAAGCATCAGAAATGGTAGTTCTTTTTTGGACTCACTGAAACACGGAGAAAATTAATTTGCTCATATCTACAAATTGTTTGCTTAGAATAAATTCCAAGGTAGTCCATTTTGTAAATATGTTCAAAGTCTGTGTAACTGAATAGAGCTGACATTTTAATTTGTTTAGAAAGTAATGTCAAATTTTTGCTCATTTGTGACTAATTTCTAAAACCTTTTAAAACATATTAGCTCAGCTTGAAAAACAAAACTCTGCCTGAGTGACTTTTGCAGTATTAGGTTACTAAAACGTCTTTTACTGCTCTCACAGATTACTGTCATTGAAGATTAAGTTTCTCTGTGTGTAAATGTATGATTGCCAATTGCTATAAGTGCTGGGAATTAAACAAGTGTATTGAGTGGAAAACAACTTCCTTACTAACAAAAAAGGTGAAGAGAGGGGTAACAAGTGGACACTTAGTAAACACTCTCGCTTTACTGACACAACAGTATTACTGCTCATTATTTAGTGTCTTATCTTTTTATCTCATTACACACTTAAAAAAACCAAGTTTTAATCTACAGGTTCTTCTTCTGACACAAGGACATTTTAGTCATTTTGTAGATGATCTTTATGTCCTGGGAGATGTATGTCAAACTGAACAGTTGCAATCACTTAGGTGTCAACCTGGGAGCCAGGTGGATTTTTTGAGGTGATTTGTGCCCTTGCATATTTTGACACATTAATGTAAATTTACCAAGATTTCACTAAACTAATTGATGATGGAAAAATACAAGGATCAAGTTAGAGTAATTGCATCTGCGAAGCAATAAGTGCAAAGATCAAAGCTCAAAATTATGACAATTTGTGAGTATATAAAAACAGAAGTTTAGAATTAGAATTAATTGCTTTGTTTAGCTTTTGCAAGAATTTAGGAAAGCAACTAATTATTTCTATTTGGTTTGGAGAAGACCTAGCTATCTCAGAAAAGTTTTATATTTTACCTTATATAGCTTATGCTTTTACCTTTTCCTGAAGGCTCATGCATCTCCTTGAACTCTTTTCAGGTCATGCGGTAAAACATCTTGGCTTTTCTGAAAATGGGTATCAGTTATATATTTTCTCCTTTAATCTTATTATTTAATGTTATAGACACTATTTTTCATAATTCTTGCCAATAAAATAAAATAAAATAAAGTAAAATAAACTGTCCTGCAACCTTTATACTGAGGTACTGGCTTAACCATTCACAGTTGCAGTATTTGAAAGTTACGATGTAATAAACAAGGAGTAGTTACTGATCAATGTGCTCTGAGGTCAGTGGTTTCTTCCAATAATCTATTTACTATTGTGTACATGCAAGTATTTGTTCTTCAGATTCAACAGAAGAAGTAAGTGGACTTCCTCCACTCTTTGTTTCATTTGTTCAACTGCTTTTGAAGGTTATTTCAAACAAGAAAAAGTGCCTTGCTACTGAAAGAATGAAGGGATCATTTCCTCTTGTATGAATTTTATTTGAGGTTGTGTGTGTTTATCATTAATTGTCCACCCTTGTTGTTATGGAGAGAGTGACATACATGAATTCAAGAGGGATTGAGTCATGCCACATCTGAGCAAAGCTAAAGGACACAAGAGCATGCATGCTACCCGTACTTGATAGATCACAGGTCCATCTACTTCAGTAACCTTATTTTTATATTTGCCAAAATGCCAGATTCCTAGGGAATACTCTAAGAACAAGTGATATGTATTCATACCCTCTCAGAATACTTCTTCCAATGTCAGCTATTGTGAATCAGAGACTCAAGTCCAGTCCCTGTCTCTGTAGTTAGTACACCTAGAGGAACTTTTTCTGTTATATAAAATGACCTGTGAGATTTTACATTCTTCTCATAAGTACAGCTTTCTAGGACAGCTGTCCTTCCTGTATTTTTTAATAAAAAGACAGAGTTGTTATCTCAAACACATATATTTTTAAAGGCTTCACTTATATCCTGATTGTACTGTCTATAAAATTTTTACCATCTACAAATATTGCATACAATACTACATACGAATCTTACCTATTGACAGAATATTAAATAGCTAAAGTTTAAAGATCAGCTTTTATTAAATCTCTCTAGTAAAGTCAGTTCTTCAAGTAAAATTTATCTTTCAGATAGTAAATGAACTGGTTCTTAATAGATTTAGTCTCAACTGTGTTTAAATTTTAAACCAAGTCCCATGTATGCTAAACTAAGTGCTTCAGAAAATGCTAGGTATACTGTATTTATGAAATTATCTGTATTAACCATTCTTCTTTGCAACTGCCAGGTTTTGCATTTTAGGAAAGAATGACCAATTTTTAGTTCCTAATTATTTGTTGCTTATAAGTAAGTTATATTGAGAAGCATAATAATCCTTCAGTAATCCTTTAGTAGTGGATTTATGCAATCTAACTTCAGGTTTAATTTTATAAAGTTGTCTAATCTCAGCAGGTTGTGCACAGCTAATCAGGAAAGACTGGTATCTTCTACAGGCAACTCCTCTCAAACAAAAATAAATTCCACAGACTGGCTCAGTTACTAACAGAAGGCAGATACTAGTTTCCTTCTTTTGATCATAGAATGGAGACAACTTGCACTGAATAGGCAACTAACTTTTCAAGAGCTAAAGATCAGTCATGAGTCTCATTCCTATTGTCAGATATAGCAAAGGACTCTGAAACTTCAGAGTTGAACTACACAGCTAAATTTGCATAGTAAAAGGGTGCCACAAAACGGTCACTAGGGAATGAAAAGATTCATAAAGAACTGACATGTTTAATGTTGATAATGCTCTACATGCAGCTTCCTAGAGTTATTCAGTGATCATATAAAATAATAATATCTTGACAACTAGGCACTACATGTGTGAATCTGATAAGATACCAATGACCTGATTAATCCATTCCGAACATTCTCCTTATATTAATCATTATATTTTAGTTACTAAAAGATCAGCTAATTTCTTTGTTTTCCTAAAAACAAGTTTATAGGTAGAGATTATCACCTTTATCAACTGTAGTATAAAATGCTTACAGTTTTCTGTCTACAAAAACCAGCCATGAAAAAGAAGAGTCAGATTCTACTCCTTCCTGTACCTTCTGCCAAATGGTTATCCTCTTCTTAGTTTCAGAGAATACAGCTCTTTTTTTTCCTTCTTTCTCCATAACCAGTGAACATTTATTTGTTTGATATGATTTGCATAATACCAAGCTCTATCTACATTAGTATAGAATATTATATCCCAGGATACTGTTGACTCCATATCCCCAAAACTTCAGTAAAGATATTATTAAAGATAAAATTCTTGTTGCTGCAGAATCCAAGAGGAAAAGAACTAGGATGAGGACACTAGCCAGGGTGTATTTTGGACCATCTATGGAATACTTGTGACAAAGTTTACAGATGCAAATAATTTCTTTCTCAAGAGGCCTTATAAAGTAACTCTGTTGAACAGGAAAAGAGTGAGAATTGTTGTTTCAGAACAGTCTGCCTTTCTTTCAAGGAAACCTGTCCTAATTTCCTCTTCTATGCAGTTTCTTCCTACCAAATCCATCAGTGTCCTTACTCCTGTGGGTATTAGCTGTAAAGAAAGTTACTGTAGAGGGACAGCTGGCTGCCTAGGATTACAAATTACAGCAGCATCCTTATTCTAACCAGAGGTCTCCTGCACTAGGCAGACCACTCATCATAGGCCCTGACAGTGCCATTTCTCAGAGGTCTGTTTCAATCTAGTGTCAGATGCTTGTAATACCCTGTGAAAAAGTGGATAAATCCTTTTAAGGTTGCCTCATTGCATTGACATTTCCATTTTTGCATATATGGTATGCGGTTATTTATGTTGTTCATTGAAAGACGTGTCATGCTCCTCTTATCTGAAAACATTATTATCCATGATTTACTCAAATAGAATAATTCACTGTCGGTCTGTTCATTTATTTTATTTTCTTAGAGCCTAGTCCTGAAAGTAAAATTTCCTCTGTAAAGTCAAATCATTCTTATCTGGGGTCAGATTTTGCTACTTCAATTTATGTTAACTTGTGTCTTATCATTTCACCATCTTCTGTTGATGGAGGCAGAAAAACGAAGCTATGAAGTCTTAATAAAAAGGTTTGTCATCAAAAGAATACGCTTCTTCTCAAAGCTGCCCATAATTCACAATTAAAATAGTGCAATGATTTTTCTCTGTTTAAAATATGCCTGTCAGTGTCTCAAGTTATTTCTAGACCTTTTCAATAAAATCACAGACTAGTAATAAACATTAACTGACTTGATTTGTTAAAAAACATGTAAGATACCATTTGGTGTTTACCCTTTCCCTGAATGCATAATTCTAGCCCTCTGGTTTAAATTTGTTGTATGACAGTAAAATACCCAGCATGGTGTGAGTAAAAGACCAACACCTTCTTGTAATCAAGATATATTTGGAAGTTTTAGCAATATTCTTTTCTTAATGTATTTTCACAGGTGTTCTGCAGTTTAAATTACTTTTTTTGGTTGGTTTTTTTTTTTTTTTTTTGAAACTGGAGTGCTTCAAAATATTCTTGAGACCTTCAAGATGTGCCATTTGCAAACTCTCTCAAGTGATGCAGCAATAGACATTGCACTGTTGCAAATCTATGCAACTATAATGCTGTGTACACAATGCGTTTGAACTGTTAAAAAATCTACCTCACATTTTTCTAGAACGTCCATTAAATCAGAAATGTTCCACAGTCCTGTAGTTTTTATTTAGATGTGGGTTTTTTCTCAAGGTGCTAAATTAGATAATTCTTAAAGCATTGATTTAAGCCCTTAGGGTTGGACACTGATCTAACCCACGCTTGTTGAACACTGAATTATAGATAAGTTCTTTGCCATACTGCAAGAGAATAGCTTAGATCTTGAAAGAAAACTTGGTGACCTATTCATTTTGACATTCAAAAATTTACTTCTTAGCACTTCTAAACTTGCATAACACTTAAGGCACTCTCAGTTGGACACAGCAACAAAAATATTTGAGCAGCTTGTCTTACCAAGAATCAAAACTTACCTGTTATGTAATGTGTCATATCATTAACAAAAGTTACCTTGATTCAGTTCGGAAAATGATATCTTGTATTCTATAAAACAAAGCTGCCAGTCATGAAAGAAGTTCATTTCTCATTTCAAATTTTCAAAAATGCAGGTACTTTGAAAAACACAAACAGGAAGATCTAAGAGAATACTGTAATGGAATATTTCTAACATGCTTTTAAAATGAAGTACCTTGGCCTATTTGTTCATTTACAATGTATTTCAATGTAGTTAATATATTTATTAATATTTTACTAGCAATTTTCAAAATCAAAATATATAAAGTGTATCTCAGGAAAGTCAAATTCAGTGCAATACTATCATACAGATAATTAGATAACACAAACATAACACATAGATCATTATCACAATGAGATGTAACTGCATCATATGTAAGAAAAAGGACTTAATACTGCACTTTTTGTGCACCCATTCAATTTATGCAGTATTAGGAACATAGAATTAATTAAAGTGATACAAAGTGCAGTATTCTATCCTCTGATGACACAATAACATTAAAGAATATGGGAAAGGAAAGCCACATAGGAAAGGAAATTCATGTCTCAAGAAAGAAAGTTCCTCTATTTCCAAAAAAGAAATGTCCAGATACGTAAGTGAATGATGACCCAGTGGTGCATTAACTATGAATTAGAATTTGGTAAAATTGCCATGACCTTGTAAGGGTGATTCCCCAGCTAATGCCTCCATGTCAGACTCCCAACAAACAAGTGATATATATTATGTTTTGTAACAGTTCTCAAAACTGTGATTCTTTGGAGAGCTTTAAGTGCAACAGACAAATTCTGAGCAACAGACTGCTCTGAGATAATCACTGCATAGGAAGAAATAGATAATATAGATGGGTTTCTTTTTTATGTTCCTTTATAGGCTAGATTTGCACCATATCCTTCATGTCATTGTTCCATAATTCTTTCAACAGTAGAAGAATTAGAGTGGCTTTTTTTAAATTTTTTTCTTTTTTTGCAAGAAAACAACTACTGGACAGGATAGCTGGATTCTTGCCTTTTTTCCTTAATCTACAGATCAAACTGTTAGTAGATCTACTGCAATATGGACAATCCCTGCAGGAGAAAGGAGACAGGGAAGCTTTTCTGTCACTCTCAGCTACTTCATGACCTCCAGGTAAACATACCTGTATATTTTCACACACTTAAATCATTATATTGGGACTTGTAAGCAGAGTTTATATGAAACAAAGACAAAAGCTTAACTGGCTGGGACTGTGTAAGCAAATAATGTGTGCAAATGGAAAATAATATTGAACTTTTGTTGGAAAGAAATGTTTGAAGCAATGATGCTGGACAGCCCTTATGGATATGAGTTCCCTCATACAAAACACTTACTACAGAAGTTGTATATGCTCTGTGTAGCAATTCTTTTTTTTTTTCATCCCAAGGAACAGGTAATGCTAAAGCAATACTAAGTCACAGCAGAGAAACTACAGTGCCATCTAAGCACAATGCTACATGTAGACTAATTAGCTATGCAGAGGATAATCTGTCCTTAGAAGGACCATGCTATCATATCTGTATTTTGCCTGAGACCCAAACACTGACATAGTAGATAGTTCAGAGGAAGCTGTATGTTTCATTATTCAGTGTAGATATGAATTACCTTGTTTCATTTACACATATTCCACTACTGGAAGTGCAAAACCTTCAAAAATCAGACCCCAGTGCAAATATAAAAAAAGAATTTATGCAAGGTGTTGTAAGAAAAGACTAGGAACATGTGGAAATATTAAGGCAATTGTGTTCACATACATCATGGTGAACTTTGGCAGATTGGTTTTATTTCCTGCAAACAAACCAGTAATATTCAAAGTAGTAAACTCATGGGTAGCTGGGCAATAACGTGTTTATCTGATGCTGTCATGATCAAGAACAAGACTCTGGATTTGTGCATTCTTCCACTGATCTTTGATCACATATTCATACTTCTACCTGTGGTTTTAAGTAAAACAATGGCAGTGTTATTTAACTAACTTGCTATACCCGTATTGTTGGGCTTCTAGTCTAGAAATTAATGAGCACTTCTCAAAATGAAATGCTCATGGACAGAACTGCTAAGCTAGTTTCTTCAAACCACCTTAATAAATCAGAAAAATGATCCAGTAACTGTATATGTTTTATCTACACAAAAAAAAGCTCATAAACTTTCCCATATATTTTGGATTTATTATATTTCTCCAAAGCAATTTGAAAGGCACTGAATTATATTTGCTCTCAGGTTCTTGAAGACCTTTAGTAATAAACACTGAAAAGATGCTGCAGAAATTCATTTTCTTATAGATTTATAGGAAAACTGGAAACTGCCTTAATGTCATTTGCATTCCCTTGCCAGTAAAAAAAAACACAAAAAAAACCCCAAAAAACAAACAAACAAACAAACAAAAAAACCCAACCCACCAAAACACGAGCTTCTATGAAATTTAACAACACCGTCCTCCTCTCCCCTCACTTCAAACCTCATTTATGTTTTATGATCCCAGGACATTTCCATAATAAAACTGCACATAATACTAGAATTCTATGATCACTTAGTGGTTACTTTATTTTTTACCCTATCAACCCCCTGTGGCATTGACCTTGCCATATAAGCAGTTGGTTTTAATAGGTCAACACCTCAAACACTACAGCATGTAGTTCAATATTCAAAGTACTCCACCACCAACTCTCTGCCGGACGCCTCTACACTGCTGAATCTCCACTGGGACCACAACACACAGATCTGTAGATGACACAGGGTGCTGAGCTGGTCCTCCTCGCCACGCCCCAAAGCTGTGCCCCTCCTCCCTGCCCCACTCCTCTCTGCCGCCCGGCGCTGTGCCGATCCTCCCCGCTGCGCGGCACTGCGCCACTGGTCCTTCTTGAAGACATAACTCTCTGAATAAAACACTTCTGTGCTCTAATCTTTGAGCCTTTGTTTTCTGAGTCAAGCCACCAGCATGCACAATGAATGCAACTCAATTCCAATACTGACAGAAAATATATAATATACAGGAATTCTATGGCATTTTCTTTAGTACTAGGTCTTTTTGAACTTACTTCAGTATTTTATTTCCAAACTTCATAAAGTCTCTGTTTTAAAACTGTGAAAGTGAATCCACAGGCTGCACTGCAGCTTATAATGAAAGATAAATGAGATTTTATACCAATCTTTTTTCTTTGTCAAAGGTTTGAGCAGTGATGGTAAATTGTCTCACAGGAAAAAGTTAACAGAAGTTTAAAGAGGAAGTCTGGTCTGGCAATTAAGATGCTAATCTGTGAAATGTGATATCTAGGTTAAGTTCCCTGATGTGCTGTAGACTTTCTCTGTGACCTTGAACAAATCACCTAGTGGAATTTTTCTTGCCTACCTATAGTGGCCTGAAAACAATACAGAAAAAACAACCAAGTGACCTAGATTAATCAAGATATATCTAATCACTAGAGGACAATACAAGCAGGCAACTACTCCCACCTATTTTAAGACAGAATGAATCATCTTTAGAGATAATCTCTCCCTTCTACAAGTAGTTTGGACTAGATAGTTACAGTGATGTGAGACTTATCTCACTTTTAATCTTTCTATACTTCAATTCTCCCTACACCTGTAAAATGAGCATAATGACATTTCGTTTCCCTTTTATTATGGAAAGAGTAAAGTGTGCAGCACTGAAATACTGTAAGAATATGGTAATAAAAGTGCCACAGACACATATAAGACTGGAATGCCTGTCAAAGTAAGAGAATCCAAGGTCTTAATAACTTGAGTCATAGTATTTTGCTAAAGTCATTTTAGTACTCTTCAACTTTAAGGAGAATACTATCCTGATTGCCTCTTCGTTCAGTTCCTATTAGTCACTCAGAGACCAACACTTAGCAGTAAATTGTTGAGAAGAAATTGAAAGACATTCTATAAATAAATGCTAGTCACCATTCAGGTATTGGGAAATCTGATTTGTTATAGTCATGCATGGTATTTATCAGCAGACAATTTTAAGTGCAACAGGTGCCTATCACTGAAAATCTGACATTGTTATTATAAATTAGAAAAGAGACATGTCAGTCATGAGTTTCTGCCCTTTGCTTGGAAGGAAGTTAAATAATTAATTTTCCAGCAATAGAAAACTAATGACTGAAATCAGAACAAAATTCAAGCCAAGTTAGCCAAGTCTTTCAAAATTAAGTGATGTGTTGGCTGTATCTAGGAAGAAGACAACTTCAGTGCAGCAGCTTATGAATTTAAACTGAAAAAAATATAGATTATTTTCATTTGGGTTTTGTTTGTTTTGTTTTGTTGATTGTTTTTTTTTTTTTTGTTGGTTGTTTTTCTTGTTTGTTTGTTTGTTGTTTTTTTTTTAATAGGAATACTGTAGAATATATATGGAGTTTTGGGTGGTTTATATTTGCAGTGCAAAGCTGTCAAGTTTATTTTACCTCTTTCTCGCTGGGGGAATTCTCTTTTCTGTCTGCATTTAAGACTGCTGTGCCTCTCTTGTGGGGACAGAAAACATCTTCTGGACAGCAAGATCATCAAGGTAGAGTAGCTGTATTAGAGAAAGCTTCAAGGCTAAATGCAGGCTAGCACCCATCTATCACTGAGGATCACATAAGTTTGATAGATAGTGGTCAGGTTTATTGGAGGAAAGACTTAGTAAAATATGAGTTTTAGAATGGCTGGAATATTTTCTATCCAAGACTATCGACTGCAGTTTGTTCAGTGAAAGGGGGTCATCCAAGGCTAGAGGTGATTATTCATTCATGGCATAAGTACATTACTTCAAGAGATCCCACACAGGAGGTGGGCCTTTCAAATGTACACTGAAAAATGTCAAGTCTGTGTTTTGAACAGAACAGAATTAATGTGTTTTGTTTCTTTCTCTACTTTACATGGGTAAAAAAAAAAAAAAAAAAAAAAAAAAAAAGGATATCTTCTTCCCTTCCCCTTGCATACATGTGTTCACATCCAGGGCATATTTTTAAAGAAACATCAGGTATAGGTCTCTCCAAAGCACATTGTAAAGTATTTTGGGTGTATAATTATTTCAATTGCTCTTGAGTTGCTCCAGTTTTCAACTAATGTTCTTAATTTTATTCTTGCTCTGATACCATTTCTTTCATCTTCAGGACTGATTCCTAAATACTCCTGTTTTCTATGGAAAATATGTATGATTATAAGGCTTGCATGCATCTTCCAAATTATTTCCCCTATAACTATCAAAACAGTCTAAATATTCCAAATTCTGTGACTCATTTATAATTTGAAAGTTTCCATCACCTTTCTGTGACTAGGCAGTTAAATTCTCCAGTAAGTAGAAGGCAATATGATTTTGATTTTGGCTGGAACTGTACTCATGGTTACCATATTTCAGTTTGTAACAAGAAAGACTCCACTTTAGAAAAGGAAAGCCAGTGTAAGGAGACATACAAAATGACACCTTTACACTTAAGTATAACTACCTGGAGTAAATTATATTTCCTGCTCTGCCCTCCAAGTCACTTACAACAGTTTGGATCAATTTAGAAATGTGTTAAAAGTAGTCTCATAACTTTTTATCTTAATTTGTCCTTTAAATTATGGGAAGAATAACAACCCTCAAAACTCTAGGGTTGATTCATTAGATGGATTACCCTTTCTCTATAAACAAGTATAAGATAATGTGAATAAACTTTAAATTACCTAAGGCAGAAGCTGATATTTGCACATGTATATACTCCCTTGTAATAACTTCCTGCTTCATACTAACCCAGCAACTGAAATTAAACTTATTAGAACAAACTGTCATCTCCCAGGAACCTCCAGCTTCTCAAGTCAATGGATTAATGTTATATAAATAGCTTGATATTCTTATTTAGTCCGTTTTTCCATATCAGTTTTCAGTGCAGCATCATCTCTTTCGGTATCTGGTTGTTGCTTGGATTCATTTTTATGCTTTGTGTCTTTGTGCCATATCAATGCAAAGCAAATTAAGCAAGATACAGCATACACATTCCCAAAAGGAATACAACTAAAATGAACTAATATAAGTTGCCAGCCTTACTATAGTACAGCCAACATCAGCCACTCTGCTGGAGAAAGAAAATTCTGCTATGTTAAGGTGATGTCAACCTGATGAATATGTTGGTACAGTAATCTTTATTTTTTATCTCTTTCCTGTACTGTGAATAGGTTTTGCAGCCCATACACTGTTCTGTTGCAAACTAGCAATACTTCGCATTTCCTCACTCCATTACTAATCCTATTTTTCCTAACCTCTTTAAATTTATATTGGTTTCTAAAATGCCTTTAGTCCATTTAGTATCGATTACATTTGTAAGTTAGGAAGGATTACAGTGCAAGTGGCACCTACTATCCCTTTCTGGCCCTCTTTTTGTATCATGTAGGCTGAGTCAGCTCACAGTCAATGACAGCTATCAGGAGCTAAGATCTTTGACTATTATTTACATGAAAATAGCATAAATGAGAGCAACAAAATCCAGCCATGCTCCTCAGCCTGCTTTTACAAGCAGAGCATTGACTTTGCTGTGGCTCTAGCTTATTGTTTTCTCCTTCCTTGATACAATTTTCCTGCCCCAATATATATTACAAACATGCCAGAACCAGAAAAAAACACTTGTAGTCAAGGTCCCCAAGGTTTATTTCAGAAATCTTTTGTAACCCTTTCTAGAAAGCATGACAGATTTGCTGTTTATAAATTTGTATAAGGAAGGTTATTTTAAGCAGGATGACTTCTTTTGCTTTACAAGACCTTCTGCCAATGTTGTTATTTCCTCTGCCATTCATATTACTGAGTAACATCACTGTATTTGTTAGCATAATAGTTACAAATAATTTGGATTACTATGTGTATTGTGTTTTAACAGAATACATAAATACTATGAAAAATTTGCAGCTAAACAACTTCCAAGCAGCCACTCCACTAATCTGCAAATCAGAAGTGATATGGAACCCAACTACTGCCCATCAGGCAGCACTAAGGACCCAACTTTTTCAAAAGTTGGTGGCATAGAATGCAATCATGAAAGCTGCAGTTCTTTGAAAGTACCAACCTTCCTTTAACTAATACAAATATAATAATGAAACTGCTACTGGGCTTGGTACTGTGTGCTCAGGATGTAGTCTGCATGCCTCATAAAAAATATGGAAAGACAGAGAAATTTATGTTTGTGATGATGCTTTTCTGAATGTACCCAATCTCCTGCGTCCTCCTCAAAATACCTTTGTTCTTGTCTCACTGCTTAAGTTGCAGTTTGCAATACTTCAGTTTTATACTAAAGCAAAGATGCAGATTTTTTTTTTAGCTGAGCTAAGAAAGTGTATATGGTCAAATTCTTCATGTGAGAAAAAGAGTTTCTCTCATATAAGTAACTTTTGAATACATTCGTTAATTAGACAAAGAGGTTAAGGTCTCAAACACTGTGACATTTCCATTGTTTTTTAAGAAAATAAGCAGTCAGGTTTTGGACTGAGACTTTATTAATGCCTTTATTAAGGGAGAGTTCTTGCACAGCAGAAATGTTAAAAAAAACAAGCTCTGTTGGCTCATGGAACAAAATCTGGCTCTGAATCTCATCTACATCTCCTTACTCTTTGACGGGTGTCCAATGTTCTCCATGAAGACGTATCCTAGAGAAATGAAACAATAACAATGTTTTCATTTCAGTTGTTTCAATTTTGTTGCTTGTTTTCATTCCCATAAGCAAATGTTTTCCTCATGTTCTTTCCTGCCATGGGATAAAATAAAATAAATCTCTAAGAACAAAAAGAAAACAATAAAGCTCTTAAGAGGCTGTTTAGTTTCTGTTCAGACTCCTAACAGCTGTTTCATTCTTCTTCACTGGTTTCAGATTTAATAAGGCCATGTAAGCCTTGAAGAAAACAGCAATTAAAAAGTGCCTTCCTTTTTTTTAAAAAAAGTATCTGGTTTCAGATTTTAATATAAAATAATCTCCAGTTTTTCTTTGAGTATACCTGCATGTCTTATTTATAATTCCTAAACTTATTTTTTTAAAAAGAAAGTAACAGAAATCTATATTTTCCATTAAGAACAGCAGGCAGCTCTTGTCCTGTGTACTGACTTGACTCAAAATAAATCAATCAATAAATAAAACTTGATTCTAGTGAAATAATCAGGTGGTTTTTTTGCAAAGCAGTACTGATGAGACAGACAAAAAACTGGTTTATTCAGATCATGTGTGTCTCTGTAAGCAGTAATGAAATATTTGAGGAAATATTGCCATAGAAGTTTTCATGTTACTTGTTTTCTGAGAAGAAAGAAATGATTCACTGAATTCTTATCTGAGAACTTTGCATTCAGTGGTGGTCTTCCCTTTCATCTTATTGTTTTAGTCATATTACTGAGTATGTCACCCTACTCAATTTCTTTCAGCTTTATATGCCCTAATCTGCCTTAGAGATCACATTTGTCTTAATTTGTTGATATATTGTGGAACCACACTTACTGATGAGAACTCTTTTGTTATAATTGAGTTCACATGATAGAGAAAAAATATACACAACTAAACAAAAATAGATGGCCCAGGCTTACCTAAATAAATCCTTGGAATCTTTGGTAAGAATGCTGGGTTCTTCATGGAAGGAAACAGTAGGACTGGGAGAGAATTTTAAAATTTATTTTGTTGTTTATCATAACATTTCAAAAGCTCAGAACTTATCAGTCTTTCTTTCAGATTTACCACTTTTTAGATACCTGTGCATATTCCACAGGAAATTAAGACAACAATTACATTGTGAACTTCAAGCTTTCACAGTGCTGCTGGCCTTCATTCCCAGACACTCAAATGCACTTGAGGTGCCATTTTTCTCTTGATGTAGGCTATATTCCTGTGTGTCACTGTTTCTTGTATAGTGAGGTGTTTCAGGCATGCACTGAAACAGACAAATTAGGTGTATGATCACTATGGACTTGGGAAACTTTAAAGACTGGCTTGTTTCTCTAGCAATAAATTCATTTCTGTCCTTATTCCAACGATAGCAATGCTCCAGTATATTATCTGGCAGCTAAAAAAGCCTTTTGACAGTATTCCATCATCACCCTCCCACTGCTAAATTTTTAATAACATTTATAATTACACTAGTCATCAAATGGAGTTATGGCAATTTATCTTTATTCATCCCCTTTGCACTTTGCTAGAAACCAGTAGAAATGTGAGATACACAGTTACTGAAGGAAACTAGTGCTGCCTGAGGAGAGAGGCTCAGGGAGGGGGCAGACCTCCTGGTCAGAGGGTGTGATTCAATGCCCTTAAGGGTAGGGAGTCCTAGGGACGCATAGGTAGAGCTGGGGGGGGGTGGACAATTCCTTTTGTACACGGGGGTATTTGCCTCAGACCTTACTCATCCTTCAGTACCTCTGTGAGCCCCAGGCTGACCCAGGCAGGCCCAGGGCTTCGACCCACTGTGGTGCTCTCGCCGTGCTTTGAGGCTGCCTCTCTCCAGTGGAGAGAAGCTTACAGAGGCAACGATGACAAGCAATACACAAAATTCTGATGAAAACAGAAGTGACAGGCATATGCTCTGCTGGGTAAAACACTGGCTGAATGGACGGGCCCAGAGAGTGGTAGTGAATGGAGTTAAATCCAGCTGGCAGCTGGTCACAAGTGGAGTTCCTCAAGGCTCAGTGCTGGGACAACTTCTTTTTAATGTCTTTATCAACAATCTTGATGAGGAGGTAGAATACACCCTCTGTAAGTTTGCAGATGACACCAAATTGGGAGGGAGTCTTGATCTGCCTGAGGGTAGGGAGGTTTACAGAGAGACTTGGACAGACTAGATTGATGTGCTGAGATCAATTGTATGATGTTCAACAAGCCCAAGTGCCAAGTCCTGCACTTGGGCCACAACAACCCCATGCAATGCTACAGGCTTAGGGAAGAGTGGCTGGAAAGCTGTCCAGCAGAAAGAGGCCTGGGGGTTCTGATTAATAGGTGGCTGAACATGAGCCAACAGCGTGCTCAGGTGGCCAAGAAGGCCAATGGCATCCTGGTCTATATTAGAAATAGTGTGGCAGACAGTACCAGGGAGGTGATCGTCCCTCTGTACTAAGCATTGCTGTGGCCACACCTCAAATACTGTGTCCAGTTTTGGGCACGTCAACACAAGAAAGACATCAAGGTGCTGGGGCGTGCCCAAAGAATGATGACCAATCTGGTAAAGGGCCTTGAGAACAAGTCTTATGAAGAGTGGCTGAGGGAACTGGGGCTATTTAGTCTGAAGAAAAGGAGGCTGAGGGGAGACCTCATCACCCTCTACAACTACCTGAAAGGATGTTGTGAAGAGGAAGGTGCTGGTCTCTTCCCACAAGTAACTGGTGATAGGACAAGAGGAAATGACCTTAAGCTGCACCAGGGGTGGTTTAGACTAGACATTAGGAAGAACTTTTTCACTGAAAGGGTTGTCAGACATTGGAACATGCTTCCCAGGGAGGTGGTTAAGTCACCATCCCTACATGTGTTTAAAAGTCGTCTAGATGTGGCATTTGGGGACATGGCTTAATGCTAGACTTGGTAGAGTAGGGTTAATGGTTGGACTCAATCTTGAAGATCTTTTCCAACCTAAGTGAGTCTGTGATTCTATGATTCTGTAAACACAAAAAAGAGATAGAGAAAGAAGTTTCAGAAAATCCTCAGTTTTCTTGCCTTGAGAAAAAAGATTTGGCTTTTTCTGAGGGCTTGCAGTCCCCTTACAAACCTGAATCACTCACTGGTAAAAGTTTTAAATGAGATGAATGAAGAAATTATAAACTTGTTATCAAATTTGCTTGAAATTCAAGTGAGAGAGCAGTGCTGGATGCTTATGTCCAAGAACTTAATCTTAAAAGAAGAAAGAACCCTAGAAAACCACTTAAAACAGAAAAGGGAGAGTCTAAAACAGAGATTCACTATGACTACAAATACTCTGCAAAATTAAATGTAGCTTGTTAGATTGCAGAAATGCAGAGCAAAACTTATAGTATATTTTACGTATTAAAATATAAATTATGATGAAAACACAAAAAAACCCAAGCAAACAAAAAAAAACCCCAAACCCCCAAACAAAACAAAAAACAACCCTCTACTCTGCTCTCTTCAGATCCTACCTGGAGTATTGTGCCCAGTTGTGCAGCCCCCAACATAAGAAGGACATGGAGCTGTTGGAATGAGTCTAGTGAAGGGCCACAAAGAGGATCAGAGGGCTGGAGCACTTCTCCCATGAAGACAGGCTGACAGAGTTGGGGTTGTTCAGCCTGAAGAAGAGAAGGCTCTGGGAGATCTTATAGTGGCATTCCAGTAGCTGAAGAGAGCCTACAGGAAAGCTGGGGAGGCACTTTGTACAAGATCATGTAGTGACAGGAGAAGGGGTAATGGCTTTCAAATGGAAGAGGGTAGATTTAGGTTAGACGTTAGGAAGATTCTCTTCAATGACAGGGTGGTGAGACACTGGACCAGGTTGCCCAGAGAAGTTGTGGAAACCCCATCCCTGGAAGTAATCAAGGGCAAGCTGGATGGTGCTCTGAGCAACCTGACCTAGTGGGAGGCATCTCTGCCCATGATGGGGAACTTGGAACTACATGATCTTTAAGGTGCTTTCCAACCTTAGCCATTCTACGATTCTATGATTCTATGAAACCTGTACTGCTCCAAAGATGTGTTCTCCATAGACTACATTATCCCCAAATTAATATACAACATTAAAATGGAATTACACTTAAAATGGAATTTTAGAGAGTTGTGATAAAATTTTAAGGAGGAAATTGATAGCTGAAAACCACTCTTAATTTTTTAATGACATTTCACAGACTAGTTATCTTATTTTTCCAACCTTTGCAATGCTTATTTGACATCTCCAATACCTGCTTTAGTGTTATATTTTCTTTATTAAAAGAAAATGAGTAATTCTCCATTTATATGCCTTATAGTTAAATAAAAACAAGTGAGAAAGACATTTGTATTCTGTAAGAGATTGCAATACATAATCTCAAAATCTTAGTCTGTTTAGATGGTTTACAATTGTTCATGCTGCGCAGTCATGAAGTTGAAATGGATGCATGGATCTGAAATAACTAGTGGTGCCAAATTTTGTATTAGTTAAAACATCATTTGATTAATGTAAAGTGAGAAAAGTGTTTTGAGTGAGAATGTGATAAATTTTTTGAGCAAAAGCTGCAGAAAACCAGCTTCTGTCTACGAATTTCCAGTCAATTTTCATGCATCTTTAGGGATTGTTTGCTGGAATGTTTGGAATAACATGAAGAGTGAGGTTTCAGGTTTGTCTTCACTCTTTCCTCTTTCGAATATTAAGGATGATGGGAAATTCAAGAAAAATTAATATATTCTGAATAATCAGTAAAATCAGTAAAATTAGGAAAGATTAAGGCACAGATCTTTTACACTAATACAATTTTTGCTTCTCCTCTCTGTCCCCAAATGTTGCAGTGTAGGCAATACTCCATACTCAGACCTCTGTTGAGCTGAATTAGTGACATCCTTAAACACAAAAAGCTGTCTTGGACATTACTTTAGACAGCAAAATCTGAAAAATCAAGTCTATTTCTGAAAAAGGATCTCTGCCTTTTTTTAAAAAAGGGAGTGCTTTTGTACCCTTTTATTGTTGGCAGAGACTAGCAAGATGTCATCAACCTTACTCTTCATGGTAGCATAGACTTTTTCAAAAAGTCAAACCCTCATGAGTGCAGTGAGTGCATGAGGGAACTGGCAGAGGTCATTGCTAGGCCACTCTCCATCATCTTTTGTAAGTCGTGGGCAACAGGAGAGGGTCCTAAGGACTGGAAGACAACAAATGTCACTCCAGTCTACAAAAAGGGCAAGGAGGACCTGGGTAACTATAGACCAGTCAGCCTCAACTCCATCCCTGGAAAGGCAATGGAACAACTTATTCTTGGCACTATCTCTGGGCATATCAAGGTTGAGGGAGTCATTAAGAGCAGTCAACATGGTTTTACCAAGGGGAATTCATGTTTGACCAACCTTACAGCCTTCTATGTGGAAGTAACTAGGTGGATAGATGATGGTAGGGTGGTAGATGTAGTTTATCTTGATTTCAGTAAAGCATTTGACACTGTCTCCCACAGCATCCTTGTAGATAAACTGAGGAAGTGTGGTCTTGATGATCAGGTAGTGAGGTGGATCGTGAACTGGTTGAAAGGAAGAAGTCAGAGAGCCGTGGTCAATGGGACAGAATCTAGTTGGAGGTCTGTGACTAGTGGAGACCCTCAGGGGTTAATACTGGGACCAGTACTATTTAATATTTTCATCAACGACCTTCATGAGGGAACAGAGTGTGCCCTCAGCAAGTTTGCTGATGACACTAAACTGGGAGGAGTGGCTGACACACCAGAAGGCTGTGCTGCCATTCAGAGAGACCTGGACAGGCTGGAGAGTTGGGCGGGGCGAAACTTGATGAAATTCAACAAGAGCAAGTGTAGAGTCTTGCATCTGGGGAAGAACAACCCCATGTGCCAGTACAGGTTGGGGGCTGACCTGTGGAGAACAGTGTAGGAGAAAGGGGCCTGGAGGTCCTGGTAGACAGGAGGATGACCATGAGCCAGCAATGTGCCCTTGTGGCCAAGAAGGCCAATGGCATCCTGGGGTGTATTAGAAAGGGTGTGGTTAGTAGGTCAAGAGAGGTTCTCCTCCCCCTCTCTTCTGCCTTGGTGAGGCCACATCTGGAATATTGTGTCCACTTCTGGGCCCCTCAGTTCAAGAAGGACATGGAACTACTGGAAAGAGTCCAGCGCAGAGCCACAAAGATGATTAGGGGAGTGGAACATCTCCCTTATGAGGAAAGGCTGAGGGAGCTGGGCCTCTTTAGCTTGGAGAAAAGGAGCCTGAGGGGTGACTTCATCAATGTTTATATACACATTAAGGGCGAGTGTCAGGATGATGGAGCCAGACTTTTTTCAGTGATGACCAGTGATAGGACAAGGGGCAATGGGTGCAAACTGGAACATAGGAGGTTCCACGTAAACATCAGAAAAAAGTTCGTTACAGTGAGAATGACAAAGCACTGGAACAGGCTGCCCAGAGAGGTTGTGGAGTCTCCTTCTCTGGAGAAAGTCAAAACCCGCCTGGACACATTCCTGTGTGATGTGCTCTAGGTGATCTTGCTCTGGCAGGGGGGTTGGACTAGATGATCCTTCAGGGTCCCTTCCAACCCCTAAGATTCTGTGATTCTGTGATATATATAATGCAGCTTAGCATTTCTGACTTTGGCAGTTGCCTTGTGTTGGTGTCATGTTTCGATATGTTTATCTTTAGTGCAATATCTCACACTCAGTGCACTATATGACTTGTCTATAGTGGCTGACTCTCGGTTTTTGCTTCCTCTTGCTTTAAAGGTGTCTGTCATCTCTGAGGCAGCTAAGTTTAAACCTAATTATGGTTATGTTAATAATTTCACATTGTAATGAGAAACATTTATTGAGGGGAAAGTAGAGAAAAATAAACCTCTTTAGGTATGACAATTTGCCTCTGATAAGCATCTGAAATTTAGACACTTGTCTAGACCTTTCTGTTTTTTAAATCTTGTTAAGATTTCTTAAAATTCTTTCATATTCTTTGACTTCATCACAATATTATTTTTTGTGGTAATTTGGTATTAACTCTATATTTCTAGATGCAATTGGGAGATTACAAGATTCAAAGCAGATTAGAAAATAAAAATAATTCAATAAAGCTTTCTTTTGTAAAGCCATATTTTCTTCAAGACTGGAACTGGATCCTGTAGACTATTAAAGAAAACATTCAATTGAAAGAAATATTATTTGAGAATTCTACTATATACCCAATTTATCATGCTACTTACAGGGCAGAGAGTTAAAAAAAAAAAAAAAATGCACTTGTTTTTCTGAAATAATTGATACAAAAGAGAAAATTGGTTTAGAAATTTTCCCAGAAAACATGAAAAAAAAAATGAAAATACTGAATCAGTTGCATTTGCCCAATACTGTATAGAATACCTCTTTTCTGAAGGCTGACAATTTCCCATTACCACCCATTTTTCTTTGGGAGGTTTATTGCTCTATAATGCTGAGTCTGTACTAGACTGCTTTATCTGAGATGAGGTGATCAGCAAAGGTGTTAACTCATCCTCCTTATGTAAGCAGAGAGAGACCTGGGAATGTTCTTGGGCGTAAGGCCCACACGTACACATTGTCACTTCATGATGGAGGAAGAATTACCCATTCAGCATTTTTTCATACAGCCCTACATTTTTTGTGCCATTTATTATTTTATCTGCTCAGTAGGTCCAAAGGGCTGGTGCAAATAAATGGTTGTTTCCAAATGATTGTCTGTGATAGATATAGAAGTAGCTTTTAGGAGAATTCAAGTTATCTGATTTGAAGGCCTACCCCTAATCTAGGAAACTCTTGGTAACAGCTTTCTGTTTAGTGCAGCTCAAAAAAAGTCCACTCTGTCACATTCTAATTTCACCCACAATCAGATATTTAGGTTTCATGTCTTATCTCATCCTTGTTATAGATATAGCAGAATGTGGCATGATACAGTTGCCTGAACATAGGCATCTAGTGCTATTTGGCATTCTCCAGGATACCAAAGATAACTCACTAGAGGCGACTGGCAACTAGGACTCAGAGCTTGTTGAAGGCCCTTGCACTTTTGCAGTGGCAGCTGGAGTCTGGGTAGGACATCCGCTGGACCCCATGTGTGCTAACGATGTGATTCACTTGTCACAGAAAAAATTTCTCTAATGCTTGTATTTGGCAAGACACAATAACAATTTTCAGTTCTTCAGTGACAATCCAGGAAGCCTTATTGTTGCTGAACAGCAAGGGTAGGAACAGTCACATTATGCTATTTAATGGCTGTGAACCATTTCAGTTTACACAAACCGTTTTACTATTCAATAATTAATTGATTTTAGAATTTCCACCAAAACTTATAGTTATGCACATGAAGTGCTTATAACATCAATAGATGCTTGTGTATGCCTCCAGATGCTTTATTAATTTAGCAGGTAACAAGACTTAATGTTCCCAGGGAGCATATGGGGAATCTTAAATAGAGATAGATTTATTTGGTTACCCAAGCTGATGCTGCAGCTATAGGGTCTGAAATTAGCATTACTTGCTTTGGTATTTTCTGAGTCTATATAATCCTAAGGATTTCCATCCCCAGATATTTCAAGATGGTCTCCAAATATGGTCTAAATATGATTAATCAGTGCACACAGTATTATAAAAATTCTTGGGGAGTCTGGGATGAAAGTTGTGTTTCTTTTGGTACAAACCAAAGGACAGTCTTCTTAAAAAAACCTTTCAGAGTTAGGGCACTGTAGGGGCAACTAATGGTCCTTTACTAGAGACATGGCACAGCGTGTGTGTATCTGCATGTTCTCATTTTACCTTTGGTGTTATGGTCTAAGCATCTTAAGCCAGTTTTTACATTCTTAGCAACAATAATCTATTCCAGGGGACAGCAAGTGGTAGAGGTGGATGACATGGTATCAGCTCATTAGAATTCAAGCATACACTAACACTGTAATATTAAGTTAGATTCCTTTTTATCAGAACATGGGATAAAATTGGTCTAGTGCTACTCATTCCTTTTCAAGTGGTAAGGAATCTTTTGTAAGTGCTGGTCCAAAATATATAAAAAAGATTTTTAGATTAGATCAGTGAGTTACTATCAGTCCAGAACAGAGCATTTTTGCTGAAATTTTGAAGGCTTGTACACTGAAAAAGAAAATGTTTGGCACTTCTGTTGCATTTTGGTGTTTGGCATGTATAATTTACCAGTTTTGCAAAATGAGAAAACTAATTCATTGTCATCAAGACTCTCAAAGACAGTCTTTAAGGGTTTCAATGAACATCTGGTTTTAGAGTATTTCCGTTCTATAACTTCAAAATATAGCATCTGTCTTTTCAGAAGAAATAAAATGTTGCAAATCTTAGATGCACGTAACAGGTGAAAGTTTATTCCATTTGGTATGAGAACTGAAATAGTGAAGAATAAAAATACTTCATGTGTTGGAATATTCAAATTTTAATAAATTATCTTTTCCATTCCGAGAGCAATACTGCTCATATTTGTATCCTGTAATAAGCCTCAGGAGTTTGAGCTGGCAAAGAAATTTCTTTTTTAGCCTGTAGCCATGTGCTTTTTTTCATCCAACTGTTTTATTTATCCCCTTTTGCTCTCATCTTTTATTCTCTTATGCATACTCACACTTTCTGATCCCCTGCCTTCTATTTCATTTTCTCAGTTCTTATCCCAGCAGATTTCTTTTCAAAATACAGTCCTAGCTCTGAGAAAATGGCTTGGGAAGTAGGATCCCTGGGGAGAAGGCCTCAGGAAATGAAATAGCTCAGCTTAAACATAACAATGTGATGGTCACAGGATTGGGATGAACACAGTTAAGTGTGCTGGTTTTGCTTTGTGTGTTTCTTGAAGAGCAGTTCTAATTTTCCTGTACTAAGTAGTCCTACTTTAATCACATCTTAAAGTAAAAAAGAATGTTTTAAACAGAGTAATAGCAGAGATATATTTGAACTTTAGGTTATATGAAGTTTTTCTTTCACTCAATAATACAGATCTATTTAATGGTAATTTTGGCTGAATTTCAAGAAACTTTGCACCCAAAAATAATCCAGTCCTAGGGTATAAAAGCAGCACATATTATCAGAAAGATTATGGATGACAGCTGGGCTGGCTGATGATAGCTGAGGAAAACCAAGTTTTGCTAGCTGGAAAGACTATTACTGGGGCTCACAGTAGTGAGATGGCAAAATCAAATGCCGATTGTGCCTTTAACTGTTGGCATTGGAATTGGTGTGACTGTGAAATCTACATATGCAACCTGATGGTGTTTTTTCATAACACCTTTTTTCTCACTTTGCACATAAAAGAAAAATGGTATTTTTCTTTCCCTGCACCACACCAAACAATTATCAGGTGTTATTTTTGTCCATTTAATTAGTGCTTGATGTAAGATACGATCCAAAGGGAACAATGGAATGATTTTGTACAAACTGTGCTGGCTCATCTGCATTGGTTCTTCATAATTGTCAAAAAAAAAAGATAAGAAAAATTCTTTCCTTGTTTACCAGGAACCTTTAGTAAATTATTGCAAAGCATAATTTATTTTCCAGAATTTAACATATAAAACTGAGTTTTATACACTATAAATTATTTAATGCTGATGTAGAAAACTAAGTTTTAAACTGTTACAGAGACACTAATTCTGTGGTATAACTTCAGAGACTTGGGTAGGACTGCACAGGCTATAAATTAGGAAGAAATCTGATTTTTAGTGGCTTTGTATTATAGTCTACTAGGACAGTGTGGAAACAGGAGCTATTTCTATTAGCATAGTAATGAAGCATTTTTTCCAAAGATAGTGAATGAAATCAACACAGTAATTAGATTTTATGCATAATTCTTGATGGTCAACATTAGTCAAAAGAGATAGGGAAAACTTCCATTTAGTGCATGCCAATACTCTTGTTTATATTGGACAAGGAAAAAGAACAAGAAGATAATACAAGCCACTGTGAGAGGAACACTTCTAAGAATTAAATCAAGTGCATCTCATCTTTTCACTTACATTATCCAGATCTGGAAAGGAAAAAAAATCTACTATAAGAAATACTTCTCAGCATAGTATTGTATTCATGACATGAGTCAGATAAGGTCATGCACATGATTATACATACATTTACATCAGCTGTGATTTAGACATATCTAGGTAAGAATTATAATGTTTTGTATCTAATCTTATACACATTCACAGTTTTAATGTTAGTTTGTTCACAGCCCTTCTTCAAAACATAATGAAAAAACTGAAACTCAGTGACTTTTGTTTCCAATGCTCTCACAGTGTATTTTATGGCCTCTGGCATATTTGGTGAAACTTATTTTCCTGAGATAAGACCATGAGTTTGGTGTGGTCAGTGGCACTGCTTTAACAGAATTTGATTTCTAGCTACTTTTGTTCACACACTCAGATCACTTTTGTTCAGACAATCAGACCAAGAATCTGATAAGAACATGTAGCTAGAGAACACTAGAGAACATTAATATTCTTGCACCTTTATATGAACAAATATAAATATTTTTTTTTTTTTAATGTACAGTGCTCATATTTACAAAGAAATCCACTTTTTTTTTGTACTAAACTCTGTTTTTTTAAGAACTACTACAGAGTTTCTGTATTCATGGAAGCAAGGTTGACTAATTCTGTTCTATAGCATCTCAAATGCTTCTTTAGAATTACCAAAAAACATACCTTATTCCTTTCTATGATATGCATGAATACTTTTACTATAATTTCTTCTTTTCTACTTTTATTTCCTTTTTCTTACTTGTATCCTTCTTTGCCTTTATATATCTAGTATTGTTAATAGTTCTGTCTCGATTTCTCATGTACTTATCATGACTCAGTTACAGATTTTACTCAGTTATACATTTTCTTTCCTGCTTGCAAACTTATTGCATAACTTTACATTCAATTAAAGGATTTTCAGATAAATCTGCTGTATTTTTAACATAATAACAGTCATAAAAATTATTTGTAGGAAATTTATTTGATGCAGAATAAAAAATATATTTCTTTCATTCATATCAAGTAGCCAGAAAAGGTTGAAAAGGAAACATTCGTACAACAGCAAAATTTTCTCTGATTATGTAGCTGTAGAAAGAATAAGTAATTGACATTTACTTCCTCTGATATAGAGACAAAATTACTACTTTCATCATATCTCTTTTGCACAGTATTTAAACTGTAAGTGGAAATAGCTTTTGACAAATTGCAAGTAACTCAGCAAATATATTAATAGTAGTATATTTGAATCCTGTATAATGTAATTTATGCCAAGTTTGCTGAATTTTTATCAGATCATCACTCTCTGAAAGTACAGAATAATATATTGACCTCCCCAAGTAAAAAACTTTAAATAAAGCTTATCTGGCACTTTACTTTTTCATTATGAAATAAGCAGCTGCATTAACCACTTCCAAAGATTCATAATATATTGTTGTTCTACTTTATTCAGCTCTTGAGTAGAAACAATTCCAAAACACAACCTTAGATGTAAACAGTTTTGCTCCGTTCATAATTCTGTTGTGGAAACAGACTTTCATCTATATAAATAGATGAAAACAACACCAAATACTCTTACATTATGGGAGGCTGAACACTGTGGATTTCAATCCAAGTGTTGCACCTCGAGTCTGCTCTTTAATTAAGGTGAAGCGACTGAATTACATAAATATTTTTCTCTTCATGTGTGCTCTTTGTGGTTGACTAAGACTTCCACTGCAGAATCAACATCTTCACAGAGAAAAATGTCACAGCTACAGAAAAACTGATTTATGTATTTAATATTCTATTAATCTAATATTTAAAAGCTGGTGAAAAGTTTTGAAAGCTTTTTTTTTCCAAAATAAGAAACAGTCCAAATATTTCTCTGAAAAAAAAAAAGTTTTTTATTTTCTGCCTTTTTACATACAAATGTTCTGTCCCCATTGAATTCCTCTTTCAACCCC
The DNA here is from genome assembly GCA_020745705.1 of Hemiprocne comata. Lineage (NCBI taxonomy): Eukaryota > Metazoa > Chordata > Aves > Apodiformes > Apodidae > Hemiprocne > Hemiprocne comata. Next base: position 37,610,584 of record CM036590.1, on the reverse strand, counting down.
ATAACACTATGTTTCAATGATAGAGTATTAAGTTTGGCATTTAATAGGTTTTACACTAAGGGAAATAGTGAATAAGCCTTCTTATTCATTTCATCCATGACTTTTATGATTCAAGAGACCTTGAACTCACTCGAATTCAATCATTTATTTAATGTTTCATGAAACCAAAGAGCACCAGACAGTTTCAGTCTCTTTTGTCTTAGAAGCCACTTCACAGTTCTGATAATCTTCATTGCCCCGCACAGATTGTAACTGGTAACTTCTCCCCAGAGCTCAGGTGAGCACTATCGCCTTTGTACCCAGGGGGCAGGCAAATACATGGTCTTTGCTGGAATCACAAATCTTCTACACAACTGCCACCTTGATAACAGAATCCCCTGTAACTATGCCTTGCTTTTTGGAAAGGTTTCTATCTGCAATAGGGTATTTTTGGCACTGGAACATACAAGATGATGATCTGCGAGACAAGAAGGATAGAATATTAGAGAAACTGTCTAAGCAATAGCACAATTTCAATTTTTTATTTTTTTTTTCTTTTTTACATACATGGTCTGTTTACCTGGTAGTAAGACTGCCCTATGACTTGTTTCTACAGCTTATATAATATCTTGTACTCTCTCTGGTCTTAAGTACAAATAATATGTAAATAAGTAACAAAGCTTTTTTTCTCAATAGATTTTTGTTTTAAATACAGTTATTGCAAATGCTTAGAAAAATAGTTTTCAATTACATTCATTGTCCCCTCTCTCAGAGGTAGTATGTGAGATGTGTCCCTTAAATTCAGGGCAACCTAGATTTAGGTTAGATTGTGAAAAGTGATTGCTAATTAAAATATGTAGATTCCACCAGGGACCAGTATGTTCTATGGAAACAAAACATATATGTTTGAATTAAGATGACAATCTCAAAAGCCTTTCTATTGAGACTTTTCTCCTGCAGTCTTCCATCCTTTCCCCTCCCCCTGCAACACAGCAGTGGTGGAATTAATAAACTGAAGACCTGGGGTAAAAGATTGTTTATTTCACTTCAAAATGTAGTCACTTTATAAAACCAAACCAAACCAGCAAGGTATAGCGATATTGTGATTCCTTAAAACAAATACAAAAAAAGTTTTTCAACTCCAGTGAAGTTTCAAACAGTAATTTTCACTTCTGTTTGCTCAAAAGTGAGCCCTTCTACAACGTTTGAAATGACTAGGCCAGCTGCACTTTGTAGGAATAAAATCACATAACAAAGGATTCAGGATTATCTCATTGTGGATCAAAGATACCTTTTAATGTGGCAGAGAGCACCAAAATAGTTCTTACCTACAGCATGTGTTGCCAGCATCTCTAAAATAATTTCTACAAACTTCACCACTTCAGAAAAGAGTTGGCATTCAGTTTGGCTGAATAAAGAGAGATATTTCTGAATGGACTTTGATACTCTTTCTGTAATATGACAGTCAGCTTGAAGCAGATGAAGCTAAGTAATCAGTCAAATGTGGCTGAAATTGGAACTGTAAAAAAAAGTAATGAACATAAATTTATCATGTTTTGTGGTGTTAGGAATGCTTCACATGAATTGTAGCCTTTCTTCCAAGATCTGGATCGAATATCAGGCACTGTAAAATCAATCATTTTGAAATAGATACATATAATGGATTCCTTTACTTAACTTTAATGGCTTGTATTGGTCTTACCACCTGTCCCAATTTGCAGTATTAACTTGTTTTTCTTTTTCGTTTGTTTTGGAAGCTGTAATATTTTATCTATCTCCAACTTTCAGCCTATTAGGTGGATTTTTTTCACAGAGTAGGTCTGATTGATAGACTGAATGAAGCAGCATTTTCATAAAAGATTGACTTGATGAAACTTGCCCTTGAAAAATTGCTGTATATATCATTCAAAAAAGTTAAACTTCCATTGGAACTGCCATGCCATCAATTAAAGGGACCATTTCAGTCTTTTACTCTTGCAACAAATGTTTCTTCTCCTCTTTGCAAGTTAATTCTCTGAAACTGAAACAAGTCTTCTTGAAAAAATAATTCAACTTGTTGGAGACAAGATACTAGTGCTTATTGACGTACTACTTACATTCTTCATATCTTGGAATATAATAGGATTTTTCATGTAAATTGAGTCCTTTAGAGAAGTATGACATCTAAAAGAGCAACACAATAATGTGTATATTAAATGAGTATATATTATTGCATTCAGTTTGTTATATCCCTGCCCAATTAGTGGCATTTTCATTTTTTGTTTATGAGTGCTGTTGATTCACAACTTTAAACTTGTTACTACACTTTTAATATTTGGCTCTAATACCTCTAGCTTATTGTACACACCTTCATCAAGTTCTGCATCATCATCCACTTACCAAAAACATAAAATGTGGTTGCTATTGTTTTGCTGGTATTTGTCCAGTTAACTGCAACTTCTGGAAAGTGGTTTAAACTTTTTTCAGAATTACATCTGCAATTTTAAGAGCTCATATTTCTATGATATCTTTAAAAAAACACTTGTCTCCTGAATTACTTATTTTTCCTGCCACTTTGAAATATCATTATGATGTTCTGACAGCAAGCCAAAGTATTGAATAATGTGAGTGTCATTTTCTGTACTTAACAATCTCTCTTAAGCCCATTTGGCTTAGTGGTATGTTACTGTTTTCATTAGGACTCTTCTGTTTACTCTTTCATCTAAGAATATTGAAAACATTTTTGTCTCCAACATCTCCTGTGCTATTTTTAAAGAATAGGAACAGCTCATGGTGACATTAGCAGGCTCTACATAATTTAAATTTGTTTCAGAACCTGCTTTAAAAAATAAGCCAGGACACTCTATGACATTCCCAGACAGCCTTATGGAGCTGTGATAACTCAGCTGCCATAAGAGATGGGCTGTCTGATAGGTAAATCATCACTAAGAAGTCTAGTGTTCCTATCACCTAACTCTGCTTAAAACACTCCATCCCTTGAAATTCACAACTTTTTTCTTTGTCGTCCCACATGTAGTCAATGTGGCTGTAAATGTTTTAGGAAATGTGAAGTATGTGGGCTTTCTGCTCTGATGAGTTCAAGCATTTAAAATTCAAAATAGCAACAGTCGATGGTCAGTAAGACCCTGAAAGAACACCCAAAGTAAAAATAAAACCCAAGTAAGATTACCAAAATAAGCTGCACAGGCTGAAAAAGTCAGAAAGTACAGTTGTGTCAGGGGACATCTAACCTATTCATCCTGCACTGAGCTTCCACGAATGGCACTATTAGGTGTGTTACTTGAGGAGAAAACAAAGGTTAATCTTGAATCCTCCCCTGCAACATGGTTGGGTGACCTGTCGTTCTTAATGCCTCGCTTCTTCATGCCTTATACATCATCAAAAGGATTGTCTGGCACCAAATAGGTTTCATGATCAAAGAATTCACTAAGCAATTGCCTCCAGGCTGCCCATCATGTTCCAGGATGTTTCAGTGGAGTTCAGCCAAATGCTACTGGTTTTCAGCGTGTTCCTTCTCTCCCCAGTCTTGATGCAAAAATCAATGTAGGGCTTAAAGAAAGAGTATCAATATTCTGCTTTGCAGTTGGAATTCCTCTTTCTGTATATTGACGGCAAACCTAAAAGTTGCTCAATGAAGGATTCAGTTTCAAATATTTCCGTGAAGGGGAATAAACAAAATCAACAATGTGTAATTTATTCCTTGTACCTACACTTTCCAGAATCTCAGCCCTCTAAAATGCTGGATTTTCTTATGTATTTTCCAGTATGGTATCTGTTTGGGGAAAATGCATCATCTTGGCTCCAACAGTGAGTCAAGACTGTTGCAGATGCATGTCCCAGGTCCCACCAGCAATGAGCCTGAGCAAGTATTTCCAGTAGGCACATGCACACAGAGCATCCTTACACACGAAAATATGTGGCCACCCATACAGATGAACAGAGACAGACACACAGAGCACTCGCTTGAACACAGACAGCACCAGTGGCCTCATTCTGCTCTCCTATCTGGCTGAGTTAGGTGGAGGTGTTCAGTCAGTTCCGTAAGATCTATGGGTCTGAAATAGAGATCAAGATAAATCCTTCCTCCTGATCTTCTCTGCTTCCTGACTTGCCCAGGATAGATAACAAGTGCATGAATTAAAAGAATGGGGAGAGGTATGTAGATCGTAATACCAGTGTAGCATTAGACTCCTAAACAGAGTGGTATACATGAACTTCAGGTCACCATAGAGTCATAGAATCACAGAATGGTTAAGGTTGGAAGGGAGCTTAAAGATCATCAGGTTCCAACCCCTTTGCTATGAGCAGGGACACATCACAATAGACCAAGTTGCACAAGGCCTCATCCAACCTGGCCTTAAACACTTCCAGGGAGGGGGCTTCCACGACCTCCCTGGGTAACCTATTCCAGCACCTTACTACCCTCATGGTGAAGAATTTATTCCTGATGTCTAACTTAAATCACCTACCTTCTTCCAGTTTAAAACCATTACCTCTTGTCCTATCACTACACTCCCTGGTGAAAAGCCCCTCCCCAGCTTTCCTGTAGGCCCCCTTCAGATACTGGAAGGCAGCTATAAGGTCTCCCCAGAGCCTTCTCTTCTCCAGGCTGAATAGCCCCAACTCCCTCAGCCTGTCTTTATAAGAGAGGTGCTCCAGCCCTTTGATCATCTTCGTGGCCCTTCTCTGAACTCTCTCCAACAGCTCCGTGCCTTTCCTGGGACAAGGGCTCCAGAGCTGTACACAGTACTCCAGGTGCAGCCTCACCAGAGCAAAGTATAGAGGAAGAATCACCTCCCTTGCCCTGCTGGCCACACTTCTTTTGATGCAACCCAGGATGTGGTTGGCCCTCTGGGCTGGGAGCACACACTGGTGGCTCATGTCGAGCTTCTCATCTACTAGCACCCCCAAGTCCTTTTCCTCAGGACTGCTCTTTAGCCATTCTCCCCCCAGCCTGTATTTGTGCCTGGGGTTGCACTGACCCAGGGGTACAGGACCTGGCACTTGGCCTTGTTGAACTTCATGAGGTTGGCATTGACCCACCTCTCCAGCCTGCCAAGGTCCCTCTAAATGGCAGCCCTTCCCTTTAGGGTGTCAACTACTCTACACAGCTTGGTATCATCAGCAAACTTGCTGAGAATACACTCAATCCCACTGTCCATGTCTCTAACAAAGATGTTCAACAGCACTGGTCCCAGTATTGACCCCTGAGGAATGCCACTCATCACTTGTTTCCACCTGGACACTGAACCATTGACTACAACTGTCTGGGTGTGGCCATCCAGCCAATTACTTATCCACTGAGTGGTCCATCTGTCAAATCCATGTCCTGTCAGTTCAGAGACTAGAATGTCAAGTGGGACAGTGTCAAATGTCTTGGAGAAATCCAGGTAGATGATGTCATTTGCTCTGCCATAATCCACCATCTCTGTAGCCTTGCCATAGAAGGCCACCAAATTGGTCATGCACGATTTGCCCTTACTGAAGGGTTGGCTGTCACCAATCACCTCTTTATTTTCCATGTACCTTAGCAAATTTTCCAGGAGGATCTATTCCATGATCTTGCCAGGCACAGAGCTGATACTGACCAGCCTGTAGTTCTCCTGGTCTTCCTTTTTTCTCTTTTTAAAAATAGGGGCTATGTTGCTTTTTTTCCAATCAGCGGGAACCTCACCAGACCGCAATGACCTCTCAAATATGATGGACAGGGGCTTAAAAACGGCATCTGTCAGCTCCCTCAGGACCTGTGGATGGACTCCATCAGGTCTTGTAGACTTGTGCACCTTCAGGTTCTTTAGATGGTCACAAACCTGTTCTTCTCCTACAGTGGGGGGTGCTTCGTTCTCCCAGTTCCTGCTTTCATTTGCTCTAGCCTTTGCAATGAGGCTGGAGCACTTGCCACAGAAGACTGATGCAAAGATGTCATTGAGAACCTCAACCTTCTCAATATCCTGCATAGCTAGGTCTCCCATTTACTTCAAGAGCGGGCCTACATTTTCTTTGGTTGTCCTTATATCCCCAACATATCTATAGAAGCTTTTCTTATTGCTCTTTACATCCCTGGCAAGATTTATTTCCACCTGGGATTTGGCTCTCCTAACCTGATCCCTAGTTGTTTGGACAACATCTCTGTAATCCTCCCAGGGTACCTGCCTTAGCTTCCACTCTCTGTATGCTTCCTTCTTAAGTTTGAGCTTTTCCAGGGGCTGCTTGCTCATCCAAGCTGGCCTCCTGGAGTTTTTACCTGACTTTCTCTTAGTTGGGATGCATCGCTCTTGGGCCTGGAGAAGGTGATCCGTAAATATCAGGCAGCTTACAAGGTCATTAGCAAACAATAGGACTTGAATTCATGGAGAAGAACTTTCAGGAATGTAAGTACCTAGGGATACAAACAAACAAACAAACAAGCCCTTAAAAATGCTTGTAATGAGATTAAAAAGAAATAATGTTACCAAAAAGTTTTGCCTGTCTAGTATCACCAAAACCCATGAAGGTTAAGTACAATTTCCAGAAGGCATTATGGGTGACTAAAAGAAGGTTTTAAAATGAATTCAGGCACCCAGTTCCTTAAAAGTAATATAAAAGGACTTTGCTGTGGGAGAACTCAACAAAAATGTAAATTGATTCAGTGCCAAATGTGGATCCTAAAAGTTATCTTAGGGGCAATAATTTTCCAAAGTAACTGTATATGCAATGTATACACTTCATTTTTTTTCTTTAGAGGTTTTTCATGGGTCCAGATGTATATTTCCTTTCTTATAAACTTGTAGGTATTTAAAATGGTTTTTTTCAGTTCTACTTTACATTATTTCTTATGTAAATCCTTCTACATCCATCAAAGCCTTCACGCTTGGAAATACCTTTAGAAATCTGTCTCTAGTTGTGTAAATCACTTCTGATATCCTAATTCAGTCTAGATCACCAAAGTACCTTAGAACATTTTGGCAGAGGTCTTGAGAACAGTCTAAACAAGTCAGTCAGATTTGTGTGTCTTATAAAAATCCTAGCAGCTTTTACATGTTAAAACAGGTTTGTATTTAATTTATCAATCTTTGTGGTTGCTCCTTATCTGACCCTCTGTGTATTGCCATCACATTGTTTACAGATTCTGTACAGATTCTGATATGATTCTACAACCACATTTTTACCCATGAACCACCTGTGGAAAGAACATGGAAACATAAATATATTTTGGTTTCTTTTTTCTTTAAAAGCAAGTGTCCCCTCTGGGAGCTGCAAACAAGCATTGAAGTGCTATTGTATCACTATATTTGCAGAGCAAGTTATTCTGTCTGGAATCCAATTGCTCTGAAGTAAATATTGTTCTTTAGAAAAGAACAGGAAAAAGATAAATTAGATTCTGTTATAGTAACCTGAAGGGAAAATAGCTTCTTTTTCTTTTCTCTTTTTTTTTTTTTTTTTCTTAGTGTAAACCTTCCTGATAACTCTAAACATACGAAAATTTGAGTTCTGTGCTAGAGATTATATTTTTTTATAAGTAAGACATTGCACTTTTTACAGTGAGGTTTCAGTGACAGAACACTAAGGCTTTGATTTGGACTCCTGCTTTTCTCCACAACTTTAATCTGTGTACGTTGTAAGAGCTTCTTCCACATTTGTAGCAGTAGTCCTGAGACTGATGTCACTGCCCATTATTATAGAGGGGAATATTTGTTACTAAAGGTTCCCAAAGCTCCCCTCAGTTTTCTATGGTATGTCTGCTCTCTTGACATTTAATGTCCCTTAAGCCTGATATAGTCTGATAACTTTTATGTCATGTGCTTTTTGAGGGAATAAAGATTTTTTTTACCTGCTTCTCCATTAAAAATGTCACTATCTAAGTTCACAGTGTTTGATTAAGCCACCCCTTTTGTAATTAAATATAGATGTATAAAAGTAGAAATGAAGGATCAGCTTAATGTCATACACAGGTAAATACATCCTGCTGGAAAATGCTGAATGCAAATGATTAAAAAGACCTTCTTCTCTGAATGCTGCATCTACTTGTGTGGGTCAGACCCTTTTACAGTTGTTGGCTCCATGTTGCTTCAGAAGCAGACATACATCAGACCCTATATTCCATCTGATCTGTAACTCTTTCTGCCTTTGTAGCAAGCACCAGATGTTCCTGAGGAGATCTTAAAGCAGGCTACCCACAGAGACTATTTCTTTCTAATCCCAGACACTGAGTGCTTGGTTTTTTCTCTGAAACAGAAGGAATTGTCACTTGGGCATCCCAGTGTCTGGCTTTTCCACAGCTTTCAGAATCCTTGAGGGCTTTGGACAGCTGACTGAGCTGTCCCAAAAACTGCCAGACAGCAGCTAATAATGAGAGATTTATGTACAGTTATTACTGCAACAACTGTGACAGTAAGACGAGTTTGGCCAAACCAAAAAAGAAAATAAATGGATCATAAATTTGCTACTGTTAGAAATTATAACTGAAATAAGCAAGAGTATTTCAGTAAGTTAAAAATGACGAGCATCGGTAACACTGTTCCTTCTAAGTAATATCTCAAATGCTGTAGGACAGAAGTGGGGTGGGTAAAATCTGTCCCATTCTTTGCAGAAAGGGAAAAAGCTCAACAGAAATTCTGCAGTGTACCTAAACCTGATAACCTTCAAAGAGCAAAGGGAAACAAATGTACAGTTCCTCATCAATGCTTTCCTTGATCTGCTGCTGTAAAGCAGTATGTTTGCAGAAATGTCATAAAATGTGGTGCCAAATTGGCTTTAGCAAAACTTCATGTCCATTCTGCTCACACAGATTCTTGAGCAAAAAAATTACACAGAATTTTTACAACAAGAAAAAACTAGCAATAATAACAATAACAAAGGAATTGCATGCCAACTACTAAATTTAATATAGCTAGCAGGAGAAAAGGTGTATTTTGCTGGTATAACATGGTGTTCCAAATCCAATGTAGTTAAAGCCAATCTAGATCACAGAATTATAGGCTGTTAGGGGTTGGAAGGGACCTCCGAAGATCGAGTCCAACTGCCCTGCCAGAGCAGGAAACAAATGTAGATGTAGACAAAGATGTAGACAAAGAATCTTTTATCAGTGGAAACTTACTTGATTTTATATTTAAATTATCTGTGACCTTCTACATTGTTTATAACTCAAATGCAGAGTCATACCTAGTAGAGTTTTCTGTGTTCATAATAACATACCATGACAAGTATCATGCTGTATAAGATGCTCTAATCTGATCATTTGTGCCTGTTCTTGAACCAACAGTTCTATTCATTTTGGGCAGCATTTTAATGTACTTACTATGCTGTACATTTCATTGACAGCAAAGAAATGTGTCAGTGTTGCACAATGTAATACTGAGGTGCTGTAAAATGCCTATTAAATAAATAAATAAATGATGAAGTAAATAAGAATACCTGAGTTACAACCCCATGAAAAAGGCTTAAACTACAGCTATTCTTTAGTCCAGTTCCTGGCAATCTTGTATTCCTAACCTCACACTGTATAGAAAATTAATAACAAAATCTCTCCCTCTCTCATTGACTTCCTTTTGATGTTGGCATTTAATTGCATGTCTAGACAAACACACAAACACTGTTTTCAGCACTAATTTATAATGAAGTTTTCACAATGAAAGTTTAAAAAAACCCTAGATGGGCATAATTTTATTGTATTAATTTTCTGCAAGTTATCATGCATATTACAAAGTTGCAGTGTTTTTTGTTCTAACATGCCAGCATAGAATGTGGAGTGTAATAATCATTCTGGTTGTGCTTTGAGAATTCAGCATGACCTTATGGGTCACTGAATTCATTTCACTAACTCATCATAAACTACAATGACAGCAAAGTCACCTACTGTGCCACCTTCATCCAAAGTAAATAGCATAGAGAATTTAAACAGGTGTTTTTTCTCCCTCCAGTGTCTCAGAAAATCAAGTTATTATTGGCCCTTTTGTGAGTTTTCAGAGTATCTCTACAGTTCATCATTCACATACACCTAGACCATTATTTTTAAATGATGACTACTTTAAAAGTACCTCAGAAGAGGATATGTTACCCGGTATCTCAAAGTAGATACTTCATAAGACAATGGCTTTTTATGTCTTACAAATTTAGGGGTGTCAGTAAATGGCTCACTGAGAAATACATATGAATACAGCAAATCTGAACAGCAGAAAAAAAATGTTTCTGTTTCTCTTCAGCAAGACTACTTTTTTTTTTTTATCGGATACTTTAAATATCATATTTATAGAAAATAAAAATAAAAGTAGTGCAACTGACTTTAATGAGTCATGTCGTGTCAACAAATCCAGCTACATGTTGGCAAATCATTCCTGCTCCTGCTTTCTAATCCTTTCTGTCTAAAGGCAGAGGTTCAGTTTGAAAGGGTAGACCATAGAGCTCTTGTTAGTAAACACAAATTACAGTTTCAAATCTACAACTGGCACAGTCTGTCCTTGTCTTTACCTTTGCTTTGCGAATATCTAATGAAAGGACTAAGATTTTTTAGAGTGTACTACTGATGTTGGTCACTTCATCTTTGGATATGATTTTATGGAGGTTTGTAGCTTGAGGCTTTTACTGATCTGACCTCAAATTCTTTATATTCAGAATTTCAAAGAATTTACCCCAAAACTGGGACTTTCAATTCTTCCTTCTCCAGTGTGTTCTTTTGCACTATACAGAGACAGAATGCTGGGAGGGATGCTGTCTTATCAGACGGGCACAATGTTTTTCTTCTTATTCATCAATGTTGCCTTTTCTCTTGGTAAGAAGAGATAACAGCAAAGAGCACTAATTTTTTGTGTGCCTCTGGGTCTGCATTGAACTGCTGAAAACATGAGATAAGATCACTGGCTTCACTGAGAGACTACATTTTCTTTAGATATATGTATATGAGGCTCAGGAGAGAGAAAACTATTTATTTACATTCTGGCATCTTAATATGCTTCCATCTTTTTTCACCTTCTCTTTCTCCTTGCTTCTGTAATGATTTTTTTTTCCCCCCTTATGAAATGGTACAGGATGTATAACAGTTTCAGTGGCATTACTAATACATGTTTATACAGTAATGAAGAGACTATAAGAATAACTTTGACTTGAGTAGACTTTTTATCTGTACACTGAATTAATTAATGCCTCCTTCACACCCCACCCACACCCTACAGCTCTCCCAAAAATATATCTTCTCCATGTATGAATGCTTTCACACGACTTTTGGCTTCAATCAACTCTATTGAGAAGTTAGCCATCAAAAAATCATTTAATAACCATTTGTGTGCCATTCTTTCCATCTGCTAATTTATGGTTCTTTCTCATGCATGTCTTCATTATTGGAACTCTCCTTTGGACACAGCTTCCAGACATGAATGAAGAGAAGATTTTGGCTTGTCCTTTTTTTCTCAATGCATGTGCATGTATATCAAGTAAGCCTCTCACTTGAGAAGATTCATGTGCTTTTATGAAGGACATCTAACATTCATTGAAAATATAACTTAGCAGTTATATTTTTTTTTTACATACTTGCCAATCTTAGTCAGCATTAGATTTTAAGTACTTAGTGTTCAGAGTGTACTCTTTTCTGTGCAAGAGTAAGTTTAAAACATACATCTAATTTACAATTCTGTTGTATCACAATATTTCCCTGGCTCTACACCCAGTTACATGAATACATTTAAACCTTTTATTCTAATTGCATTATTTTTAAACTTTGGCAGACTTGGTTTGTTTGTCAATTCTATACACACACTATACTATAGGAATGTTTATTTTTTCTCTCACTGTCTCACTTTCTCTCACTTTTTCGAATCCGGTAGCTACAGAAAACATACTGGCTGTCTACATTATTTGAGTTTTTTGAGGGAGGTGGCTCTTTTACATTCTTCTGACAGTGTTGGGCTCTAGGATGTAAATTTATTTGCCTACATTTAAGAGATGGTACTTGCACGTGCAAGGTTTTAAATGACTATTTGTAGCACAGGTCTATATTGCAATCGTGATGACAATGCAAAAAAATTATAATTCCCCTTTTGAGAATAACAGGTAACAAAAGAATAATTCTATAGCATTTGATGTTTGAATGATTGGATATGGCATAGATTAGTGAAAAATACTGAGGTTCACCATCTGATTAATGTTTCTCTTAAAACTACTTATTCTTGCTCTGATAAAAAAAAAAAGATTAATGTATTTATTGCTAGAGACTGCTAGAAAATAAAATTAATCTAAGGGAGATTTAATCAGTTTCTGTAGTGAAGTGATCTGCATTTTCTCTATGAGGAGGTATCAAGGAATTAGAAAAGTATTATGACAGTATTATAAATTGATTTACCATATCCTTCACAGATTTATAGGAAAATAATTTTGAAACTCTATGAACACAAAAATAATTTAGAGTTGGAAATACAGTCTATATTTCTTCTCAAATAATGTAAGTGGTCAGATCTGAGTTTCTGTCCATAGGTCAAAAAGCACTTCTGAATACAGGGATCCGTATATGTATTTTCCAAAGTGCCAAGAGGTTATGCCCTTAGCAAATTTTATTAAATCAGTTTTGGAATGTTTTTGTTTTGAAATTTTCTTTGCTTGATGTTGGAACAAAATGAAACAGATGTGGAGAAAGCAACAGCAGCATCACCTTCCCTTGGATACTAAATTAAGCAGAAAAATAGGTAGATCCTCAACTTCCACTTCATGAGAAAACCACACCTGACTAGGTATTTAACTGCTGCAATTAGGGCAACAAGACATGTGCAGAAGTGCAATTTCAGTCCCAAAGATATTGGACAGTCAAAAAGTGAGACAAGTATGTAGACTGGGCACCATTAAAAGTTTTGTGGCACTTCAGTGGGAATTTCTATTTTGAAATTTTCAAAGTATGTCCCAAGTCCTTTACTGGATCTTGCAATTAGTAATTTTTAAAAAGTTGTCTCTATTGATAAAAATAATGTTTTATAAATTACTCACGTGTTCTGTACTTATTTCATTTTTGTTCTCTTTAGGAATGCTTGAGCATTTCATACTTGGAAGGATGGGTACAGGTGATAGTCTTCCTTATGCTGAATCCTGGTGCTATTAGGATGTATCCCATGTTCATACAAAATCACAGAACCTTAGGGGTTGGAAGGGACCTCAAAAGATCATCCAGTCCAACCCTCCTGCCAGGCAGGGTCACCTAGAGTACATCACACAGGAACTTGTCCAGGCAGGACAAGACAAGAGGGCATAGACTCAAGCTGCTCCAGGGGAGGTTTAGTTTGGATATTAGGAAGTACTTCCTCATGGAGACGGTGATTAGACATTGGAATGGACTTCCGAGGGAAGTGGTGGAGGCACCGTCCCTGGATGTGTTCAACGAAAGGCTGGATGTGGCACTTAGTGCCATAGTCTAGATGGTGTGGAGGTGTTGGTCATAGGCTGGACTTGATGATCTTGAAGGTCTTTTCCAGCCTTGGTAATTCTGTGATTCTGTGATTCTGTGAAATTACTGAATCTCTTAGACATGCCCTAGAAAACACTCATACCTGTTGTCTTTCCAGATCTTTCGTAGCCTGCATGCATTTACAAGTTAAAGAACAGGTTATAAAATAAATTCCTTACCTTCTTGCATGTCATTGTGCAAGTCATGGGTATTCCAGTAAATTGAATGGAATATTCAAAGCAGTATGCATCCTGTCCCATCCAGCAAAGACAGACTGAGGCAAGTCAGCAACCCTGTTACCTCTATTGACTTTCATAATCTTTTCCTTCCATTTTACTGTTTTTATTCTGAAGTTCTAAAGCACTGTTTCACATTGTTAACAACCACTATTCCTCAGCAAAATATGATGGAGCAACAAGAACATACATTTTCCCTATATAATCTGCCACAGGCCTATTGTGGCCTCTTTTCATATGTTGGACTTCTTACTTTTAAAAAAAGAACATTTTTTTTCCACAGATTTTAAAGTATTACCTTTTATAAATGAAAAATAGAAACCTTGTAGCAACTAAGCATGTAGGGCTCAGTGCAAAGATATCTGAGGAAATTCTTGGTTTATTTGTTCCTCCCTTTTAATATATTTTTTCTTTCAATTTAATTTTTCTAGTTTGCTGATGTTTTTACCTTTTCAATTTTCTTTACTACCCCCTGATCCAATTTAGCAGTGTCTTAAAGTCTACTCTGTGTGGTAAATAAAAGGTAGCTACATTACATGACTGCAGAGTTTTCAATATCAGTATTTCAGATTTAAGGCTGGATATTGACAGCGTATAGTGCTTTGTTCAGATCCACTCTTAAACAAAGGTTTATATCCCTCCTCTGCCTCTGCAGTAGACTGTGAAAAATGCATCTGTCTTAATTCAAGTAGCTATAAAGCATTCTGCAGTCTATTCCTTCAATGGTTTTGGGATCTCTCCTCTGTTTCCCATACTATTACTTTTTATTTGATAACCTTCTTTCTGAGGGTCTTAAGTTTTTAATTTCTACTTATAAAATTTGGGAATATTTAATGTAATTTATTATATTATAACCACAGTACACATACACATACACACACACATATATGTAATTTGATAAAATTGATAAAATCTCAGAACAGAAACTCTTGTAGCTTCTGCATGTTCCAGGAAAATCTATTTCTGTCAAACTGACATTTTAATGTAAAAATTAAGAGAACATAACGTTGTCCATATTTTAAAAAATAAATAAATAAATTTAAAGTGCCAATAGAATAAAAATAAAAGTGATCACTTTTCCCACCTTTTTGTGGATTTTGCTTGCTTCGTTTTTTTCCACTTAGTCTTCTTCTCATAGCAGTAATAACAACATTTGGAAAAGTTTGGTCCACAGTACTTTGGCATAATTTGTTCACAGATGTTTTTGCTGGTAATGTTTTATCTTTTTATGAAATGGCTTACAAGTGAAAGATTGTCACATTATTTATGGTGACAGTCCTGCTAGCATATTGACAATGAGGAACTTCAAATTTTGTCTATGGCAAGACTGTCAGGACTATTTTCTCCTTGAGATTATAAAAATGCTAGTTATCTTCTAAAAAAACCCACAACATTGCACTCATATTATATTTACTACAGCGAACACATCTCATATGTGGAAGGTAACTGCCATTTTTCAATAGGAGTTCCCATAAAGCAGCAGCACTTGTTGCATTTCTCAAGACTTGGAAAATGCAGTGAACTTTGTGAGACAAACAGGATAATCCAGATTTGAATCCTGAAATGAACGTGCTGGTATCTCCAGTTTATTTAAAAAACCCACCCAACCAACAACAACAAAAAAACCCAAACAAACCCCGCCCCCCCCCCCCAAAATACAAAAACAAATAAACAGAATCCCTAATATATAAATAAGAAATAAAGAATTTCAAAATATTAACAAACAATGGAAAATAAGAAATAAAAAATTGCTCCAATTAAGAGCAATGTGATTCCTCATGCAACTTGTCCAGTTATATCTTTGGCTTTGTACTGGTGAGAACTAAGTCAGCACTGCTATGTTATTGAGATTCATCATGTAGGAGAGTCATATTTTTTATACAAAGAAGGTGGCATTGTGGAAAATTACTTACATCTAGATCTCTCACTATTCTATGACTTATCCTTTAAACTCCTGATTTTTTTGTTGTTGTTGCAATTGGAAAAAAAAAAAAAAGAAATTTTCCAAAGTGTTGGGAACATTCCCTCAGCAAGATAATCATAACCGTTTTATCATAACTGAAGCATTTTGGAGTCTTTAGGATCTGGAAAAAAAACAGAAAGCCAATAGCAAACACTGAGTAACATTTTAAGCATTTGGAAAGTTATAAAAAATATATGGTCCAATGGATTTGGTTTTATCATTCCATTTGCTAGTGAATCTTTTAAAGGAAACATTCACAGGTGTGAGAATTCCTAGTAAAATTAATTTCTAATTTTAAATTAATGCCGGTAAGAATGGAACACAGAACAACATTTCTGCTTATACTGGCTGATTAGAATTTCTAGTTTCCGTATCTTTATATCTGCAGGTATATCTATTTGAATTAACAATCCTTGGCAGAGGTTTTGCTTTATCATTATTTCTTGTATTATAAGTAGATAAAAGCAATTATGCCAGAGTACAAGCACTATCCAATCTGACCTTCATCCTTTAAAAAAAAAAAAAATTATAGAAAGTTTCAAGTCAAAGGACATAATCCATGTATTAAAGGTGTGTGCTAGCACAAAACTAGAAGGTAAATTGTTATTGATTCATCTTCTCTAGGGAAACAGTTTTTGACAGTGCTGAGGATAGATATAAAGAGATGCAGCTCTAAATACAAAGGGTGAATTTAAAAAGATTTACATTTAAATTTTAAAAAGTGGCTGCTAGAAATCAATAATAATAATCAAGGGATTTAGCTTTGGAAACATCATGACACTAAAAAAAAAATCAGATTTACAGTTGTTGCCCTTTAGGTATATGGAGAAGTTAAGGACAATTTTTTCTTTTCTTTTTTTTTTTTTTTACGTTTCTGTTTCTATTAATAAGCTTGTATAAAACTTGAATGTTAAGTATAGTTATTTTAAGTATTTAATATATGCAATGTAAGGCAAAGTGTATGATTATGCCTTTAGGTGAACTTTATCTATTCTGAATAGTCTCACCTGTGTTGTCACTAACATAATCTATATCTCACATTTTCTTGGTAGAATGAAAGTTTTATATTGTGTCCAGTTATTATGTTAAAAAAATGCTCCAGTGAACAGTTGACAGTTAAGCAGATAATAAAGTTGGAAATGTAGCTATGTAGAATTCTACTCAGAATCTATCTATCTCAGACTAGCATTCTCCAATTTTATTTCTGTTCTATGTGTGAATTATTATGTGCATGAGGATAATGTCTCTCATATTCTGCAGATATAGTACAAAGCATGGTAGTAAGAGGTGTTCACCAGGAGGCTACACAGCTGTGGGAAAGCAATGAAGGCTAGCACAGAATATGTGAACAATTTTTGCCAACAGACTGAGGAACCTTTAGGTTTTGAATTAAAAATCTATTTATGAACATTTATAGAATATGAAGATGTAAACCTCCGTTACCAGAAATTCACTGACAGCTGTGTAACTCACTACCTTTCCCTGCTCAACTTTTTCAATTTTTAATTACAAATTCAAACAAAAAGATTAATTTTTTTGATACTATAAATGTTCAGATTAGAGATTGGCATTTTTATTTGGCTCCTGGATGGTAAGGTGAAGTGTCAATGTAATCCTTGCATTACTCTCAGAAATTATGGAAGTAAAAACATTTATAGACTTGAAGTCTCTCTGTGTCTGTCTCTCTTCCCCCCTCCCACACTCTCTCCCAACACTCCAAATCTCTGAAGATGGTTAATTTTGCTTTAGACTTCTTCTACCACTCCCCAGTACAGTCTAGATAAAGGGAAATCACTTAACTAAACATTCAACATGTAAAAAGACACAGGTTTTTTTAGGTACTGTTTCCAGTGTCTTTTTGGTGATACCAATGAGGATCCTTGTGACTGAAATCCTACATTGGGATTAAGAAAGCTTCAGGTAGCTTTTCTTCTTCTGCAAGCCAAATGTATTCTTATGAAAAATAAAATTCTTTTAATTCTGTGAATTTATTTTATTGGCTTCTCAGTATCTCAATTTGCAGCCTCCACTGGAAATACTTACATTTCCTAGATCAACATTGTGCAAACTTGTTCATTAGTGCTTACAAGCACTTAAACTATGTGGTTTTTTGGAGGCTTTAGGATAATTTATTTAACAGCTGGGTGGACATCCCATAGTAGTTAGGCAACTGTAAGTCTCTGAGCCTCTAAAGGTATGAAGTTGAATTTTGAAGCCACTAGGAAAATTTACCAGGTCTTCCTAAAATGTCATTCTTTGCATAAATGAATTTATGTTTGGGAAAAAATAAGTGACCTGTCTGGAAAAGATTTCATATGGGAAACAGGAGAATGGTACACTTCAGTGTGTTGAGTAGTTGAGGAGAGAATGGAGACCAGGAATGGCAAGAGGGACAAAAAGTACCAGAACTAAATGCAGCAATGTTTATGTAATTATCTGAATAATTTGAGCTGTATCTGAGAGTAGAGGCTTTGCTAGAGGTAGGCTTGTTTTTCGTTTGTTTTGTGGTTTCTTTTTTCATCTCTAGAGTCCTTGTTCTTTTACAGCAAATTTTTGCCCAATAATTCTCAGAGTTCTTTTTTAAAACAAAAAAAAAAAGGGGGGGAACATATCTTGTTTTAAGGCACTGACAATTGATGTCTGATGACTCTTGCTGCAGTATATGAAAAAAAGTACTACTTATCACTGCTTACTGTGTCCTTGCCTATTGATTACCATCTCTCCAGCAGTCATCAGAAGGGAAAGGGTGCCCACATTTCAGTTGCACTATACTAAGTCTTTACCCTAAGCTACTAATTAATGAAGATATTAGAATTTTTTACTAATGTGTGTGCATATCACCTACTTTCCTGAAGAGAAATTCCTTCTAATGAAATGAAATAAGACAATAGAAGGAAGCATCTGCTTTGTCTGCAGGGTGATACCTAGAATTTTTCCAGAACTCTTTGTCAGCGCCCTACATTGCCTGGTTGCTGAGTCAGGAAAAAGGTGTGAGTTCCCTACTGTATTATCCAGTATAACATCCTTCCTCAGTTATTCAAATGTAAACACAGGATAATAAAGCATTAAACTGGTTTCCTGGATTAGAAAAAGACTTCAAGGAGCCTGGGGCAGAATTTCTGTTTCTATTTCTGCCTCCTATTTTTCAAGTTCTTCTTTGTCACAAATATTCCCCTATAGAGAAGACAACTCTCTGCCTGAGGCTTGTTCTCATATTAACCCTGAAAGGTACTCTTTTCTTTTAAGTTCTGAATGTAGCAACTTCCTTAGCATCAGGAAGTGGATAAAACTCCAACTCAGGTCTCACTTCTTATAAGTGCCTACATTATAATTTTCCTTTATATTTCCCCTTTGTGCATTAGTGGCTTAACTATTCTTTAGAATTATTTTTTTGAGGAGTAGAATCTTTGGGTATACTTTTATGATATGTTTATTGTATAAATTTTAATTGTAACGACAGTATAAACAAATGATCTATCACAATCACTATGAAAAATTCAGAAGTGGAGTTTGTGAAACAAGCTATCGAGTTTAATTAGAGTCTTAAATATGATATTAATTGGCAGAGCTTTAATATAATTCAGATTTTTGCATATGCTTCAGCTAGTGTTCATGCAGATGAGAACAAATATCAATATCCATCTGTCAAGTGAGTGCAGCACATATGGTATCATATAACCTTAAAATAAGTCAGGTGTGGTTTATAAAATCTGATTCAAAGCACTGCAATGTGCAATAGCAGCAGCCAGCTAAGGGATCTGCTCACCTTGATTTGCCTTCTAATTAAAGACAGATCTGTGTGAAAAACTTGGAACTGGATACCTCTTCTTGCAAAAAAGTGAGAATGTAAATTTCAGCTTCTCGAGAGTGCGCTTACCTGTGTGTGTATGCATATTTTGATTTGCATTGTGTCTACACATGATTAAATGAAAGTAGTGGTTTATACACAGAGTAACTGCACATCTGTGTGAGTGTAAGTGTGTATATGTATATATTTATGTTTATATTTTTACATATATATATTTAAAAGACAAAAAGTACACAAATTACCATATGTCCATAGCTGTGTTACTGACTTCTAAAACCTGGATTTAGGAACTAAAAAAAGCTTCATTCCTTTGTCAGAGCAGATGGAAGAGTCCCATATGAATAGAGAGCTTGGCAAGTTTCAAGAATTTGTTAACTTCAGTAGTGGTTGTGTCAACACTATATTTGCAATCTAGCTTTTTATTACAGCTTCCTTTCTGTGTTGCAGTTATACCATTTTTAGTGGAAACAGGGAAAGTTTGTCATACAAGGAAGCAAAAAAAATATGTTAGGAGACTAGGGTACACATTAGGTTTTAATTTTCTAAGTATCCAGAAGCAAAAAGACAAACAAACCAACCCAAACCCTAAATTCCTATAACTCTATGGAATAGAAAGTTTAAAGGTCTTTCTTTCACTTACAGATTTTGGAAGTTGGAAAATATTTGTCCAAAGATTGACAGGCTAAGAAGGAATAAATGGGTTTCTATTGACATCTTATTTCACAGGATATTGATAAAATTGAGTAGTTTATTGTACTAGGGGAAGAATATATCTTGCAGCTTGGAAAACAAAAAATTAGGTAAGAACAGCTGTGGATCACAGTCTGTTTCAGTTTTGTAGCAGTTCACACCTTTGCTTTTGCAAAGAAGCTTCATGCCTGTCTTTTTCTGGCTTAACACATCATTCAAATAAAATTTAAAAAGAGCAGTGTTTCTGGTTTGTTATGGTTTGGTTTTATAATTCAACCTTATTGAGGAGTATGTTGGTTTAATGGAAATGTCCCACGCACATAAAATATTTTATTTGAATGTAGAGCTTAGTAGAGCTTAAATCTTAGCTGTAAAGTATAGCTATATGAATAAAAGCGAGCAACTGCTTTGCAAAATGTCATTTTCTTTTCTAAGAGAAAAAGAGATAAAAATATGAAAAACTGTATTCTGAACACAGTAAGACAAGTGGATGTTCAATACCTGATTTAGAAATTTCATACAAGATTCATCAGAGGTTTCCTTTCTGCTTTTAGGTATTAGGGTGATTTCAGAAATCACACAGGATGAAGCAGAAAGGTACTATCATATAAAGGGTTGGAGGATTACGCATTCACAATTCCTTCAACACACACAATACAGAATCACTCTGTACAACAGAGAGTGATCTTAAGAACAAGTTAAAACTAAATGTCTAGTTAAGTAAAGTTTTTATTCCTTAGCCAATTAGCTAGACTTTAGACTTAGCCAATCTATAGACTTAGCCAATCTTTAGGCTTAGACTTAGCGAATTTATCTAGATATTGGTAAAGCCTTTGACACTGTCTCCCACAGCATTCTCCTGGAGAAGCTGGAGCCACATGGAGTAGACAGGTGCAGTCTCTGCTGGGTAAAAAACTTGCTGGCTGGCTGACCGACCCCAGAGAGCTGTAGTGAATGGGGTTGGATCCAGTTGGCAGCTGGTCACCAGTGGCATCCCCCAGGGCTCAGTTTTGGGTCCAGTCCTGTTTAATATCTTTATTAATGATGTGGATGAGGAAATTTAGTCCTTCCTAAGTAAGTTTGCAGATGACACTAAACTGGGTGGAAGTGTTGATTTGCTTGAGGGTAAGAAGGCTCTGCAGAGACACCTGAACAGGCTGGATTGAGGGACCAAGTTCTGGGTCCTGCACTTTGATCACAATAACCCCATGCAAAGCTACAGCCTTGGGGATGAGTGGTTGGAAAACTGCATGGTGGAGAAGGACCTGGGGCTGCTGGTTGACAGCCAACTTAACATGAGCCAGCATTGTGCCCAGGCAGCCAAGAGGGCCAACGACATCCTGGCCTGGATCAAGAATAGTGTGGTCAACTGCGGTAGAGAGGTGATTGTGCCTCTGTACTCAGCGTTGGTGAGGCCACACCTTGAATACTGTGTTCAGTTCTGGGCCCCTCACTACAAGAAGGATGTTGAGTTGCTGGAACGTGTCCAGAGAAGAGCTACCAGGCTGGTGAAATGCCTGGAGGACAAGTCCTACGAGGAGAGGCTGAGGGAACTTGGGTTGTTTAGTTTGAAGAAGAGGAGGCTGAGGGGTGACCCCATTGCTCTCTACAACTACCTGAAAGGAGGTTGTAGGGAGGTGGGAGTAGGTCTCTTGTCTCCAGTGAATAATGACAGGACGAGAGGGAATGGCCAGAAGTTGCATCAGGGGAGGCTTAGGCTAGATATTAGAAAGTATTTACTGAAAGAGTAGTTGGACAGTGGAACAGGCTCCCCAGGGAGGTGGTGGAGTCACCATCCCTGGAAGTGTTTAAAAGAAATATAGGTGATTAGGGATATGATTTAAGCATTAATAGGTAGACAAAGGTTTTGGTTGGTGGATTCAGGTTATGGTTGGACTTGATGATCTTCAAGGTCTTTTCCAACCAGGTTGATTCACTGATTCAGTGATTCTGTAATTAAAGCAGTTCAAATAGAACTATGTAAAAGGAATATATAATTATAGAAAATAAAGCCTGAAAAGTTTCATTTTTAAAATATGTCTTGCATAGAATTTCAGCCTTTAAAAAATAACTCCTTTAACCTATTGCTTGTATATTAAGCCTCATTTGAAGTCTGTCTCTAAGGTATGTATGTTATAGATCCCTGTATTTAACTGAAAATGTGGCACATTTATTTTAGATTTCCTTTGCAAAGTACGGTTTTGAAGTAGTGGACTTATGCACAAAGAATAAATGTAAGATAATAAATTTGTCTCTAATGTAATGTCATTGATTTCAGGAGTAATTCTGTCCCAGTTATTTGGAAATATATTTTTCAAAGGTTTCATTATCTCATAGTAATTTTTCATTTCACTAGGGAAACCAAAGACATGCAAAAGTACCAGGAAAAGGAAACAGAAACAATTAGAAGCACTCATGATAGTAATTTCTTCTGTACCGAAAAATAATTTAAAGCCTATTTTTTAGTTTTCTACAGAAAAGAGAGAAAGAAGAAGCAATAAAGTGAATAATACATCAAATGAAAAGATACAAAAGATTTAGCATAAGAATTTTTCCATCCCTTCTAAAATAATAAAGTTGAGTCATCTGTAGACTAGAGTATTTATTTGGTAAAAGCTAAATATATTGCATTTATCAGAATTACTCCATGGAACTCACTGATACCGTGGAAACAAATCTATAAGGTTATTCAGAAAAGTTTAGTACATATTCTTCTATGGAAAAAAAAATTCTTTGAAGGCTAGAACCAATTCAGTATCTATCATTACGTCAAACTGGTTTGTCCCTTCATGACTTGTGAAGACATTTCTCAGGATTCAAATGTATCAAGGTCTCCCATCATCCAAGATTAGGCAGTGGGACCTGTTGCTTTATGTCTAATGGGACAATGTAGATTTTCTTGTCTTGGGTATTTCAGAATACCTGATTAAGAAGTTTCTGATTTCTGATGCCAAATTTGGGCTCTAATCTGTAGCTACTTGAGAAAAAAAATGAGAAATATTGGAAAAAATGTTATTAAAGATTGACCTTTCCTGCATGTGAAGAGATGCCACTTGGAGTGTTTTTCATATAATTGGGAGCTGCAGTCACGTCTGTTAGGGTATAAATTGATCACTAGCTAGAATCAGGAAAAAATGTATTTGCTAAATCTGGGGGTGGGGTAGGGATGGAATATAAGAAACATGTACTGTGCAGTTTTTTCACCTGATATCTTTTCATCTGATGTGTTGTTTGGAGCCATTTCTAATCCCAAGTCCACCTTTGGCAAGGTAATAGTAGATAAGAGTTCATAAATGTCAAGGGGTCTCTTTACTTCAGCTTGCAGCAGGACAAGTGTCAGGGATGCTTTCTGTTTTCCTTCTCATGATAAAAAAATTATCTGCCATAGCTGAAGGATTTATAATTCATTTATTCTCTTCTTCTTTTATTTCTTTTTTTTGCAGTTTTGTGTTACCTGTAATTAATTAATTAATAGACCTTCTGCAAAATCTGTGTTTTAACAATCATCTGTTTCTGCATTCTCCGATCGACTTTGCTGCAGTGTGCTAGAGTGTAGAATAGTGAGTGAACTGTCAGCAGCAATTGATTCATAAGAGTGATTTACCTTCTGGAGAGTGTAATTATGTTCATAGTTAAGAATTAATCAGGTGAGACAATTAAAGAACAATCACACCCTTGACTTCAGAAGGACAAACTAAACGGAGATTGTTCTACTGAGTCATGTTAGCAGATTGAGATCTCTTTACTCTTCAACAGCTGGGAAAGCAGGTTTCCAGGGTAGTTGTCTTTATTTTTAAAAAGAGAAAAAATTAACAATCTTGCAGTGGTTACCTTTCAGCTCACATAGGTGAAAATGCATGAGAAAGGTGGAGCAAAAATAAAATATATTATCAATCATGAAATTAAATTAAATCAGATAAAATTCTAGATGAGATTTTTTTTAATTTGCCATTATAACGTTGTGTACAGTTCTGTGAATATAAGAAAGGTTTCTCTATGTCTTTGCTGACTAAAAGACTTTTTCTTCTTAATAATGAGTGTGATGTCTTCTACATTTCAACCTTCTTGTTATGTGTGCTTTGGATCTTCACTTGAAGATGCCACATGTTCTGAAAGTCTACAGACTAAAAGATGCAATTTCCCAGGTAGTTTCTCATGGAGTCTACAGGATTATTTTTCTTTTTTTTTTTTTTAAGTAAAATTTTTCTTTATGTTTTGTCTGAGCTCACTGCTACCCTTTACACGTAAAATGTTATCCTAGGCACTGCCAATCAGACATGTCATGTGCAATCACACATAACAAGTAGGGGATATTGGCTTTGTGAAGTACTTTCTGCACAGCAAAAAGTGTCCTTTAGTTTCAATGGATCTTGATTAAAGTTTGTGAGGTTCACCTCCTCCAATTAAGTGGCAGTGATAATTTCATTTATTACCTGGAATATTTCAGAAATTGTGCTGTCAAACAGAAGTTAGTTACAGTCATTTTAAAGATGTCACTGGTTCTCCATATTTCACTTATGTCTGGTATATCAAGGCACAGTATCCTTTCCTAGCCTAATGTGAAACACAGTCCTGAGCAAGCTAGCTGTACAAAAAAATGGTCATGAGCAGATTCTGCTGGAATTTCCTCAACTTCAAGCAACCACAGTTCCTTGTGTAGAGACAACTTGTAGTCCCTAGCAGCTAAAGTCACAATCTACTTTTTACTTCCAAAACAATATGAAATAGTGAGCTCTGTAGAGGATGCACTGTTGTCTTCTGATTTTGTTGCAGTCTCAATGAGCTACCAAAGGCATTTCAGTCCAGAGCAGCCATTAGAAGCGCAGCAATATCAATGGTAGATACATTTCTTCTTTCCCAAGTGAATTTTTCTATGATGGAAAAGCTGTGAACCCTCTTGCATTCAGACAGGAGAGAGAAAAGATCCAGAAATTCAACACGTTGTTTTCATGTGACCAGAATTTCTGACAGGTAAGGTGAAAACTCACTTTCTAAATCGAGCATGCTGTAATGTGTGGGCTCAGCTTCATTTGGCTTCACTGCCTCGTTGTGCCTCCTTAGCCCTACAGCAGGTTTTTTTAACAGTATTTGAAAAGTCACCTTTGGGACTAGACGAATTATCCTTTGTGTTATGTCATGTTCTCAAGGTGACTATACTATGGCATTAATTTTAGTATGAAAAAAAAAACTGTAATGTCCACATTGGCAAAAATGGTCCAGTATTTATTTACATCTCTCCCAAGTTTTTCTCAAAGGACCCATTCAAGATGGAATTTTGTCTGTCCCAAAAGAGACAAGGGTATTTTGTGCTCAATTTGCACAATGCAAGAGCTGTGTATTAAGGTAGTAGTCTGCATATCATTATGCATAATTATAACTATAATTACAGTCTTTTATTTCCCCATCTCTCTGAGTTGCCTCCTGCAATAATATGGATCACTCATATTTATCATAAATGTAGTCATTTTTAAAATGTAGAAAATAACTTCCAAACAACAAAACAACAAAAACACCCAGTAAAAAATACCTTTGTAGAAAACAATGACCACATAGATATTTTCTTTTCCAAGCCTTTACAAGCATTTTTTAGAATACTGTGATCTGGCAGTTATTATAGAAGTGTGTAATATCTTAGGTATATTCAAAGTAGAAAATGTAAATATCCATTCCAAGAACACCAGACTTCAAAGTTTTGGGGCCTACAGATGTCCCCAGAAAAACATGACTAAATTATCAAAAAGTTATGGAATATCAATAATTTCAGTCTTACAGATAGAAATTTTATGTTGTTCAGCCTGCTATTTATCTTCAGTTTCGTTTCTAAAATGCAGCTAGATATTGAGTTCATATTTCTGAAGACCCTTACTGACAACTTTTATGGGTGATGCAGCGGTGGGGGTCTACTACAGACCTCCTGATCAAGACGAGGAAGTTGATGAGGCTTTCTACAGGCAGCTGAAAGCAGCTTCACAACTACAGTCCTTAGTCCTCATGGGAGATTTTAATTACCCCGATATCTGCTGGAAGACTCACACAGCCAGCCTTTCACAGTCTAGGAGGTTCCTCCAGTGCATTGATGATAACTTCTTAATGCAAATGCTGGACAAGCCAACTAGAAGAGGAGCGCTGCTGGATCTTGTACTCACCAACAAGGAGGGCCTTGTTGAAGCAGTGGTGGTCAGTGGCAGCCTTGGCTGCAGTGATCACGAGATGGTGGAGTTCAGGATCCTGTGTGGAAGGAACAGAATACCCAGCAGGACCAGAACCCTGGACTTCCACAGGGCAAACTTTGGCCTCCTCAGTCAACTGTTAAGGGAAGTCCCATAGGACAGGGTGCTAGAAGGTAAAGGGGCTCAAGATAGCTGGTCAACATTCAAGGACCACTTCTTGCAAGCACAGGATCAGAGCATCCCAATGGTTAGGAAATCTAGTAAGGGAGCTAGGAGACCAGCATGGTTAAAAAAGGAACTGCTGGGCAAACTTAAGTAGAAAAGGAAAATCTACAGATCATGGAAGGAGGGGCTGGTCACTTGGGAGGAATATAGGGCTGTTGTCAGAGGATGTAGGGAGGCAATTAGGAAAGCTAAGGCCTCCTTGGAACTTAACCTTGCAAGTCAGGTTAAGGATAATAGAAAGGGCTTTTTCAAATACATAGCTAACAAAACTAATACTAGAGGCAATATTGGCCCACTGTTGAATGAGGTGGGAGCCCTGGTGACAGAGGATATAAAGAAGGCAGAGGTGCTGAACGCCTTCTTTGCCTCTGTCTTTACTCCTGCAGGCTTTCCCCACGAGCCCCAGATTCATATAGCCCCAGAAGTAGTCAAGATAAAGGAGGAGTTTGCCATGGTAGATGAGGATTGGGTTAGGGATCAGTTGAGTAATCTGGACATCCATAAATCGATGGGTCCAGATGGAATGCATCCAAGGTCACTGAGGGAGCTGGTGGAGGTCATTGCTAGGCCACTCTCCATCATCTTTGATAAGTCATGGGTAACAGGAGAGGTGCCTGAGGACTGGAGGATAGCAAATGTCACACCAGTCTACAAGAAGGGCAAGAAGGAGGACCCGGGTAACTATAGACTGGTCAGCCTCACCTCCATCCCTGGAAAGGTGATGGAACAACTTGTTCTTGTCTCTATCTCTAGGCATATCAAGGATGAGGGGGTCATCAAGAGCAATCAGCATGGTTTTATCAAGGGTAAGTCATGTTTGACTAACCTTATAGACTTCTATGATGAAATTACTAGGTGGATAGATGATGGTAGAGCTGTAGATGTGGTTTATCTGGATTTCAGTAAAGCATTTGACACCAACTCCCACAGAATCCTTGTAGATAAGTTGATCAAGTATGGGTTTGGTGATCAGGTAGTGAGGTGGATCAAGAACTGGTTGAAAGGAAGGAGTCAGAGAGTTGTAGTCAATGGGGCAGAATCTAGTTGGAGGTCTGTGACTAGTGGAGTCCCTCAGGGGTTGGTACTGGGACCGGTGTTGTTCAACATCTTCATCAACGACCTGGATGAGGGTACAGAATGTACCCTCAGCAAGTCTGCTGATGACACTAAGCTGGGAGGAGTGGCTGACACACCAGAAGGCTGTGCTGCCGTTCAGAGAGACCTAGACAGGCTGGAGAGTTGGGCAGGGAGAAACCTGATGAAGTTCAACAAGGGCAAGTGTAGAGTTTTGCATTTGGGGAAGAGAAACACCATGTGCCAGTACAGGTTGGGGGCTGGCCTGCTGGAGAGCAGTACAGGTGAAAGGGACCTGGGGGTCCTGGTAGACAGGAGGATGACCATGAGCCAGCAATGTGCCCTTGTGGCTAGGAAGGCCAATGGCATCCTGGGGTGCATTAGAAAGGGTGTGGTTAGTAGGTCAAGAGAGGTTCTCCTCCCCCTCTATTCTGCATTGGTGAGGCCGCATCTGGAGTATTGTGTCCAGTTCTGGGCCTCCCAGTTCAAGAAGGACAGGGAACTGCTTGAAAGAGTCCAGCGCAGAGCCACTAAGATGATTAAGGGAATGGAACATCTCCCTTATGAGGAAAGGCTGAGGGAGCTGGGTCTCTTTAGCTTGGAGAAAATGAGACTGAGGGGTGACCTCATCAATGTTTACAAATATGTAAGGGGTGAGTGTCAGGGAGATGGAGTTAAGCTTTTCTCAGTGGTGACCAGTGATAGGACAAGGGGTAAGGGGTGTAAATTGGAGCATAGGAGGTTCAAGGTGAATATCAGAAAAAAATTTTTTACTGTAAGAGTGACAGAGCACTGGAACAGGCTGCCCAGAGAGGTTGGGGAGTCTCCTTCACTGGAGACATTCAAAACCCTCCTGGATGCGTTCCTGTGTGATGTGCTCTAGGTGACCCTGCTCTGGCAGGGGGGGTTGGACTAGATGATCTTTCGAGATCCTTTCCAACCCCTAGGATTCTATGATTCTGTGATTTACACCATACTTTGTGAATGACTTCCTGAAATGTACCCACATGAGGTACAACTAGAGATATAGTTCAAAACTTATCCACCATTAGTCCATAAATTACACACCAAGTTTTCCTTCTCACGTATCCTAAGCAGTACATGTACATGGATATGTCCTGCAAATAGACCTGATCTTAAGTCTAGTTTCTTCTGAGTTCTAAACATAGGCATCTGTCCTCTTGCAACAGCAGTGACTCGTGGACTTCCATGTAGTTTGTCCTGCTTCTTCACCAGCAGTGTTTCCCTCTTCACAGCAGAGAAGGACTGGCACTGATGTGTAGAATCCCCTAAACAAGCACTATTTTGAGAATAAGAGAAAAGTCTTTTGCACTTCTATGTGGGCAGCAGTGGGTTATTTAGAGAAAAATACTATCACGAAATACAGGTTTTAAAAAGCACCCAGGTGCTAAGTCTACTTAAGTCTACTTAAGGTCTCAATGTACTTGTGGAAAAAGATCGACTAAAACTCAGTAGGGATAGAATTACTAACAGTTTACTGCTATCTTTTATTTTTATGCTAAATTCTATAGGATCATTAGAAATAAGAATGTACAATTTTTTGTGTTAAATTCAAGGATTTTTTTACACAATATTAAAGCTTGGTAATGATACTGAAATCTTAGGGCAGGGCACTTCTAGCTTTTGAGTATTTGTCTATGATTCTTCTCTGTCTCTATGTTTTTCTAATTGCAATAATTAATACTTAGTATATGTTCAGTGCTTTATATTATGTATGCAGAATGCTGTGCAAAGAGCAGTTAATGCATCTTCATAATTCCCTGTTTACATAGCTAATTTCAAATATTAAAAATCAAGAAATCATTTGTATTTGGAAGATACTGTGATATGTTTTCAGTACAGAGCACATTACCACAGGGAATTTGACTTGAAGTAATTGGAATTTGAAAAGTCCCTTCATGACTCTGCAGAGTCACACTGTGTGAGGAAAAGGGAGGAAAGATGTGAAAGTGGTGTAGTAGCAGTGGATGACAGTATTATCAAGGGATCACACAGGATTTTCCACATCTGGAAAATGGGAAAAATTTGTTTCTGTCAGACTCCTCTTTTCTTACTATGCATAAACATAGCAGAAAATTAGAGTGTAAAGCTAATAATATTTACTTGGTTCTCACAGCAATAACAATTCAATTGGGAACAACAAAACAACAGAGAAAGGAGAAAGAAGATAAGATGTGTAAGTGGTCAGAGAAAGGCAGCTCTGCAAAACTTCAGCAGCTGCATGGAAACCAAGCCACTTTATGTTGTTAAAGCATTTTCCTTGTCCCTCCTACAGGGAAAGCCAACTGGATCTGTCTGTTTCTTTTTATGTAGGAAAGAAACCCACAAAGTGTTATTCCTATGGTTTTTAATTTCCTATTTCAAATGGCTTTATTAATCTCTCAGCTGGTCACTTACAGATGCTAACTGTGCTCCCTAAAATGGCTCTGCTGGTCCCTGAAAACCAACTTTCTATTCTGTTATTTTCACAAAAAAAAAAAAAAAAAAAAAAAAAAAAAAAAAAAAAAGGGCCAGGGAACTGGGGAAAAGGAAAAGAAAAAAGAAAAATTGTGTATCTCCAACTTTAGTAAATAACTGAAGAATAAAATGAGGTATTTTCAAGCATTTTTTCTTTTCTATTCCTAGAATAAAAAGGAACAAAGTATCTCACTCCAAAGGATAAAGTCTACTAGAAAATCAGTAAAAAGAGTTAGTTCTGCAGAGAACTGTCCAGCTGATCATGTGCTGAACAAGAAGTTCTAGGTCTTCTAGGCTTATTTCCCTGTGTTCAAACCAGGACATCAGTAATTCTGAGGAAATTCAGACTTGCAGTTTTGTCTAGTACTTGTCCTTGCTACTTAAAGATGGATGTGACATTACCTCTTTTTTATTTGTTTTCCAAGGTAGTCTTATGTGCCTAAGAAAACTTGTATCAAAATTATGATGTTTATGGATTATGCAGACTGTTCATCCAAGCCAGGAATTGGTGTACACTTGTGTCTATTTAAACTGGCATGTCAGTCTGCAAGTGGACAGAATGAAAACTGAAAATCTAACAAATTGACATGGCAATGGACTGTTAAATACTCATTGCTATGCATAGCTTACATGAGTTTTTCTTCAAGTCTTGAATTCTGAAATAGTTGATTAGGCATGTTTTTGTATGTAATTAAGGAAATAGGCCACCTGCCTTCTAGCCATTGGAAAAGATAAACTTCAATAAGAAATTAATTTATACATCAGAATTTGGAAAATTATTTTTATTTAATTTTTTTATTAAAAAAAATAAATATCCATTATGTAAAGCAGCAGAGAACTGCAACCACCCTGTGTTAATTGCAGTTGCTCAGATGAATGATTATGGGTAAAATCATTACTCACTTTAAGAGTGTCTCGTCTCACTCAGTGGTTTTTGAGGATGGTAAATCTTTTTATACCCCAAAAAGGGCCTGAGTTCCACATCAGTGTCAGTGAAACAAATCATGCAAATGGACTAGAGGAACAACATAACAAATGTTTTATTGAAAGCTTGCTACTTAGATGCTACTGGCGGTCAGTCGCAAAGATGTTGGCTCACAGTAACAACTGCTCTAACTGGTGAATGGAATGAACCAGGGAAACGGCAGGGTCTTGTGACATTTTAACCTGTAGGAGAAAGGAAAAGAAGACAGAAAGGAAAGATGGAAAGATAAATGAGAAGATAGGACAGATATATCACAACCCTTTATTTCCATTGAGGTCTTTTCTCTGGGTGTCGTCCTGCTCTGCAAGCCTCTAACCCCAAGTCCTGGTCCACAGATGATGGGTTGACTGGGGTGTGTCACACTTTCATCCCTATTATAAGTTCTGCCCCCAAGAGACGACCCTCAGGGCAGCAACATGCTTTGCACCTGTGCAGTTCAGCTATTCTGTAAGGTTCTGGAACAGGGCTGCGGAGGACTTCTAAGGGTCCAAGGCAAGCCCTGGTGTTTGGCACATGTGCAGAGCAGCTGCTGGAAATTTACCAAGGGAGGTAAGCTGGAGAGGAGAGGGGGCAGGGGGATAACCTGCCATGCGTTCTGCACTGTTCATACTTGCCTAACATAGGACTCTGTCCTGAGTTGTTTGAGACACAACAAGGGATGTCATTGTTCCACATACCCTTGCAGGTCATGGAAAAGTCTCTGACAAAGGGCACAGCAAATTTCAATGAAAAGAACCAGAGTGTATTAACTTCAGCTGTTTACAAACTGCCTGTTGAGCAAGGATAAGGGCATGAGTTGAACAGTAACTGAAAGAGTAACCAAGACTGGTGATTTAGCCCAAACCTTTTATCTTTTCTCTGGCCTATGCAGGTTGCCTTAGAAGATGGACTACATTTTCACTAATCCTGCTGACATCAGCACAAAGCAAGAGTTATTGTTTATTTGGTTCACTCTGTTGGAATTTCAAATAAGACACTGCATAGAAACATTTTGTCATACATAAAAATAGTTCAGCAGATAGCTAAACTAATAGTCGTTACCAGGTCTGACTGTGCACGTACAGGGTTAAGAACACAGGTGTATTTATGCTGGTTTTATGCATTGTTTAGCAATGCGTGAAGTCTATGTTAGTTAATCTGACACATAGCAACCCCTTATGCTTCTCCTGGTATCTTTTCCTAAACTGCAAGTAGAATTGCTGTAAGCCTCACAACAATCATATACCTGTAACTCATTTATAAAATATCTGTTCCCCTCCATACTCACTCCTGGAATACCTAACTCCTGAATACTTGCAAAAGACAATATTTTACATGTAATATCATAGTAGTGAAAGACACAACGACACAACAAGAGTAAAAATATTTCTTTAATTCACAGACATGTAGTAGTGAGCATATTTACTGAGTTTTGATCATGAGTTTGGGGTTCTGGTTAGGTGGTACCTTCCAAAAGGAAGAAAATGTAAATCCTTGACATACGTTTAAATGCAACTAGAGTTAGATGTGTAACTCTTTATTCCTTTTTGAAAACTCAGGGCAAATTAAGAATTTAATTGTATTTTTAAATGACCGGTCCAAACTCCTGAGTATCACAAAATCTTCCAGTACTTTTAAATAATTTTATTTATATTGTCTAACTCCATAATAATTCATCAATTGAAACATTTCATAATCAATGTATTGGTACGATTTGTAATCCTACTGAAGAAATTGTCATTATGTAAGTTTTTAAATATTTCCTCATGGAAGGTAAGAATCAATATAAAAATATGTTCATGTGTTTAATTCCCACTAAAATCCCAGGAAGCAAATCAATATAAGGACTTCCCTGACTTTTAACATCTGCAATACAGATTCTTAAGAAGCTCTAGAAAATCACTTGTCTGTAAATTCAGTTCTTATTTTTCTAATCTTAAATTTAAACAGAATCACAGAGACCTCACAGATCATCTAGTTCCAACTTTCCCGGCATTGTCAGGGATACCTACCACTAGATCCAACTTGCCCTTTAACACTTCCAGGGAGGGCACATCCACAACTTCCCTGAGCAACTTCTTCCAGTGTCTCACCACCCTCATAGTGAGGCATTTCTTCCTCATGTCTAACCTAAAATTACCCTCTCCCGGTTTAAATCCATTACCCCTTGTCCTCTCGTTACATGCCCTTAATAAAAAGTCCCTCCTCAGCTTTCCTTTAGCCCCTTCAGGTACTGGAAGGCCTCTATAAGATCTCCCTGGAGCCTTCTAGTCTCCAGGCTGAACAGCCCCAACTCTCTTAGCCTCTCCTAATAGAAGAGGTGCTCCAGCCCACTGATCATCTTTGTAGCCCTCCTCTGGACTCATTCCATGAGCTCGATGTCCTTCTTTTGGGGGCTCCAGAACTGGACACAGTACTCTAGGTGGGGTCTCACGAATAACAGATTTTTAAATAATTATGCAGAGACACATACATCTTAGAACATTAGAATTACTTCATTTTTCCCCCAAATGGAAATAGCACATTTCTTTAATCCTTATGTATGGAATATTATGTTCTCCTTCTTGTCATTTCAAAGAAAACCCTTTCCTCTCTCATGTGAAGACTGGGCAAAGGAAGGGGTGAATTCAGTGAGCAGACTTCAAAATCTTATTATTAAAATGAGAGTATTAGCAAGATCTGAACAGAAAAACTCGTAAACAAAATGTAAGTACAGCAAACTGCTTGTGTTTCATATGATGAAGTCCTACAAGGAAAGCTTAGAAAATTATAGTAGTAATGCAATAAGTATTCCTCATAGCTAATAGGAAGAAATTTAAGGACATTTAATTTTTTGTTCCAATCTTTCTGACAGAACAGAAAGTCACTTTCATGATCTACTATGTAATTTTGGCATGTTTCTATATAATTCAAAAATAGAGTAAAAAAAATTAGGAAGTACGTATGGTCTGAGAGTTGCAATGTAGGATAATGGATTTAAATAGATGTCTCCTGCAGAGAATATTGTTCATGCTGACATTGGTATTATGCATGTTGTTCTCACACATTTGTCAGGAAGGGATATGTGAGTGCTCTGGTCCAACAGAACTTTATCAATATCCCTCTTTTCAGGCAATCTCTAACATGAAAAGGAAACAGGAAATTATAATCTTACCATATATTTGCAAGAGCAAACACAAAAAAACCAGAAAGTCAGTGTTTCCATTCTTACTAATGTGAAACTGAGTATTACTTTCAGCATAACATTGGAAGATTGGTCTTTTTAACACACGATACTGTAATTTTGTAGTATCTTAGTTCAAATTCAATAATTGTGTATGCCATAAGTAGTTTCATTTTTCTTCAAAAAATGGTTCACATTTCAGACTGAGTAATAGTATCAGAAGACTTCTGATATAAAAGGTACTAAAGAACAGCTTTTTAAGACATAAATATTGAAATGTTATTGTTGAAATAATCACAATTATTACAAAAATTGCAAAACTGTGGAAGTTAAAAAACTTCTGCTCATGCAAGGACTGACAAATTCAAACTAATAGCTGAGCCTTGCTACCCAAAGAAATGAATAGAACACACAAAGCCTTTAAGCAATGTAATGTTAAAAACATGAATTTTACTTTATTTCTGGACAAGGCATATTATCAGGAAAGGCAGAAAAAAATTTAAAAATTATCATTTTGGTGTAATTCATTAAAATATGACAAATGTATGACACAAAAGCTGAAGCTGTAATATTATAGCCCTTCACAAGATAATAAAAGGAAGTTATGAAGAAAGTGTATTCCTACTTAGATCTTAATCTAAGGTTAACTAGAAATACAACATCAAATAGAAAAGAAACTAAAGCAGATGTAAAGTTTAGATATGGGGTCCTAAGACTTAATTTACTTTAGGCTTTACAGAAAAGGAATTTTAAAATCAATTTGAAGTATCTTTGCCCAAGTACCACAATAGGATTGAACAATTATTTTGATACAACCCTGTCTTGGTAATAAGCAATAGAAATTAATTTACCCTCTATTTTATACAATTTTGTGATCCTACATTCACATACCGTAAACTTGATTAATGTTCACTGTTTTTTTTCTATTTCAGGTAGTCTATGGAAGCATACTGCAGGTGGAAAAAAAGAAAACCATGAAAAAAGCCAAAATAATAAAATAAATTATTACCAGTCTGGAGCATGGTAATAGAGTGAGAAGATTTTTACAAGTTCATTTAGTTACTTATTTATGACTTATAGTTGTTTTCTTAACTTGAGTGCAAGGTACATGAAGAAATACAAGTCACAAAGGTTTTAGACCATATATAAATATTTATTCAAATACATTATTTTGTCTGTCTGATAACTACCACTACAACAGACTTGAAAAAGTTTTTAGTCTGAAAAGTTGCATGTTCCTGGATTTTAGTAGCATTTTTTCTCCTTTCCTCTTCAACCTTACGAAAATAATTCATTTTGGAAAATGGCTGATGAATGTTCATCAAAATATATGCACATAGAACAACTTTATAAAATTGTAACTTTAAAAGCATTGGACTGCTGGAATATGCCTGTATTTCTTGACTCTTGTGTCTAAGGGCAACAATTTTTATGGAAAACAAACCAACCAAAAGGTTACAGGCTTTTCCCACTGGATTTTATCCTGCTTTACTTGGAAAAAATGAAGAAACCCTCTTTTGAGATTTACAAAAAATATGATACAGAAGGAAAATCTTCCACTCATCCTGTTCTAAAATGCCATGCAAGTAGATTTAGCTATATAAACTCAGAATTCTTCATAGAGAAGGATTTTTCGCAGACCATCCTGAGCACATAAGGATCTTCAAGGTGTGAACATGACAAGTTCATTGTGCTACCCATCCAAAATCAGTTAATTTCACTGTAGTATTTCCAGTGATAAATATCTGTTGTTATGTATCATCAGCTCCCAAGAAAAATAACCCACTGAAATAGAAATGTGTGCTTAATTGTTTGTTTTAATTAACCAGATTATTCATAGTCTGTTGTTACTCACTTATAAATCACCTTTGGGTATTTGAATTATATTTCCTTTTTTCTAGAATAAACATTGCAAAGATTTAATTAAAATTATGTTGATAAGGACTTTGAGGATGTTTTAAATTATCACTATCGGAATAAAAACCACCAGTAGTTACTGGAGGTTAAAGTAGTTTGTGAACTGAGCTCCAAATAAAATAATGTAGCAATCCAAGACTTTGGTCAAGAAATGTAATCACAAACTTAAAAGGACCCGATAAGCCTGTACTGCAAAATTGATTTAAGAGAAAGGGTGGAATTAGACAGTGGAATGCTGTTTCAAACAAGTTATAACTAGCTCTCAAGACCATCTGAAAAGCTTAGATATAATAGATAGTCTATGGGGTAGCTCTCAGCTCCTCCTCAACTTGATCAGGCATGGCTTAGCCTCCAGAATTACTGATTTTTGGCTCCACTGGCTGAGAAGTCAGACAAACTTAACCATTACTGACAATAAAGATCAAGAACACTTATTCACAAACTCTTTTAAATAAGTTTTGTAAGTAGAATTGTTAAATTCATTGTTTTCATCAGGAAAAAAATGTGACAGATTTATGTGGCTCACTGCATACAGTTACATTTGTAGGGTAATTTGAAACAAATACTGTGTATCTATTAATAAGGGCTAATAGGTAACTCATTCCACATAAACCATATTAAGTGGAGTATACCAAAATGGCAGTATCTGCTTTGGCTGTAGAAAGCCTTACAAAATGACACATTCACAATATGGTGAGTTATTATTATATCCTGTTTATTCCAAGAAGGGACTAGACCAGTTAATGACATTTCATTATCAGTCTGAATTAATTGTAGTAACTCTGCTGCAGATCAGTGTAGTGATATGGTTTTCACCAATGGTGCTATAAAATCTAACATAGTATGGAACTGAGCAGTTTCCTACAGAAGAGGAAAAGTTCCCAAAATAAAGAGAATAAGAAGCAGAAATGGGAAGCTAACAATGAGCACATTCACTTATTAATGATGCTGTGTGTAACCATAGGGTACTGAAGAAATAATAATGACTAAATATTTAGTTGCTACAGTTACTATCCTTGATCTTTCTGTGAACCTCCCAAAGTGACAGCGGTGAGCACTTCTGTGGATCAAGGCCAATTTTGCACTTTTGCCCATGGACCATAAATAAAATAGATTAATGAATAAGGAAATGCCTGAAGAAAGAGATCAGTATTGCAACATTTCCCAAAGGTTGTTAGAATTTTTTAAAGACTAAACTGTAGTTTTAATCTGGTCATTTACTGTAGATTCTTCCCTTTCAACATATTTTTTCACAGCAAAGGAGCCAGCTGAGCACACATTCCAGTGAGATACAGAGACACTATTACTCATACTTATGGTTTGGCTTATAAAAGCCTTGATTATATGGGCATCATTGTTTTCAGTGGCATAAAAGGATCAAGTCTCTGTTCTTCTATGCTTGCAGAATGCAAACTGTTTCCTTTTAGGAACCCATGGAAACAAACTGTAGATGGAAGGGGTTATTATGAATTTTAGATCTGCCCCAATGGGTCCTTTCTGTACTTTTTTCTGAGAAGATATTTTTTGTGTGGTTTCAACCTACTATATGTTATATAGTTTCAGCTGGATGCCATTGCCACTGCCTGAATTACCATGAAAGACCACCATATCCTTTTAACAAGAAGGTGTTTTTTCACTGCAGATACATTTGTAACTCATATCTGAAACTGAATTAGTGGATGAAATGAATCAACATGACATGTTACTGTTCAAAAGGAAAAGAAAAAAGGACAGACAGGCAGAAACAGCAAATTATAGCCCAAGAGTAACACTGAGCACACAGATGATGTTTCTTGACTTTTTGAGGTGACATTAGCTTCTATAATTTCTTGCCAATTCTGTCCCTGTTTGAGTGGAAATAGACAATGCATTCTGAATCTTACTAACTCCTAGTCTCCTCATGTCAAGTTTTTATTTGTGATTAACTTTTACATCCTTGTTAAAAATTGTTTGTGTTTGTACATGTGCAAAGAGTGTAACTGACACTTCTCTGACTGCATAGTTTCCTTGTATTCTATTACTTCTGGAGAATATGTATCAGAAATATATATATATAGTTGGAATTCTTCATAAATGAACACTATACAGGACCGTGTCTTGAACTTCTATGAATCTGAATAGCTCCATGCACTTTTATGACCCAATAAGCACCCACTAGGAACTGGCTATTATGTATCTCAATCCTTTCTGAAGGAAATAATGAAGAATAAAAGGGCATTTTGTATATTGCAGCCTTAGGTTTCCCTACAGTGTGTTTATTATGAAGACATAGAGAAAAAGAGTTTTCTTTTGCTTCTGTTTTCCTGTTTCTGAAATTAATTTAAATTATACAAGTATCTAGCAGTCTCTCCAGTACAATAGACCCAAATGAAGATGAATGGTCAATGAGAGATTCTCATCAAACGCTTTCACTGGCTTCTTCCACCATTACAAACACTTTCATTGGGACAATTCTCAACTAGTTGTTTTTCTGACTATTTTGTCCCTAACAGATCAGTGGAAGGAACAATAGCCTGAAGGAGAGTAATGCCTACCAATTACTGATTTAGATTACTTACTGTGAATGGACAGCTGTTTGGGAGACATAATTTAATACAAGCACATAATATATACTGAGCTGGATAAGATATCTGCAGCTATAGATTCATTATAACATGCTCAAAAAATAGCATAGTGTTTAACAGCCATAAAAAACAAAGTCATGGTGAGCACACAGTGGTAATGAGCACTAGTACTACTTTTATTGGATAAAATATTCTGCATGGACAAAGCCATCATCTCCCAATAGAAAGGAGGGTTTTGAAGGCCACAGTCTAACACAAAATCTCAAAGGGATGTGTAAAAGATAATTTTATTTAATAATTTGCATTTGATTTTATACTGTAAAGAACATTTTTCTGAAGTGGAAGAAAAAGGAGGTAGAAGTTGGGAATTATGAATTTTGCAGGTCTGGTAACTGTTTCTAACTCTGAGAAGACACTGTTGATAGAGCAAAAGCAGAGAGAAAGATAATAGAATGACACAGTGACTCAAGGATTTTAGTTATTTAGATGCATGAATTGAGTGACAT
The DNA here is from genome assembly GCA_020745705.1 of Hemiprocne comata. Classification (NCBI taxonomy): domain Eukaryota; kingdom Metazoa; phylum Chordata; class Aves; order Apodiformes; family Apodidae; genus Hemiprocne; species Hemiprocne comata. The sequence goes on along the minus strand of CM036590.1, from coordinate 37,571,448 downwards.
CACCCTCAGATGGAGAATTCCCTACTCTTGGCACACAGGACGTGAGTTCATGTTGCAGAGTTGGTGTCACATCAGGATTTAACATTTTCAAGTTCTGTATGCTTTTTCAAATACACCTCTACTTGTTCATAAAATTCAATTGATGCAGTCTATATACTTCTTATTCTTCAGCTTGGCCTCTAGTTCCCTTTTAACAGTGTAGGATGTTGTCTGTCTAACACAAAGATACATATTCAATAATCAAAAAAGTGGGTACCTCTGTTAATAAGTTTCTCTAAAAAGCTGGGATTTTTCCAAAAAGCAATTGAAATTGCATATGAAATTAATCTGTTTTTAAGTGTACTCTTGATACTGACACAGTCAGATTCTGGCTCAGACAGATTTAGTTTATGTAGAAATTTTTGAGTAGTCACATTTTCTCATATGATTTTTCACAGAATCACACAGAATCATCATAGTTAGAAAAGATCTCCAACATCACTGAGTCGAACTGTCCACCCAGGAGCAAAAAAAGAAACCAAACAAGAAACAGAAAAAAAACCATCACACACCACAAAACTGCCACCACACACCCCACAAAATCAACAACACCACACATCCCATGAAAAGACCACCATGCCCACTACAGCATGCTCTAAATTGCCACATCTATATATTTCTTGAAAACCCTCAGGGATGGTGACTCCACCACCTCACTGGGCAGCCTATTCCAGTGCCTAACTACTCTTTGAGTAAAGAAATTCTTCCTAGTATGTAGTCTAAATGTCCCCTGATGTAACTTCAGGCCATTTCCTCTTGTCCTATATTCACTTGGGAGAAGAGGCCAATGCCCACCTCACTACAACCTCCTTTCAGGTAGTCGAAAAAGCAATGAGGTCTCACCTCAGCCTCCTCTGCTCCAAACTAAACAGTCCCAGTTCCTCACAGGACTTGTTCTCCAGACCCTTCACCAGCTTGGTTGCTCTTCTCTGGACACTCTCCAGCATCTCAATGTCCTTCTTGTAGTGAAGGGCCCAGAACTGAACACATTGCCTCTCTACTCCTGCTGGACACGCTATTCCTGATGCAGGCCAGGATGCTGTTGGCCTTCTTGGCCACCTGGGCACACTGCTGGCTCATGTCAAGCTCGTTGACAACCAGCACCCCCAGGTCCTTTCTGCCAGGTAGCTTTCCAGCCACTCTGCACCAAGCCTATAGTATAGTATGGCATGGTTGTTGTGACCGAAATGCAGGACCTGGCACTTGGCCTTACTGAACCTTATAAAATTGGCCTCAGCCCATTGATCCAACTTGTACAGGTCCCTCTGCAGAGCCTTTCTACCCTCAAGCAGATCAGCCCTCCCACCTAGTTTAGTATCATCTGCAGATTTACTGAGGAAGCACTCAATCTCCTCATTTAGAGTACTGATGAAGATACTGAACAAGACTGCCCCCAAAAATGATCCCTGGGGGACACCACTAGTGACTGGTCACCAACTGGATCCAAACCCGTTCACTACAACTCTGGGTTTGGCCATTCAACCAGTTTTTAACCCAGTGAAGAGTGCTCTTGTCTATGATACATGCCACCAGCTTCTCCAGGAGAATGCTGTAGGTGACAGTGTCAAAGATTTTACTGAAGTCTAGATAATGTCCAAAGCTCTTCCCTCATCCACCAGGCAGGTCACCTGGTCATAGAAGGAAATCAGGTTGGTCAAGCAGCCCTTCCTGAACCCAGGCACACTCAAGATGAACCTTTCCATACATTTCCCCAGTAACAGGGTCAGGCTGACAGAGCTGTAGTTCTCCAGATCCTCCTTTGGGCCCTTCTTGTAGAAGGCTGTCACACTGGCAAGCCCCAGTCATCTGGGACCTCCACAGTTGACCAGGACTGTTGACAAATGACAGAGAGAGGTTTGGAGAGCTTCTCCACCAGCTATCTCAGTACTCACGGGTGAATCCCATCCTTACTTCACTAAGAATTAAGAACTTCACCGTTTCATGGTCACTAAGCCCAAGGTGGCCTCGTACCACCACCTCTCCCACCACTCCTTCTCTGTTAGTGAATAGCAGGTCTAGCAAGACACCTCCATTGGTAGGCTCACTTATCAGCTGTGCCAGGAAGTTATCTTCCATACATTAGAGGAACCCCCTAGCCTGCCTGATTTCTGCTGTGTTGTATTTCCAGCAGACATCCGGTAGGTTGAAGTCCCCCACCAGAACTAGAGCTGGCAATTTTTAGACTTTTGCCAGCCACTTTTAAAACATTCCATCTGCTTACTCATCCTGGTTGGGTGGTCTGTACCAGACTCCCAAAAGGATATCTGCCTTATTCACCTTTCTCCTCATCCATACCTATTAAGACACCACCTTATCATCACTATAATTGAGCTATATACAGTTGAAACACTCCCTAAGGTATAAAGCCATATTTTTCTGTCATTTCTGTTTCAGAATACCTATGATAGCTTTTCTGCTATCATTTTATCTTGCCTAATCCTACAAGTGTGAAATAAATTAAATTTTGGCTTCCCTTCTGTTTTTGTTCTGTTGGAACTTGATATTCAGATGAGTTCTGATCTCATCTGAATTACCTACATCCCTTAGAAAGAAAATGGACTTCGATATTTTGGCTAACGTCTGCATGGCCTTTAACTTGTTAGTTTCTGAGTCTTCTACCTCCTTCCCACCCTGACCACTTCAGGAGGGATGGGGAATGGGAGTTGCAATCATTTCACACCACCACATTGCTGCTGCTCCTTCCTTTTCATATATTTCCTCCACTCCAGTGTGGGTCTTTTCCATGCACTACAATCTATCTGAAAAGATTTAGTGTGGATCCCCCATGGGTAACAGGTCCTGCCAGAAAACCTGTTCTTGCATGGCCTCCTCTCCAGGGGCTGCTGTTCCTGCCAGAACCCTACTCCCACCTGGGTTGTCCATGGGGTGTACTTTCTTCAGGCATATCCACCTACTGCGGCATGGGGTCCTCCATGGGCTGAAGGGGAATCTCTGCTATGGTGCTTGGAGGTCCTCCTCCCTTTCCTTCCTCACTGACCCTGGTGAGTGAAGACTGTTTCTCTCACATTTTTGTCACTCCTCTCTCTCACAGCTGTTGCGCAGCCTTTTTTAACCTTTCTTAACTATGTCATGATAGAGGCAACACCAGCCTCACTGATGGGCTCAGTTCTTGCAAGTGCTGGGTCCATTTTGCAGCCAGCTGGAACCGGCTGTATCCAGTGCGGGGCTATCTCTTAGTCTTCTCAAAGAGGCCACCCTGATACCAAAACCTTGCCAAGTATACCAAATACAATAATACAGAAAGCTGGCTGTGTAGATCTTAGAATATTATCGTTGTCTTCCTTGTCTAGGTTTATATGTTAAAGCCAGAGTTTATGCAACTTAAGTCCAGTGGAGTTTTAACTGGAATAAAAATAAAATATTCTAATGCCTTGCTTATCAGAAAGGTCCTATTAACTTATATTTAACTTATATTTAATTATAAACAGCAAAAAATAAAGGTATAAAATATTTCTACATGCTTTTAAGGAAAAAAATGTTTTACTTAGGATCTTACCAATAGACTACCTGGAAGGTAATATTACAGAGGAAATAGACATGGATTTGCAAAGCATCAGTATTATAGGGCACAAATGATCATTTAAGAAGAGAACAGATGCACCAAACAAGCTGGAATTAATGTGGAGATCTTGTCCTGACATATAAGTACATACATTTCTGTCTAAATATCAATATACCAAGATTGAACAATGTGATGAATGATTGAGAACCTGAAGGAAGTTCTAACCTTCACTGACTGCATGAGCCATAAAGGATGACACTAAGGCTGAAAAGTGCTGGAAACCACTCAGGGTCTGATGCTGGTGCCTGTAATATGGTGCTGTTTCTGCCCAAAACCATTTAAGCAAAAACTGAGATGACCAAGTAATAGCACCCGGTAGGTGCAAATCACCTGTGCATTTCTATCGTGGAGTATCAAAGTTTGTCTTGCCACATGGGAAGTCTTAATGAGGCAAAGCATACTGTGACTCTGACTGTTATCAAGAAATATGATTCATAGCTCTGTAGGGAAATTATGAAACTACCTGAAGTCTCTGAACCAGCCCATTCTATCTGAATACATTGTAGGCTTAGTCTTGGGAAAACAGCTGCCAGATGAGTTCAGGAAATTCACCAAGATGGGGATTAGAAGTGATGACTAAATGACTTTATACGTGCATACAGGATTTAACAGGGTATGGGGGAGGGAAGGAGAAAGCAAAATCATAGCTGCTCCTTGTGTGGGGACGTATCATGAGTACAGTGGACTACAGTTCATTTCAGCAGCAGGGATTGTATTTAGTATTCTCTTTCTGGCATAGAATAGAAACAGGTGTCTGCACTGAGCTCTCCGTGCTCTTGGCCAGAAGGTATTTACATGCTTTTGAAACACAATGGAGATGTTAAAATTTTACTTTTGTGTCTAAGGCGGTGCAGTGGTGTAGCCTATCTAAATAAAGTTTCATCTCCGAATCAGTCTGAGTGCATTTTCAGTGTTGCTAAGAGTATTGGAGAAGTACTTAATTAAATATCTCATGCCAACCAATCGTGTCAAGTTCAGAAGTTTTGTCCCTTGTGGCTCTCCTTGAAAAGAGGAGCATATCAGTAGATGCTTGAGGAGAAATATTAAAAAAAAAATATTAAAAAATAAGTAGTTAATTTGACTAAGAAACAAGACATAGGAAAAAAAAATAATTTATGAGTGGGAGAAACAATGAGAAAAGTGGGGAGATTTATAGAGCTGACAAGGTATGCCCACCATTTATTCAAAGGATTTGTAACATTTATAGATCTTGTTGATTCTCTAAATCCTTCTGGCTACTCAAGCCACAGATGTTGCTTAGATATCTTTTGCTTTTTGTTTTTTTTCCTCTGCCTTTAAGTTTGATTATTGCTATGCACTTTCCATGACATAATACTTTTAAAACATTGGGAAATTTCATGCTAATGCATAATTCTTCAGCCCACTTCTAAGACATTTTTCCCTCCAACAATTTTTTCTTTTGTTCCACCAGCTGTCCCATGTAACAAATACATATTTAAGGGAAGTTTAAGGTGTTGGGTTTTATTTGAACAAAAAATGTCAAGAATGACAACCAAGCAGCTAGCTCTTTTTACTGCAGGCACTAGCAGCTGGAAGGCAAGGGGGGGAATAAGAAGCATTTCCACAGCAAACTATGATAATGGGATACAGAAACAGTCCCACATGGGAGTAATCATCAATTTATTTCTGCGTTTGTTGTCTGAAGTATTGTACTAATCTGAATTTTCAGATTGATAAATGTTCACAGAAAGATTCTGAGCCGGATTTCAAGAGCTAATCAGTTTAAAACAGAAGAAAATTATGCCCTTATGGCCTTTATGTACATGCACAACAAAAGTATTTATTTTCAAAACTGAAAACTCTCAATACGTAGTTCAGAAATGACCTGACTACGGCAGATGTTTTGATAGGAATACTCAGGGTGATTCCAACTGAAAAGCCGTAAGCTACTCGCATAATCTTTAGGGACTGCAAGGGAAAAGTCCAATATGTGTTTACTGTTTACATTTATGCTTTGTACGCAAATACTCTCAAAGCCAAATTCTCTGACCAATTTTTACAGCTGTAAGGGTGCCTTTAAGGTCACTGGTGACATTCCACCCGTTATATATCAAAGGCTGAAAACTCAACTGTGTCTGGCTTCTTGATCTCCCTCCAGGACATCTACACACACATTGTTGACTCTGTGGGTGGTGTTCTCTATGTCTGTCTTACAGAAAATCCACCACAGAAAATCACAGAACCTGGTCCAAGTGAAAAGTTCTCTTGTCCCTTTTCCTCCCCGCCCTCCCCAAGCTGCCACACATGGCATACCTTTTCTGAAAGCTCATAGCAGAGCCAGATGAGCAGGATTCTCTGTATGATAGACAAATTGCCATAGGGTTCACAGCAACCTGGAGATGGCTGTCTGGATCATGACCTCTATGAAGAGTCCCTGCTCTTCTTTTTATAAAGCAGAAAAAGAGAGAAAACTAAATGTTTTACCACAGCTACAGCAAGGTGAGCTACAAACACCTTGCAACAAGCAACAGATAACTGACTCAGAGACCACAACAGCTGGAGCAATACTGAAAAAAGAAAAGAGGCCTTAGCCAGGAAGAGCAACTTCTGCTATATAAATACGGGAGAGGGCTGAAAAGAGACCTGTCTTCACAACTGGATTATAAGGCAAGTATTTCACAGGAATGCAGAAAGGTTGCTTCTATGCAGCATGTAGCAGTTCACAGCTGCCTTCACTTTTATTGGCTTGGAAGAAAATTACAGGCATAAAGCTGCAGATTTCCAGGCTTTTTTAGCAGGGAATGCATAGCTTTCATTCTGTAGTTACAAAACAACAAAACACATACCAAAACCAAAACCAAAGAAACAAACAAAAAAAACCCAAAACAAAACAAAATAAAAAGTGTTAATAGGTCCTTATTGAATATCTGGAAGAACACTCCAGGATCTGAATTTAAGGTTTATCTGAAAAGCAGTGGAGGACAAGTCACCCTGGCTTTGCTTATGTTGGTGCCTAATTACTTTTTAGCAGATTAGAGGAACTAAGTCAGAACACAGCCTGGTTTTTGTGTTCTTTATCTCTCTCTGGATACTTTGGTTAATGCTCCAGCCTACAAATGCATATAGTCTTACTTCAACAGATGGCCTGTATCAAAGTTTTTCTTGAAAGAACTGTGACTAATGTGGGTTGGCCCCATTAATCAAGTGTGATCTGTATGGAAACATTCCCTACCTGTGAACTGAGTAATTTCAAAAGGCCTAAGTTAGAAAGGATAAGCTTTGTACAAGCAAATGTTCTTTTTTTTTTTTTGTATCTGCATCTGTGAGTGTCTGTGAGGCAGACAGTATTGGAAGTGTATATATTTTGGGCTTGCTCTTAAAGGGGTGCTCAGCAGGCACAGTTTTTTTATATAGGAACAATAAAGTTTACAAACTCGTTTTAATGGATGGTTTTGGTTTAGGGCTTTTGGAAAAAAATACTTCTGTTTTAGTTGGGTTTCTGTTTTTTAAAAAGTTTCTACTCTTTTAATGTGGTACTCTTTGGGGTGACTCTTAACTCTAAAGCTCTCCCACTGCCAAATAGGGACAGAAGTACCACTAAGGGAAGTAGAAGTTTTTTAGTCTACATCACCCCTAAAAAATAATGAAATTAAATGAAATAAAATAAAATAAAATAAATAACCCAAAAACATACTAAAGTAAACTAAACTGAAGCAAAATAAAATTAAAAAAGATCTGAAGAGGCTAGAACCCCAGAGAAAATTACATCATAGTCATAAATTCAGAAGGGCTTTGTAGCTCATGCTCACTGTTTTTGTGCACAAAGGAATATGATTGAAGCATGGGAATATCCAAGAGGTTATATATGAAATTAAGCTGAAGTATGTATCTTTTCTGCAACAGTCTTTTTCTTGGACAGATACAGATAGTGAAATAGTGCAAGATCTCATTCTACAGTTATATTGATTAAGCTGTCTGTGTAGTTGGGAGAAGAGTAAAAACTACCTCGATTATGAAGAATCCTTATCCCTGTTTTTCCGAGGTTGAAAAAGAGCTGTGTAAGGAGATTTTATTAAGGAATGGGAACAGAAAACTGCAATTAGGGCTGAACAATAAACCAGGATGCTGTACTGATATGGCAACAGGCTGTAGAGTCTGCTTCAGGAAAACAGGGAAAATTAATGAAACAGAAAGAAAGGGGAAAGAAAAAAGTTTAGGCCTTAAAATAGGAGCAGCAGAAATTTCCACAGAGGAACTGTGTGGATGAAATGTATAAGGCTTATAGTTGAGAGAATGGCATGCTGTATTTCCTCCTGGAGGCACTGATTAATGAACTCTACAACTTTCACTGGTCATTAGAAGCTACGCAGCTTGGAATAGCATCTCACTGTTGGTGCACAAACTGGGTAGTGCAGAGCAGGCCATCGTGATCTTGTCAGAGTTGTTCATGCTAGCATTGATCCACTTTTGAAAGCAGCTTCAGGAGACCTTAAGCTAGAAGGATAACCACAAGGAGATAATGTATTAAAATCCCAACATGCCCTCTTGACAAAGTCATATCTAGTGGACTCACTAATGCCAAACAACTGTGTTAAAACTAGTGGGAGTCTGGCAGTGAAATGCCCACCTACACATAGGCTGAAATGACAGCCTGGAAATGAGATTTCTTCTGTTTCAGATCCTGTGCTGGGCTATTGTAAAAGATCATGAAGGTGAACTTCAACTTCAAAAATTCTAGCTCTCCAGTAGTTGTCTGTGATGTCATTTCAAAACCATTGTGAGATGGCGGGCATAAATTCAGCATGTCTGCAACATCAGTGTCAAACCCTCACCATAGGCAAGAATGTCTTTGCCATTTATGATTAATGAAGCCTTCATGCTTCCATTTAGGCCATATATAAGGGTTTCAGCTTCTTGTACCATTCAGGAGAGTATGACTTGTGAAATTAAATGACTTACTGCAGTTGATTACGGTCTTTAGCAGTGCATGTGGCTTTCCTGAAACCCTAATCACTGTCAAGTTTGCTGCTCTGTCCCTTGTCATTCCCCAGTTGCAGAAGTAATAACTTGGAAAAATGGGAGATAATGAAAACATAATATGGGAACTGAAGGACAGAGGTGGTGTGTAGTAGTGTGGGGTGCAGTAAAGCACAGCACAAATGTCTGAAGACCTTTTATGTCCTGCAACAAGCCAAGTGAGATAGATAGGTTCTACACTTGAAAGCATGTTGCATTACTTTGATTTTGCAGGCTATTTCATTCTGCCTTCTCCCATGAAAGTAGTCTCGATAGAACTTTACTACATTTGACATAACATTTTAACACATTTTAAATGCAGTCCAAGAATTTGACTCTGCTACCACTACACTGACAATTGCTTGCTCCACAAATAACCCTAGTGAAACATAGTGAGCTGTTTACTCAGCTCTGTTGAAGGTATTATTATTATACATACAAGGCCAAAACATGCAACAATACATACAAGGCCAAAACAGAGCATTTTTTTTCAGCTCTGTTTCATTGCTTTTTCAGACATCAGTTATGAAGACACAATATCCCCGCGGGGGGGGCGCTGTTTGAAAAATGAACACTTTTCTACTTAGTGAGCTTAGCTTATGCTGCCTTGCTGTGAAGACCACTAATAAGATTTAATGGAAGCTAAAATGACCCTACAGTTGTTTTTAGTCAAGCTAGACTGAGCTAATGCAGACAGGTGAAGCTGCTAAGAAAATGAGGAAAGAAGACTATTGCTAAGTTATGGTCACACTGAGGATGCTGGGTAAGAGAGTGAAGTACAGAGTGACAAATCTCAACCCATGACTCAAACACTGGAAAACGTATTTGCATTCTGCCCAGCAGTTTGTTCTGCTGCAGAGATAATGCATAGGTTAATTGAATTATATTAATATCCATGTCAAGACTCCTGGTGTTTGCAGGTTTTGAGTCTCAGGGATGCTTTGACCACTGAAAAACTAACTTCAAATATTACCAGGAATATAAAAAACCCCAAACCAAGAACTTGCAAAGCTGCAAAATTGACAGAGTGGTAAATAACAGTAGATACAAGTCCACTAAACTGACCATAAATTGACCACTCTGAATTTCTTGGTAGAACATATTAATATGAACCATGTTCGTTGTTCAAGTAGCTTAAAAAAATTTTAAAACAAAAATGAAAGGCTTAGGTCACACTTCATTAAACAGGAAACAGTATCCTACAGTCATTGAGAATGAGAAGGGACATAATATCGAGATAGCCAGTAGAAAATTACCTTTTAAGATGGTGTTGTGCTTAAAAGGGATATTGTTTGACTATATTTAAGCATGGTAATTCAGTCATGCTAGAGATGTTGTTTCTGAAGAATTTTTTATGAGATCTGTCATGACTTAACCCCAGCCAGCAACCAAGCACCACACAGCTGCTCCCTCACTCTTCCCCAGTGCAATGGGTGGGAGAGGGAAATCAGAAGAGTAAATGTGAGAAAACTGGCATGTTGAGATAAAGACAGTTTAATAGCTAAAGCAAAAGCCACACAACTAAGAAAAGCAAAACAAGGAATTCATTCACTGTTCAGCCATCCCCAGGTAAGCAGGGCTTCATCACATGTAACACTTCCTTGGGAAGACAAATATCATAATTCCAAACGTCCTTCCCCATCCTTCTTCCTCTAGTTTTATATGCTGAGCATGATGTCATATGGCATGGAATATCCCTTTGGTCAGCTGGGGTCATCTGTCCCAGCTGTGTTCCCTCCCAACTTCTTGTGCACTGCCAGCCTGCTTACTGAAAAGTTCTTGAAGTAGAAAAGGTCTTGTCTGTGTAAGCACTGCTCAATAAAGAGTATTAATTCTATCCCAGCCAAAATCAGCACAAGGTCATTACTGTATACTGTTTAACATTATACCTTTTGGAAAAATAATAAAAATAATAAATAAAAAACCAAAAGTAATTGCCAAAATGCTAGTCAAGCCGTGAAAACTTGCCTTCTTATGGCTTTTCTTCTTCAAAAAGGAGATAAGGAACTATTTTAATGAGATTTTTCAAAAACCTGTCTGAAAAAGTGTTTATCTGACAATATTTATAATCTGATAGGAAAAAAGGGCATAGTGGAAGGGAAATAAATAATAATAATAACCATATTAATAACTTGATAATTTCAAATATTACCTAGAAAAGATGTGGTATTTTTCTCAGTAATTTAAAGTCAATATCAAGGTTTGATAATTTTTTAACAAATCTAATATTTTTAAGAAATAGTTTTGGATGTTATATAGAAATCACTTTGTAAACACTGGTCTGTTTGACATGATCACCTTTCATTGTGGTCCTTTTTGCCATTAGAAGGTATTAATATTATAATCCAAAACTATAAATCTTTAAAGGTTGATGGGAAAGCTTATATTGAATTTCTTGAATTTCCTGAAGTAAAATTAGGTTCTAATCCTGGTAAGAAATACTCCCACTGGGCCTGTCAGAAGAATTACTTGTTAAAAAACTCCTCCTTTGGTGCTTATTGCTTTACTATGGGTGACTGAGTCAGCAGAAGAACATAAGATGGTCTGAGCAGCATAATGGTATCTGGCAAATCTGCAGAGGAGATTGGAAAAGAAACAAGAAAAATCAGATCTGTTCAATTGCATCATCCTTCAGCTTCATGCAATGAATCATGAAGAACTATTAAAATGAATAGAACTGTTACTTTTCACATCAGCTGAAGATCTACTTCCTGAAATCTAATAAAAGGCTAGGTTAAAACTGAAAGCAAAAGACCTGTATAAGCTGCATGCCTATAGAGAAAATATTATGTCAATGGACTTTAGACTCTCTGTACTACTGCCTCAAACCATCAGAGTTTTCTTTTAATGTCAATGTTTAAATGTGTCAGAGTGCAAAAACTGTATTTTCATCTGAAAATTAGGTGGGAAGGTAGAATTGTTGTCACTGAACATCATATTATTGCAGGTTTTCAACATGATCGACTCCATTAATTCCTCCCAACAGACCTCTGCCTCTTGAGACATTGAGGATAATGGCAATTATGAGTTCTTACACTTAATTGTAGACTTGGACCTGTTGGAGTGGGTCCAGAGGAGGCCCACAAAGACGATCAGAGGCATTGAACACCTCTCCTATGAAGACAGGCTGAGAGAGTTACGGTTGTTCTGCCTGGAGAAAATAAGGCTCTGGGAAAACTTTATTGCAGTCTTTCAGTACCTAATTTTTTTACAATGAGAGTGGTGAAGCACTGGAACAAGTTGCCTAGAGAGGTGGTAGATGCCCTGTCCCTGGAAACATTCAGGGTCAGGTTGGATGGGACTCTAAGCAACCTGATCTAGTTGAAGATGTCCCTACTCATTGCAGGAGGCTGGATTAAATGACCTTTAAAGGTCCCTTACAGTCCAAACTATTCTACGATTCTATGATCCAGGTTAGTGGTCTTCTAGCTGTTTGTTGGCATCGAGTGGATGATGCATAGTCTCAGCACATTCCTGCCTTACCATGACCTACTCCTTGTTCCTAGTTCCAGCAGCTCTTTTTTCCACGAAATGCCTATCCCCAGTCTTTTAGCCCAGTTGGGTTGATTCTTTTTTCATAGTCTAGATGTGAGCTAATTTGCTTTCATACTCTGACTTTCCTGTCCATGTTATACATACAGATCTATGACTTAAAATTCTCAATAACATCTGCCCATGTTTCTTCTAATGTATAGATTCCCTGCCCTGCTATCCCTGCCCACCCAAAGTGACTGACTCAGACTCCAAATTCAAAATAATTTCCCTATTACTGTTGTTTTTCCCTCCCCTTTAATAAGGTCATATTTTCTTTTCTTGTTCCATATCTGTTCTCTCCCTTACTTGGATCTAGAGCTAGACTTAGTCCCAGGTTTCTTGTCCTGCTCATCCAAATCTATTCCTGTTTCAACAGTAGCTTTTTTTTTCTTACCTTTCTGGTATGTTCTAGACCCTTTTTCACACCAAAAATCCATCTTCCCCAGTCTATTCCATTCCTCCTCCTCAGCCCCTTCTGTTTTATAATAAAGTTGTGTTGAGAAACTGAGCCAGTGAGAAATCCTAGAGATCTCTGCTGCTGTCTGCTGTGTTACTTGTACTCAAACCAGACTGTCTCAATTAACCATACCACTGTCATTTGCATGACTTCTATTTAAACTCATTCTTTGAGTCTTAATTTTTTCCCATCTTGCTTAAAAAACACATTGTTAAATCTCCTTTTCCTCAGAACAGAAAATAAATATTACTACATGTCCTATTTTGCGTGTCTTTTCTCCTTTTTTTCCCAATTTCTCTCCATGCTGTGGAAGATGTAGGCTTTAACTTAATGCAAAATGTAATTAAAAAAAAAAAAAAAAGGAAAAATAAAAAAAGATATTAAAAAGTATTCTGGAATTTCATTGACTTGCCTCAGAATCAGTGAAACTGAGCACAACAAACACATGATGAAGGACCAGATTGCAGGATGCAGCTTCTTGTTTTGCATGTTGACTCGTGGCTCCCCTGCAACCTTCATAATCTAATGCTTCATAATGTGCAGATCAGCCTGTATATTTTTCCTTCCTTTCTTTCCTCCTTTTTCTTTTATGGTCATGAAATCTATGGGTTGTTTTGTTTTGTTTTGTTCATGAAGACAAGTACATTTTTTCACCCAGTCATGAAGCTAGATAAGAGGCAAATCTCAGAGGTTTAGCTTCTTTGTGAGATTTTTTTTTTTTTTCCCAGGCAGCTCTCCATCTAATTTTCTTTGTATACCATCATCTGAGACTCTCAAGGCAGTGCTTATTCGTGGTGACCTGCCAGACATCCTGGGTCTTAAGGATGAATGAATAAATAACTTTGCTCAATGCTGCTGAATATGTGATAATGCAATTAGTATTCTTGCCAACTGAATTGAAAATGAGATGTTGTGTCTCTGGGGACTATTGTACCCTTTTGGTTTTTTTTTGTTGTTGTTTTTATTTGTTTTTCATTTAAATGCATCAGATACAGATGAGCTAAGCAAAAATGCCCATTATAAATTAGAATAGCTTTATACTTACATTAGTTGGCCACTTCTGATTTGGTAGTTAAAGTTCAACTTGCATATTACTGTTTAAAACAAGACAGACAAGAATATGTTTTGTTACTTTTCTGTGCAATTAAAATTATTAATAATAATTAAATTCATAATTTTACATTCAGACCAAGAAGTGGAACAAAGTGTAGATTTCACTAGATATTAACACTATCCTGAGGCAAAGGCAAGCAATACCAACTTTGGATCAGATCAGTTCATTTCCAAGATCTGCTGAAAACATTAGGGTATTTGGTAGAGTGGAAAGGAATCATATTAAATTAATAATTTTAATATATAGTAGCACTTAGAATGTGAATATTAATCAGCCTTGAACAGATTGGTTGCATGCAGATACACAGGAAAGAGTTCAGAGCATTGTTGCCCACTGATTTTCAGTAAAAAATCAGGGTAAGATTTTTCTCAAAAACACCCAAGGAAGCTGATATTCTCCTTCAAAAATCTCACAAGGCATGAGTATGGCTTACATATGGCTGTATATCACTTCAACTGCAGTCGCTATAGACAATTACCTTAAACCCAGAAAGAAGTTAATAAATCAGATAACTATGCTCATTAGGAGGGGTGAGAGGAAAGTTGATACATAAACAGAAGCTCTTATTTTCTCTTTTGACAAATCCTTCTGTCCCTTTGAAATTAAGGTGATAGCAAATGCAGGTATAGGGAAGTCCAATACCAAATGTGATGTGGAGAATTATAGAATGACAAAGAGCTCTACAGTATACTCTATAATGTACTCTATGTACTAGAGTACATTATAAAGAATATAATATGATATATAAAATAATCACTACATCCTTACCACTTTCAGATTCTCATTCTTTTCTCAAGTGATTTTCTCTTGGTATCACAATGAGAACTTCTGATGCTGAGCAACTGAATGGTAAATACTTTCATGGCAATGTATGTATCAAAATAGATGTAAAGATACCAGATGTTCATCTGAAAACAGTATTAAGGGGAATAACAACTCCAAAGGGTTTCAAAATTTCTGTTTCTCAGATTTATTTATTTTTTCTTTTTTTTAGTTTTAGTTTTCTCTTTAAACATAAGAGTTTTCTTACTGGGTGATTTTTTTTCCCTTTTTTTTCCCCCTGCTGTTTTTTGTTTGTTTGTTTGTTTCCTTTTTTTCTTTTCCTTCACTATAGTGAAGTAGACATAACCCATAACCAACTTTTAGAGAGAGATGTGCTGCTCATCAAGTTTTGATTGTGAATAGCTCACAGATTTCCCAACACCCACAAATATTCAAGCTCAGAGGGTATTTTTGCTCTCTGGTATCTATAAATATACTACAGATTTTGATTGTTTTATGATGGAACTTTATTTTATTTTACTTTTGCCTTCACAGTTGGCTTAGGGTATTTTTTTCTACTTTATAGACCCTTGTCTTTTTATTAGTTCTGTGTTCCCTGTAGATTTTATGTTTTATATTCCTGCTGTCACCACCAGCATCTCACTGTAAACAAGAATGTATCTCAGTGGGTTACTTTCTGTTAATAACCTGTGATACAGTATATAAATAAACCAGACTGGAGCTCACCGATGCAATTTATTAGAGTTATTGCAATGTGACTTCAGTAATGTGCTCAAGTTCTTTAAAAACTTTGGTGTGTTCTGAGTTGAAGAAGACAGCTATATATTGCAGTTCAAGAGAGAAAAGTAAATATCAGTGTGATGAAATATATCCAAGTCCAAGTCAATAATAATTGCAGTTTCTCAGTGTCAATGCTTGGAGACCTATGTGTACCTCAGGATAATTCAAACAAAAATAAACCAGTAAGGTAACATATTATCTAGGTTAGGCTAGATGAAGGAAACCAAACTAAACAGAAAACCACACAAAATACTCTACCCTCCCTATACTTACATCACTGTTAAGTACATGATAGCATATTCTGATCTTAATATTCTCTTGTTAAACTTCACATTATAAAATAGTATTTCAGACATGTTATACCCACGGGCAAGAGCTGTGAGAAACAAGCAAAACATATGTTCAGATATGGCTTTACTCTATCTCAAAGTTGTAATGAAGTCCCCAAATCACTCAAATGGATTTTTGAGCACACTTTGAAAAAAAATCTGATTAAGGTGAAAACCAAAATTTTATCAGCAATAATGTGTCTGCTTGTGCTCGAACAGAAATAGAGCTGTCAGCTCTAAAATGTCTGTGAAGGCTGCTGTGTTTTTCATGATTCACTGCTATTCATAAGAAATTAAAGCATGGCAGTTAAACAGCCGTGTTCACCCTATACTTCCTCATCCTTATAAGCTGATATGTTGGCTCAAAAAAAAGATGTTCTGCCTTTCAGAATGTTTTGGAATAATTTAGCATTTCCAGATGTCATTTCTAAAATAATATTTTGGAGCTGTGTTAACTCAATACTATGATTTATATATGTTCAATACTATCCTTCATGCTCTTTTCTAAGATTAAATGATAGTTAATTATCTTCTCTAGACATTGACAGCACTCCACATACAGTGCAGGTGGCACCATGCAAATGTGACTGGAACTTTTGACCAGGTACACAGTTAAAAGAGAAGCTTTCCATTTAAGGAAAGGAGTCTTGCACCTCAAATAATGTATATTGCTGGCATGAAAAATCAAGGTTGTTGGTGCTGTCTGAATCGGTGCTATTTCACACCTGTGGCAGCTGAAGATACCAGAAACCCTGGTTTTGGGTGTCAAATGTCAGGCTACCCTGTCTCACTCAATCTAAAATTCACAGAATCCATAAGCATGTATCCTTTTTGTCTGTGGTAAGGGAGACAGCTGACCTAGAAATAATGAATTTACTTTTGTCAGTTGTTACTGTCAGCAGAATGATTCTGCATGAAGGTCCTTTTACGCTGGTTATCTTTGATTTTAAAGCTCCTCTGCTGCCATTAATAATTTCATTCTCATTAATATCTTATACTCTCAGTGACTAATGATAAATATCTGCTAGTAGGTGCTCAGGCAACTATAGGATTCCATGCTTTTCCCTGGGTTGACACATTCAGTATAAACTTGCTGAAGGCCTTTGGATATTGCTGGCATATGCATTGCCCAATTTTACCTTCCTATATAGGAATGAGTCCCATGGGATTTAAGGACATCAATGATCAAATTTTTTTGTAGGTGGAAGGAGCTGAGGGAAGCTAACACCATAAAGGCAGTGCTTAGGTCCTATCTCAGCTGCTGTCTTGTTAAATTGACGGGATTACTGCCATTGATATTAAAGGGAACAAGATCAGGCTTGTTTCTTCTATGTAGGCACACTCAGGATTCAATGACAGATGTGACATCTCTAACAGAGAGAGCCTTCTTTGGCATCAGAAAGAACAGATCCTAGTCTTGTACAGCGAAAGTTCCAGACTGTGTTACAAAAAAAGGAAAATTCCTTTAACTTCAGTAACAAATAGTCTGTCTTACTACCATTATAGTTCTAGGCAAACAATATAGAATCTTATAGGATTTTTTTAGTATTAATCACAACTGTTTCAAGATCACCTTTAAATCCTATGGAAATGCTTCTGTATAATATTTCATAGTACTCTGTGGGACTTCTGTGAGAAAATACAATAAAATATGGTCAAATGTAATTTACAATCCCTCAAAAAGGTATGCTTTTTTTTTTTGTTTTTCAGATTTCTTTTTGTTAATATTTATGTTACTTTGCTCTTTAGAGCTACAGTGATACTCTTCCCATTTTCCCAGAGAATGACATTTTGCTCTTTAGTATACAGCCATGTTGTAAGCATTCGTTCATCTGTGATAATCCCAGCAGTAGAGTGAGAGTTTATTCTTTCTCTGGGCAAACAAATAGGCCGAAAATCAATCAGATCTTTGTTTCACATACCTTAGTTTTCATGAAAGGTTTTATACTTTATATATCATAGAATCATAGAATGGTTTGGGTTGAAAGGCACCTTAAAGATCATCTAGTTCCAAACCCCCTGCATGGGCAGGGACACTTCTTACTAGACCAGGTTGCCCAAAGCCCCATCTAACCTGGCCTTGAACACTTCCACGGAGGGGGCGTCCACAACCTTCCTGGACAACCTGTTGCAGTGTCTCACCACCATCACACTAAAGAATTTCTTCCTAATGTCCAATTTAAATCTACGCTCTTTCAATTTGAAACTCTCCTCCCTAATCCTATCACTCCATGACCTTGTAAAAAGGCCCTCCATGGCTTTTCTGTAGACCCTCTTCAGATACTGGAAGGCCACTATAAGGTTTCCCTGAAGCCTTCTCTTTTGCAAGCTTAACAACCCCAACTTTCTCAGTCTGTCTTCATAGGAGAGGTGCTCCAGCCCTTGGATCATCTTTGTGGCCCTCCTCTGGACTCGCTCCAGGAGCTCCATGTCCTTCCTCTGTTGAGAGTTCCAGAACTGAACACAGTACTCCAGGTGGTGTCTCACGAGAGTGGAGCGGAGTAGAGGGGGAGAAACACCTCCCTTGTCCTGCTGCCAACGTTTCTTTTGATGCATCCCAGGACATGATTGGCCATCTGGCTGCAAATGAACATTGCCAGCTCATGCTGAGCTTCCCATCAACCAACACTCCCAGGTCCTTCTCCTCAAGGCTGTTCTCAATCCATTCTCCCCCCAACCCATATTTGTTCTTGGGATTACCCAGACCCAGATACATGACCTTACACTTCGCCATATTGAACTTCATGAGATTGGTATGGGCCCACCTCTCCAGCCTGTCAAGGTCCCTCTGGATGGCATTGCTTCCCTCCAGCACATCAGCCACACCACACATCAGTAAACTTGCTAAGGGTGCACTCAATTCCACTGTCCATGTTGCTGAGAAAGATGCTAAAGAGCACAAATCCCAGTACTGACCCTTGAGGAATGCCACTCGTCACTGTTCTCCATTTGAACATGAAGCAATTGACCACTACTTTTTGAGGGCTATAAGTATACATTTGGAATATCTGTCTGGTAGTATTACAGATGTAAGAACTGGAAGCTTGATTTACCTTCACTAGCATTTTCAATGAGTTTTACACCTCATCACTGAAAATTACTTGTAACAACATTTTACTAATTAAAAATTCTCAACCTTTTTCTATCCTCTAAACTGTAATATAAGAAGAAACTATTAGAAACTGCCAGTTCAACTGAAGGGCCCGTGCAATGAAAAAGGAAGATACTTTTTATTATTATGAATTCCTCAGTACACAGATGACATCAGACCTACATGATAACCAGTGCTGAAACGTCTGGGATCTGTTCTTTTGGAAGCTGTTTATCACTTGCAATATTCAAAGGTATGTTAGTTCATCATCCCAAGGTATTATATACTTGTCCTGCTGTCATCCACCACTTGTCTATGATGTATCTAATGTCTGTATGGTCTGAATACAAATTAAATAAATACAAAGCATGTGGGAGGGATGAACATTTGTAATTACGATTTAAATCCTCCTGAGTTCTTAGGACTACATATTTCTTTGTTTTCAAGGCCTTCTGTGGAATTGAGGGAAATAATTTTGTATGCATAACTCATGAATTAATTATTTCCTCCCATTATTAGTATATCAAATGTTGTTTAAATAGTTAAGCTAGGTGCTTAGTTAAATGAAAACTCCCCCAAAAGTTTGGTCAGTCCAAAATTATTTTTTTCCTTTGGAAAGGGAGGAGGAGGTAGGGAAATTTTTTCCTTGACATTCTGTTCATTCCTTACCTCCTGCTTATTCTTCACCTTCAGGTGACTAATGAAATTAATTATAGAATGTCAAACGAGAATTCCACCATTGTTCTTCTTATTAGTACTATTACAAGTGTTTTGTCAAATGTTTATTCAGGTTACTTGTTCTCCTTTACCCTGGCTTCTGGTCAATCTTCTTTATTTTTTTCTGGTTCATTTTTGTTGTCATTGCGTTTCTTACATAAATGGCAATGGTGCAATTTTTTAGTGCGTGAATATCTTCACTTGCAGTGTGCACTCAGTGTTGATCTTAACAACAGTAGGAATGCTTTCTTTGTTTTCAATGCTGAAAAGATTTACCTACAATCTATCAGCTGTATCAGATTCTGAAAGAAAAATATTATGTATAAATATCTGATCCTATCCATGCTGATAGGTGCTTCATATTCTAAAATATGCAGCTATTAATATAAGTAACATGTATTAACATCTTTGGAGAAAAGATTTTATCAGACAAAAACTGCCAGGCAGTTTTAATGAAATTCTGTCCTTCTGGAACTATTTTTAATGTTTACCAATTTCTTGATTGATAGCATTTTCTTTGTCTGTATTAGTAAATATATATATGCAGGAGTCCAACTACTATAGTGTGCCAAGGAGTGCACAGGAAACTGTAACATGATGGAAAGCATGATGAATGCAATGAATGGAGATTCATGTTCTAACACATATTTTGGATACTTGGCAATATAATTCTTCATGACATAATAAGAAGAAAGTCATTAGCAATTCTTTTCAAAATGACTGACAAGGAAAATAAAGCTTTCTTTTGCTTATTATAGTCCATAGGTTGTTATCTAATGCACTTACTTATGACATATAAGGCACAGTTTCAAATGGGTTTTCCATGTGATTCAAATGTATGAAGTTATGTCACTCTCTCAGATGAATCTGTTCATTCTCTATAAATGACTAAAGTGTTTGAGGCATTCACAATGGAACTTAGATATTAGGGTTCTAGTCTACGTCTGAATCAGGCAAGGATTTAAACTTGGATTTATCACTCACTGCCTGGGCAGTGTTCCAACCAACCAAATGGCTGAAAAAAACAGAGAAGGAAAGATTTATAGCTTTTATTTTTCAAAGGTCACCTATTTAATCTCAAACTCTAAAAAAGTTTTTGAGAAATGTTTCACCAAAAAAAGTTTGGTTTTGACAAGTCAATGTTTTCCAACTAGGAAAAAAAAAAATTGTAGTGGAGCAGGAAAATTAAGAAAATAAGTCTATAATTCTTGGAAGGGTCTGGAAGATTGGTTGGATAAACAAACTTCTAAACCAGGGGAGTTCTCACATACCTGAACTCAAAGGTATAGTTTAAGTATTTCAAAGCAGAAAGTGGACTGTCAGGAAAGCTTATGATTCCAAAAATTTATTTCTGATCATATATTTCCATTTATATTTAAGAGCAACTTCCTTTCTATGCCTCCTTATCTTAGACACTGTTATATGTCATGTTAAACATTGATTTCCTACACTCCCATTCTAGGCCAAAAGCTCTAGACAGCCTCTAAACTTTGTGGAGGCAGAAAATATTGTATCAGTGGGCCTTTCTTCCCAGTAAAGATGTACGATAATATGTGTACAAAACGTTTAAAATAATGCAGTTGCTGACTACATGTGGAATTTCATAGAAGACTTAATAGTAATGAAATTACAAATTTCTAATAATTTCAGTTTTGTAGCATTTTATGAGAAAGAGCAAGAAAACTACATAAATAACAATTAATTAACCTAGTATGCTTTTATATTTGTAATTTTTGCAATTTGATATACTATTACATTCTACTTATCAGGAGATAAGGAAAATATGTATTATATCTACTTATGCATTATATGGTTTTTGAGTGAATATAAAAATAACCTTTTAGCAGTAATATAAAAAAATGTCTATTTTGGGATAAACTATAATTTTCTTAATCTTCTGTATGAACTCAGGTTATTGAATTTTTAAATATATGTAAATTTAAATTAATGTTATATACCTATTTCAGCTATCTATCTTGCACTAAGTCCTTGGACATAACACAGGAGCACACTTCAAAATAAAATGAATTTTTTTCCTGGGGATTTCTTAATGCTGGTTGTAATTATCTGGTAATGAGAAACAGAAGCTTTGAAAAGTATACCGTATTATATAGGCTTGTTTATCTATTTATTTGGCTTTATGTTTTCATATATTTAGTTACTATTCAATTTTGTGTTCTTTTTATTTTAAAGCTTCAAACTGTGGCTGGATAGTTTAATGTGAAAAAGGGTTAAACCTAAATACTGTAGCCAAATAGGCTTTCTTTGAGAATGCTGCTGGAGTTTGGCTTCCATGTCACGTACTGGGCCATAACATGTAAAATAGATGTCTCCCACAGCAAGCTCTGCAGTGAGAGAACAGTCTTAAAAATGGGGGGAGGGGAGGTATAGACATTTTTTAAAATAAAACCACCAAAACCAGATTAAAATGGAAAGGTTATTGACAGAGACTAAAATTCAAAGTCAAATTGCTAAGTCAATATGAATTTTAAATTTTAAAATGCCAACAGATCAGTGAATAAATTTTGTGAATCTATTCAATGTATGAAAAATCCACTCTTGAATTCCAGCCTGGTAACAGTGCATTTAAGCAATAGTTTTGTTATAAAAATGGGCTTCAATAGGAATGCATCAGTTCAAACCAATAAGCAGCAATGGTGCTTTCTTTGTGATAAACAGACCCTAAAGTAAAATCTTGGCAATATTCTATATTATTTAGAGGACCAGCAATCAAAGGAAGAGGGATACAAAGAACTGGCACTCTCGTATATTCTGTATTGATGCAGAGATATTGTCAGTAATGGTGAATTCAATTACTACTAAGGAGTGCTGGGGAAATGCTTTTAAAACTCACATTTATAAATCTTTGCTGCAAGTTAGAAGGAGAAGAGTAAAAGGAAGCCAGGTAGTATTCAGATACCTGCTACTATTTAAGGTGGTTTAATGATACTGTTGCTTTTTTTTTGTGTGTAGTGTCGTTTTCTCAATACAGCATCTTTTATGCAGCTCTGGATGTGCAGTCAATTTTATTATAACTATCTCACTATTTTACAAAATTATTGGATTTTAATTTTCAAAATACTGTACTCTGCCTTGATATTAATAGTAAGAAAAACAATCTCTTTATTTTCAAACACACACTAAAAGGGGAGGCTATAGGAAGTTTCTGGTTTACACTTCAGCAGCAGTGATCCCCTCTCCAACAAAATTTCACCCTGATTCTTGTCAGCAACCATCAACACAATAAAAACCTGTTACACAGAATATAGAACTATGTGTGAGCTTCAGATTATTTATTTCCTGGATGGAGACTAAAAAAGACAAACTATTACTGTTTTGGTGTCTCCTTGGAGGTACAACAATGGGTAGAAAAGCTGCAACAGCAATGATTGATACAATACTACAAACAGCATTCTCTTTTTTTCTCCCTCTGAGTAATGCAACAAGCACTTCTACAATCCACCCTTTAAGTTAGTTTCCAGGATGAAGGGAAGAAGATTATATTTTTATTCTTTTATTTGCAATACTATCAATAATGGCTATTGTAACTATTATTAATCCAAAGACAAGGTTCTTATTTTGCAAGTTTCATCCAAAGGACTTAAGAAGAATTTTTTGTGGAATCCAGAGACTCACATCATTCTTAATTTATAGAAAAATAATATTTTGTTTATGATAATATATCAGCATTAACTTTCTGTGAAATACAAAACCAGTAGAGATACTGATTATCATTCATCATTTTTTGTGACTTCATCATAAGTCTGAAGATATTTAATGTCCTTCTTAAAGCTCTGCTATCTTCATTAATTTACATGTAAATATATTTTTTAAAATAAATATTTTTATTCTGGTTCTTCTAAGTGATGCTTGAAAATACAACCTCTAAATATTGCATGTGAATTATATGTATTTTTTTAAACTCTTATTATGAAAATTGATTTTTGGTAAGCCTGATATTTGCTTTTGAACGTTTGCTCTTGACAACATCAAAGTCATAGAGTTCAACATTCACTTTTTTGGAAGGGTGATGTGCCAGTTGGCAAAACAATTCCTTGAATTCATATGTGCTATAAGATACGTATAACCCAGTGACTCAGTGTAAACTTCACTTTGTAACTGATGTGGCAGCGAAGAAGACCAGCCTGGTTGAGCAGGGAACTATTACAAGAACTCAGAAATAAAAAAAGAATGTATCATCTTTGGAAAAAGGGACAGGGGAATCAGGAAGCATTCAAGGATATTGTAAGAGCACGTAGAAAGAGAATTAGAGATGCAAAAACTCAGCTAGAACTTAATCTGGCCATCTCTGTAAAGGATAATAAAAAATGCTTTTATAAATACATTAATAACAAAAGGAGGGTCGGGGAAAATCTTAATTCCTTATTGGATGAGGGGGGGGAACTTAGTAATGAAGGACAAGGAAAAGGCTGAGGTGCTTAACACCTTCTTTGCCTCAGTCTTTAACAAAAAGACTAGCTACCCTCAGGGCAAATGGACTCCTGAGTTGGTAGACAGGGATGGGGAGCAGAATCCCCCTCCTGTAATCCAGGAGGAAGCAGTTAGGGACCTGCTGTGCCACTTAGATCCCAACAAGTCCATGGGGCCAGATGGGATTCATCCTGGGGTGTTGAGGGAGCTGGTGGAAGAACTGGCTAAGCCACTCTCAATCATTTATCACCAGTCCTGGCTGACCAAGGAGGTCCCAGATGACTGGAGGTTGGCCAATGTGACACCCATCCATTGGTTAAGAGCAAGGTAAATTGTCAACAGCAGCGAGATAGCCTTCCAAGGCTACACTTTTCAATGATGAGATTACAAATTAGTGTTCTAATATCCTTTTTAGTCAGGCTCTAAAATACTTAGGTGTTACGGGTTTTCAAAATTCACAGTTTCTTCCCAACATAATCTTGACACTCAGGATCCTCTGTTCATATATTCTACTAGATTATCTCAGAGTTTTCATCATTCTGCAATTCGAATGCTTTACAAATACTATGGAATTAAGCTTTAAATTACTGGCATTCACACAGTCTGTCCCAATTCTTTAGTATCCTTAGGACTAGCATCAGTAAGTTATTGTAAAACGACATTCAAACTCTTTACTTGCATTTCAAATGACAAAATGTAATCTACAGTATTTCTGATTAACTTCCAAGTTTCTGTCTGAACCTTAAGAGATGCACACATATATATGTGACTGTGAGTGTGTGTGCATACACATATATAAGAATGTGTACACATATACAAAGCAAAATATAAGTATTTCAAACTAGTTTTCTTCAAGAGTAAGGTCAGACTTAAATTACCTCCAAGAATTGTTTCAAAAATCACTCTGTGTTTCTGCTTCTCCTTCTTTTCTGTCTGGTAGAGGTATTTGAATCTGTCAGTAAGACAGCAGAGATTCTTCATGCTAGACAAAGTGACTGCTGAACACACAGATGGTCACAAACTGTAATGCTCATGCTAGCTTTCCCACCAGTTCATAAAGTCCATGCAATCAGATATTGATGTACATGCTCTTAAATCTTTGGAATGAGATCCTGTATTCATCAGCATTGAAGGGTCTGAGCCTATCTAGATGAAAATAATTCAAGTATTTTGGGGAATAGTTCACATTATAGATGAATTTATAAAGCACACCATTTGTGTTGAGTTTGGACCCTTGCATTTTTCTGCCATACTATATGGTACTTCTGAACTGGAGGTTTATAACTGCACTTCATTTGAAAGTCTCATTAAACATTAATTTACTTCTAATGGTGCAAGTCATATATGCAGACATACACACATAAGCATTCACACTAAGTATAGGATTTCTTAACAGCACTAGTTAGCCAAATGTAAAATCTGAGTATTTGTCAGAGGTACTTTCCTATGCCTGGTATTTCCAGTGTCAGTAAAATAGTACCACTTCCTTAAAAATTAGGAATACTACTAGTAATTCCTTTCCCCAAAAAAATCAATCTGTATTTCTTTTCAATATTAAATATTGTTTCATGGTGTTTATACAAGCAGATAATTATGCAATAATTACATGTTAATTTACAACTATATGTATATATAAATTACTATCAACATCAGGTGAAGTGAGACATGTTTCAGTGTAAGTACCAGGATAAAGTGGAAGTTTAATTGAATCAATCATTGCAGTCAGAGGTCTCATATCTCACAGAAGAAACAGGAAATACAGATTGGTATCACCATTCTGTTTTCTTCACTGCATTTTCTGCTCAATTCCTTTGTTGTGCTTACTAATTTCTGATGACCTGGCTAATAGTCTTTTTATCCTTTATTAGTCCTTGTACAAAAAGTACATTTTTCCCTTCTCTCCCTGACATTACTGTTACAAGAATCAAACCCCCTCACAATTTATTTTCCCTTTGTATTACTATTTACAAACTGGTAAGAAAAGAAGAAGGCATTAGTTCCTTTTTTTTCCAGCACTTAAATCCAGCCTGGTAAGCATGGGAAAATTTTTATAGGTCTTCCATATCTAAAACAAGACTATATGCCATTGTGATTACACAGGATAATCTTAAAAACAACTTGCAAATTTGACTACTTTTCCATTACTTGACATCCCACCTTGAGATTCTCTCCTGGATGTGGGTTATCTGGATGTTACTTGATTCATGGCAACAGCAAAGACTGCAAAAATTCCACTTAAATTTTTCTCTTTTTATTTACACTGTTTTTTCAGATCCATTCTTTGTACCATAAATGTGAAATTTACTTAAGGCATACTGCAGATACTTTCAGTGGGGTAGGGTCAGGACTAGAATGCATTCAAGATTTCTACTGAAGAAAGTTGTCTAATAGAGCTGTGAAAAAGCTTCCAGTCTTGTTTCTTGATATTTCTGGACAGCTTCTTCAGCTCATTTTGAATTATTTGATAATGTGGTAAAGTTTATATTTCTCTCTTGTTTTTCCTCTCCTTCCTCTTCCCCCATGCCTGTATTGTTTGTGTAGTCCCCACCCAATCCTCCCTCCCCCAGCCTTCCCCTGCCTTTCCATAATGCCCCATAATGCCTTTCCTCACCAGGTACCTGAAAGACTTTGAGATGCAAGGTCTTAATTACAAGAGGTGAATCCACCAGCAGAGAATGACTTGATGCAATGTTTAGTTCACATTTCCTGCTTTATATTCAGCACCAACGGAATGGCATCCAGAAATTGTATTTAGTTTTTCTGTGCAATCATATTGTGTTAGAACTGTGACCTTGTTTGTGAAGAAGAAAAAATCCAAAGCTTTTTTCTGCTTAAGTAATTTTGGAAAGTGGTCATAAAGACACCTCTGTTTTATTTTGAAACCCTAACAGTGTAAAACAAGTGTTCTTTTCAAACATTTGTTAAATTCTTCATTATTTTACAATATTAGTCCTATACCTGACCATTTTTGCCTAAAATATTTACACAGACCATGCACAAAGAATTAGATTTTGTACAGTAAGGGACTGGAAGAGATACAACATAACAAATAAGGCCATTACAAATCCTATAAGCCCTGGTTTCTAGTGGATTCTTTAGGACTTCTAATTTTACAGGAAATTGTGAAGAGAATACTATGGAAGTTTGGGATTACTTTGAAAGTGCAATGGATCAGGAACACGAATAGACAGCTAAGGAGTGTTTCAATTTCTTACAGACTTTCTTAAGTACACATGAGTTTCATGAGGAAACATCCTCTTCTTGTTCAAAGGTTTTTAAGAATAGGTTAAAAAAACACTGCCAAGATAACTAATCCCTTAAAGTAACAGATGGATTAGAAGGCTTCTCAAGTTTCTTTGTAGTTACGTTTCTTTTGATTCTGTTTTCCTTTGTTTCAAGTTGTATATGTTCAACAGAACAGAAACTAATATATACCCTAGACTAAGTCATTAGCAGATTGAATATTACTTTCACCTGAATCTTCCACAGTATCCAGTGATAGCAACTTAAAGGAAACCAAATAGATAATAACTTCTGATAAAATCCTAAATTTTCACCATTGTGAGACTTAAATTCTCATCTGAGGAACTGAGCATACCTTTGACTTGAATCTCAGCCAATATAATTTTGCACTGAATCATCAGCATAATCAGAAAATATAAGCTATTCAGAAGCAGTGGGTCACAGAAATCATAACAAATACTTGTTTATTGGCAACTTACCTATGTGAACTTACAAGAAGATGGGGCCGTTCTACAGGCACATACAGACCCAGGTTTGAAACAACTGTTTGTGATTTTCTTTACCTCCTTAGCAAGTGCAAAGGGAAGGTTATTTTCATTGAGTAAGTTTGTAAGGGGCAAAATATAATGGCAGTCCTCCCTCCAGGTTTTCTTGAGCCAGACAGGCTTGAATCCTTTTTTTTATATCAGGTTGTGAGTGATAATGTTTCAGATGACAGCTGACTTTACATTGATCAAAAAGGATTTTCTCCCTTGGTTGTTCAAACAGAAGAGAAAACATGAGAGAAGCATGAGGCTGCCTGCTGCTGCTAGTAAGGCTAAAGATAAAGTAAGTCTAGTTTTGGCAGATTCTTAAAAAATCTCTCAGCTGTCCCTCATCAAATCGTGCCTGCAACTTTCGTTCTTAACCCTAATTAGGGAAGGTCAAGTTCTTCCTTTTCACCCCTGCTAAAGGGAGGCCTATATGAGAGCCAGGCCTAGCGCACAGACAACAGACGTAACAGTTTCTGCAGTAGGATGTTTGCAGGTCTGCAAACTTTTCCTGTCTAACCCATACATCCTTATGTAGGGTGAGAATTTTGCTGCTTGCCAAAGGCTGATATTGAGGATGCTGTGTCTGGCCCTATGCCTATGCCAGCTGCCCTTCCATGTAAGCACCGATGATACTGCTGAGGTGACCTGGGAAATACTAAGCATGACGTCAGGGCTCTGGGGGCAACAGTGAAGGGCATGGGGGGCCCCAGATGGTATTCTTATCAGTCATGATAGGGAAGGGCCTGAGTAAGACTCAGTGGATGCTGCAGGTTAACAACTGATTAGCTGGTGTTGGCACCAGGATTTCCATTCCTGTGGCTATGGGAAGTTCTTTGAGGGCCATCATCTGCTTGAAAGAGAACAGAAGCATTTCCCATTCACTCTTACCTCCACACCTGTCCAAATCCCTTCTTTCTTTGAGAAACTGTAATCAACTTGAAGATCCTAACCTGCAAAGAGGAGGAAAGGAATGAATCCTTACCACAATGTTTCTTCAATGTAAAGGTGTTTCCAGGCTTTACAAGGGGCTTCTTTTAATTTATTATTTATGTGTTTATTTATTTATTTTTATTCATGGCTAAGTTGCAGATCATACAATGATAATTTATTTAGCATATGTTCTCAGGATTTTCATATGAGATATCCACGTGCCATAGAAACAAAAAATAATGAAGCAACTCAAAGTCATTGGTGACCTCTATACATTTTATGGAGAGATAAAATCAGAAGAACAAATTTTAAATTCTCATTTCTAGATCTCATCCCACAGCTTTACAATAGACCAAGATTTTAGAAGACAGAGACTTCCAGGTGCTATGAGGATGAAGCAGTAGTTGATTGCAAGTGCTAAGAAATGTTTTGGATTTCTAAAGAAATTCTTACAAATTTCTTTTTGGACAGGGACTCTGCTCTATCCATTCTTTTCTGCAGTACTCAGCATAACTTTTTCAAGGTAATTAGTATTTGACTTTTTTTATTCTGTTCAGCTTCTTCTTGCTGGTTGTGTTGTTTATATAGTGTTTTATCAGTGACATCACCTACTTTTGGCTGTTATTGGGATGTCGCACATTCCAGATAATGATTTCAATAAAAGAAGAAGTAGGAGAGTGAAATGGATTGTAAAGGCCAAAAAAAAAACCCAACCCCAAAGTAATGTGGTGAAATTCCTGGATGGATTAACAGTGTGTTTTTGTTACTTAATTGTTATGTGCTTCTCAGTGTAGAAACAAAGAACCTATCATCTGGTTAATTCACTATGCTCTTCCTTCCCATGGTCAATTCTGTCTAATTTCTGAATTTATCCTTTACATATTTTCCACAAATTTAATTTTAAATATGCATAAATAAAAATTAAATACTCTCTTTCTCATTGTCTCATTCCTTTCAGTAGACAAGAGAGAGAGAAGGCAAAGGTGGGCAGATGGAAAGAAACCCTCAAACATCACAGGATGGAAATTCAAATGATAGGTAGAAAAAAACCAAAACAATATGAAGAAAGAGAATACCTGTTGTATCTTTTTATTACTTCATTTATATTTTCATGTAAACATGTAAGACCAGTAACTTTGTAGTTTATGTTTTTTACCTGAATTTTTTCAGTGATGACAGCAAAGCTAAATGAGTTGTGTTGTTATGAAGAGTATGATGGTAGCAGAGAAAAGTAAAACAGAATACAAGACTCATAAAACAGAAGGCAGTGAGTTTAGAAATAGTAGAACTTTCTCTCATTACCAATGGGGTACTGCCTACAGTAACATCCGAGGAACAACCGTTTTGCAGAATTTGTGCGAATTAGTATGCTTATTAGCATACTTGGTTTGCAACATGTTTGTTGTTGTTGTTTGGTTTGGTTTTGGTTTTGTTTTGCTGTCATTTGTTTTTTGTTTGCTTGTTTAGTTTTCTGTTTGTTTTTTTTTGTTTTGTTTTTAACAGTGGAGACATAAAGAATATAGATGAGAAATTGGAGCAGGAGGCAGAAGGGATTTGTCTAGGAAAGGTCTGTTAATAAGCCTGATAGGGTTATGCAGAATTTAATGGTTGAACTCGATGATCTTAAAGGTCTTTTCCAACAAGAATGATTCTGTGATTTACAAGCCTGCCCTAAAAAAGGTATGATAATAAAAATACTAGGGGTGATGACAGTTTGAGAAGTGTTAGATGACAAAATGGAGATAAAAACAGATAACAAAGCAAATTACAACGAGCAAATCTGCAGTGGCCATAGTTTCTCATGCAGGAGTTCACTGAGGTTGTAAGCTATTATTTTCAAACTCTCAAAGCTTTTAGTGTACCATAGAATTTAACAGGCATGTTAAAACCAATATGGAAATAAAGCCTGATTTTTTTTTATTTTCCGAAATGGATGTTTTCTCTCCTCCTGAGTGCTAACTAAAGGATCATAGGTAGAGGACAAATGGATAAAAAAGACGTCTGCAAAGCCACTAAAATGAAGTTCTGTGTATTGCGGACTCTTAGTTCAAGAAAAATCTTTTCCTTTGAGCTTCACTTAAAATAGGTAATCTGAAAATGCTACATATTGAATGAGCTACAATGCTGGGACTGATTAAATAAAAAAATGATGTGTGATGAAAAAAGCAAAGATTTATTTTTGATAGGCATATACATATAAGAAACCATATGAGATTACCTAACTAAGATAGTCTCCTTTGAGCTGATTTGCTAATGATAATTCTAATTATTTTTTCACATCCAAATTGGGAATATCCATTCCAGGGTAATTTACCTTCTTTGAGTTGCAAACCCCTAGAGTATTCTAGATTTATCACAGATCTAATTAATTGCAAAGTGAATACTTTATTTAGAAATTGTGTATTTAATAAACTTTTGCAGTAGCCTGTATTTCATAGAATCATAGAATGGTTAAAGTTGAGAGGCACCTTAAAGATCACCAGGTTCCAACCTCCCTGCTATAAGCAGGGACACCTCCCACTAGACCAGGTAGCACAAGGCCTCATCCAAACTGGCCTTAACCACCTCCAGGGAGGGGGCTTCCACAACCTCTCTGGGCAACCTGTTCCAGTGCCTTATGTAGTATTCTCATGGTGAAGAATTTCTTCCTCATGTCTAACTTAAATCTCACCTCTTCCAGCTTAAAACCATTACCACTTGTCCTATCACTACTCTTTCTGGTGAAATGTCTCTCCCCAGCTTTCCTGTAGGCCCCCTTCAGGTACTGGAAGGCCGCTATAAGGTCTCCCTGGAGCCTTCTCTTCTCCAGGCTGAATAGCCCCAACTCTCTCAGCTTGTCTTCATAGCAAAGTTGCTCCAGCCCTTTGATCATTTCTGTGGCCCTTCTCTGGACCCCCTTCAACAGTTTCATGCCTTTCATGCGTTGAGGGCTCCGGAGCTGTACACAGTACCCCAGGTGGGGTCTCACCAGAGCAGAGTAGAGGGGGAGAATCACCTCATTTGCCCTGCTGGCCACACTCCTTTTGATGCAGTCCAGGATGCAGTTGGCCCTCTTGGTATTTGAATAGGTATCAGGAAAAAAGAAAACTTCCTTGCCATTTTTAAGTCTCTGGAATAGTTTTTGTTCAGTGTCTGTCCCACAGGAAACATCAAAATTGAATAATTTATGTAACAAAATAAAGACAACAAGGTCAGAGGAGATGTATGATTTTTGCAATGTTGAACATTCAGTGACATGATAGCATGTGAGACATATTCCTGAATGTTAAGGAGGATTTTTTTTTTCCTATTTTTCATTGTAAGTACAGCAGCTCAAAGATGTGAGAAAATAAATTGGATTGTAGAAAAAATGAAACTTTGAGTGTATGCTAGATAGAAATTAACTGCTTTCTTTGCTCCTTGGGATTTTCTGTGGACCTCAGGGAAAAAACGTTCTAGGAGGTTGCCTTAGCAACAAGGCACTTTAATAATTGCATTACTCAGAAAATGAAAAGACTGCAAAATACTATAGAAAATCGCAAAGTGCCCACAAAACCAAATTTATCACCTGTAGAGAGACCTCTTTCTACTTGATCTTGGGTCTTCTCTTTCTCAGACAATCTTTGGCAGATGCCTATTATTGTTACAGAAGTTCCCCAGATAGGGACAGGTGTAGCATTCCAAATTCTATCGTTTATCTGAACTCATCCTTGAGTAGATGTGACACAGAATTCAGAGCCCAAGTTTAATATTTTCAGTCTTGCCTCTATACCTACCACAAAGAAAATGTGAGGTTACAGTGCTGCAGGAATGGCTTTCTCATTGCCTGTGGAAGACGCAAACCTGAAGAGAAACTGCTTTGCTTTTATAGAGTAAAAAGAACCAAACGAACATGGCAATATCCTTTAGACTGGTATTTAAGATGTTCCCATGACATAACAGTAAAGATAGATCAGAAATAGTGTCCTGGTGATCAGCAGTTGATGACAGAAATGTATGATTCCATCACTTCCAGACTGCCATCACTTCAGGGTCGATCATCCTGAGCTCACAGATCAGTCATTTTTCACATAACTAAGTGCAATACATTAACTTTGAATGATTCGTTCTAAGTAAATCATGTGCACATATATACATAATTATCACTTTCAGTTAAAATTATGTTTTTTATATGTCTATAATTTTGCTGCAAGATTAAGACACAATAAGAAATGTTTGTTTCTATAATTTATTTTCATTGGTCAAACCACACAATCAACACTGAAAGCTCATTCCTGCCTTTCAATATCTATGTTTTGTAATCGTTCAGTGAAAAAGAAACAACTTTCTATTCCTCCCTAGTTTTGTCCTTTTCCATTTTGAAAAAAATTCTTTTTCCACACCCTGCTCTGATTTTCATAGGGCACAGACTACATTGGCAATGCAATATTGCCACCTGATTTGTAAAAGCACAAGCAGTTATAACAGCAATGATGCAAATGACATTCTGGAAACAGGGTTTGTTAGAGTTCCCTTCACTGTCAGCCAAAAAGCTAGCGTTTTCTCAGTAAAAGAAAATTACTACCATGCTATATGTTAATGCAAGAATGGCTTAAAGCTATTGTGGGTTAAGGCTGTCATTATATAACACAGGTTTTCATGATTATGCTGATTGAAATTCTTTTTCAGGTGCTAGGATTAGAGACTATAATGTTTGATACTAATTTTTGCTGGCCTTTTTGGTTTTTTAAGTACATAAATGTTATGACAGTTTAGGAAGATGTGTGAATGCTAAAATTCACAAACAAGCAAGCAGCATCATTTTAAGATGAAAGCTTGGATGAATGCTGCACATCAGTGGTTGTGAACATCTACTTTAATTTTCAATCTTAAAAAAAATCATTCAATTTAATTTTTTCTGACCAGTCATAAATATGTTTGTTCACAGTTATTTTCCAGAAATAGCTGCCACTCACGCTGTAGTATTTTAGCTGCAAATAACAATGTCAGTACGTAAATGAGTCATCACAAGTCAGAATCAAACCAAATACTTCCTGGTGCAAGGCAACATGAGGAGTTTAAGAAATAAATGTCATGAAACCTTAGAAGGTTTAGAAGTAGGAATCCAGACAGGCTTAAAGGAAAGAGTGCTGGAATGGTCTTTAAAAGGTCATCTGTTTAATCTCATTATTTCCCGTATATTTAAATTCTCCCTAGGTGTTTTTATGACAGCTACTGAAGATCTGCAAGTTATTTAGGAAGCACAGGAAAATGATAAAAGAAATGTATTATGCTTTGTATCTAAAGGTGTTATTTATTTCTTTTTCCTCAGGTAGATAATTACAAAAAAAAATCCACTTTAATTATATGAGTATTCACACATATTTTTTCAAATATAGGTGTATCCTCACTATTGCATCTTCAATTTTCAAATCCTACTTTGCCATTATCCAGAAAGAAATAAATTTGAGCAACCTGATCTAGTGGGAGGTGTCCCTGTCATTGCAGGGGGTTGGATCTACATGAGCTTTAAGGTCCCTTCCAACTCTAACCATTCTGTGATTGATTCTGTGATTTACAAAGATGGCATACAGAAAACCAAGCTGTGGAATTAGATGAAGATCCTGTGAACTGACTTCCTTTGTCCAGTCCTTTCTTTCCTCTGTGTTTCTTCTGGTGTTCAAAGAAAAATTGTAAGTAACATGTATGAGGAGAAAATTTGACATACTCCCTTAACTTAGGAACTTTTCAGGAATACTGTGAACAATGAATGATAACATAGTTAAAACCTTCTTTCCTTAGGGAAAAACATTAGGTGAAATATAGGACAGGATCTTGCAGTATTTACGGTCAAGTCACAGACAGAAGAACATCAACATCAGGCTACTGATTATTAGTAGTTAGTATTATTCTCAACAATTTTGAAGCTAAAAGTGGATCTAGTGAAATTCCTTAAAAAAATGTAAATCTCAGGATGAGCTTGGAAAAGAAAAATAATTAGTATGATAATCGTGTCATATCCTTTAATGCCAATGTCTTGTGTCGGTGGCCATGGAGTTACGTAGACTGCATGTTTGTGCCACTCTGTTGTTTCTGTAGTGGCAAGTTTTAAGGAAAAGCGCGGAACTTCACCGTGTTAATCAGAACATTGGGAATATTCTGTAGGTTAAAACCTTCATGTGATCAAACAGAATTTGTCTATTGAGAGATCATAGATACACAAAGGACAGACAATATCCTTTGGTCATGAAAAAATTGATTATCATATTTGTCTATTTTAGTGATAAAACGTGCTTCATGCTGTAGTCAAAACTAGATTCACCCATCAGCCAGTAATGGGATAGAATAAGATATGATAGCTCTCTCCACTGGTAGTCCTGTTAGATGAATAAAGTAGATTTTGAAACACTAAACCACATCTTTTACATCTGTAAGAAAAACAGATTCAATAATAATACACAGAAATTTCCGATGAACTGGATATTACTAGCATAAAAAATTATTGCATTTTTCATATCGGTTTAGAGTAAAGAATTTCAAAAGATCTTGAACCATCTTATTCAGAGACACTTTCCTCTTGCTACCTCATCAAGGCTAAATGTGGTGAAGATAAATGCAGAATGTGGTCTGATGATGGTTTTGCCAGTTTTTCTTTGTTCAGTTTGTGATACACACCTTGGAAATATGCCTCAAGTTATTCTTGGGTTCCAATAGAAAATGGCAGCCTTTTTTGAAGCCTTCTGTTAGTAAACCAAGATCCCAGCACTTCTCTATGGGGACTGTAAAGAAAGAACCAATCTCTGGGCATAGGTATCATTATCCCAGCCTCTGCTGATATGTAGAATCTTAACCTTAATCACCACATATGACAGGACAGCTGCAATGTTTTTTTTGCCTGCTTATCTCCCCTTGGCAATGGCAGTGAGTTAAGTCTTCAAACTGATTTGTTTAGGTCTTGCAGCTGCCTTTGATACAATTAGCCATGAAGCGTTGCTGGTATTATTTTTTAAAATAGGGCAGGAATAGACAAAATTATGCTCTATTCCTTTCATTCTGAAGAGATAAGTAAGAAGAGCTGACTAGAGATAGATCTACATTCACACTGATCTGAAAAGTGGAATGGTAATGTCATCATAAAACTGTACTTTTGGTATTTGTTTTCATCATGCATCAGCTGAAAAAATAAGTAATACTAAGCTCATGTTTTGTGGAATTCAATGGGGTTTGAGAAATGTTCATAAACAAGGTAGAATGTCAAGTTTGAGAAGAATGTAGAAGTGATGAAAACAATAGGTTATTAAAAAAGTTTGAAATGTTCTGTAGAAAAAAAAATAACAGAATAGAAAATTACAGAAGACTTCAACTGTTTTATAAAAATCCTTAAACCATTTTTTATTGGGAAGATATATTTCTGTATAATTTTACAGGAATCTTTTTATAGTAGCATCTTAGGCTTAACTGTTAAGCAGGCTGGAGGCAGGGTATTCTCTGCATGAGGTCTTTGTTTCCTATTTCAGTAAACTGCTGATATTCTAATTGAATCCCATTTAAAAACCTAGTTGCTCAACTTTATTTGATATGAAGGAAATGGAACAGAATTGTACAAGTAAGATAATTCTGAGTTTAAAGAAATTTGGAAGACCCTTTTAAAAGCAGTATTTTTAAAGATTTGTCTAACAGCTTTTTATAATTTTAATAGAGACTACACTCTCAAGTTTCAGGACTAGATGAGTGAAAGAAGGTCTGAGATTATCTCCACCAGTATGATTTTCTGAGACCACTACTACATTTATACTAGAATTACTGATTTGCATTAAAAAATAAAAAAATATTTTTTCATAAACCAAAATCCATTATACATCCTTCAAGTTCCAGAATGTCATGTCCTGTATCAGGCTAACCAAACAAAATTCTGCTGTTTGAACTGGCTATACCCTTTCTGTCTTTGTTTTCTCTGACATCCTAAGTCTATTAAATCATCACTGGAGTGACTGACAGCAGGAATATAGGTCTTCAGAAAAGGTAGAAGGGTACTTAGCTGTTTGGTCATGACAGAAAAAAAAAAAAAAAAAAAAGAACTCTTCAAGACAATTCTGAGAACACCTCAGTTTCAAGTGAGAAAGGCATTGATTAGAAGGAGCAAATACCAAAAAAACAATCCAGAGACACTGGGGTGGATTTGAAAGAGCTACCAGTCAAAGAGAGGAAACAAAAGATACTACAGCTGGGAACCTGTTAGACTAGAGATAAAAGGAACAGCAGGAGTAGAGACAAGGAAAACATATAAGGAGAAAAGAAAACATTAAGAAGAAGAAACATAAAAGGAAATAAAAAACCAATAGATGATGCTGAAATATTTGACATTGAAGGGCTGGATTTGAAGGCACGTCTGAAAGGTTAGGCTTAGCTCCCTTCGAAGGCTAGGCTTGCTGTGTTAAGATATTAACCAAGAGGAATGTCTAGACAACTCCAAATCCAAATGGAAAAAAACCCAAGCAAATCCAACAACAAAAAATAGACTAGAACTGAAAGGTAGTGCTCTTAGAAGGGAAAACAGGGCTATAAACATTTGAAGGTGCTTATTATAATTTCAGTGTAATAAAAGTCTGGAATTAGTGCTTTTATTAAAAAAAAAAAACAAACAAAAAAACAAACAAACAAACAAAAAAAAACCAAACCCAAACAACTAGTCAGTTTTGATTAATTCTCTCAAATTTTGTTTTTTTCTTTTGAGTCTTAACAGTATGCTGACATTCCTGGGCTGAAATTGAGGAATAAACGGCTTAGGTACTTGAATATTTAATTTGATTTATTTTCTATTTCAGTCTTGTTCTCCTCAGAACCTATAAAAAAGTATAAGATCAACTCATTTTTTTTCCCTGTATACATTATTACAGTAAACCAATGTTGCTATATGTTGTTTTCTTCTGAAGCACTTTAGAGACTGTGATAATATACAATGATATGACTCCTTCCTCATGCTGTAATTTTATAGACTGTTAAACCAAACCTAGTAGGATTGAGTAATAGTATTTTAATTAAATATTATACTAATAAATGTTCTCATGTAGAGATTTTAATAAGCTGAATGTATATACTATTGTGAAATGTTTCAAGGGTTTTTTAGGTTTCACTATATGTATTCTTGTCCTACACTTTAACTAATATAATTTGCTAGTCATTTGACTAAAACTAGTCATCTGCAGTTAGGGTAGCTACTTTTCTCAGTATAGGCAATTGCATTTAATCTCAACTGCATTTAATCTCAATTCAGCTGGCTTCTCAAATGTCAGTGTCTAATTCACCTTTGACAGAATCGGAGACACTTCAGATGTCTATGGCTTATCTGAAATGATTCCATTCTCAGAAGCTGATGTGAACAATTACTCATCTTCACAACAAAAGTCTTTGCAAGACAGAAACAGGTCAGTAAGACCCTTTTTCCTTCATTCATTTCTTCAGACTTCTTAATTCACTCTCTCTTGTTTTTGTCACAGCTCTCTTCCAAAAACCCTATGAAGGTTCATACTTTTTTCTCATTTTACAAACTCACTCATAACAAAAACTTCAGCAAACAGCAAGCAATCCCTCTATAGAAAATAGGATTTTTCAAATTATGCTGAAAAAGGCACTGAAAACCTATCAAGAAATTCATGTTGATCACATTACTTCTCCCCTAAGGAGCAGCTCCATTCTGTACCTAGTACTGGAGAAGACTGACTGCTTTAGTGCAATCTACATAAGTTTATGGAATCTTCCTGTAAGGCAATACCAGCACCTTCCCTAATCAAGTCAATCTCCCTCTTAACCTTTTTGATTCTAGCTTCTAATTACTTCCTAGACCTCAGTCTGCATTAGCTGATATCATGCCTGATATTCATGGCCTGCATACATTACCCCTTGCGTTCCCCTGTTCTGAATCTAAAATTTCCTGCTAAATTCTCACTGTCTCTCAGCAATCTCTGCTTAATTGTTCCAATGACTACTCAAGATGAATCTTAGTTTCTTAGGAAAGAAAGACCAAATAGTCAAGACAAGCTTGTATGTTACTGTTGTCATTATCAATTGTAATTTTAGAGTTCTTTTGATACAGTTATAGTCTTACAATAATTAGAAATAA
This sequence comes from Hemiprocne comata, assembly GCA_020745705.1. NCBI lineage: Eukaryota > Metazoa > Chordata > Aves > Apodiformes > Apodidae > Hemiprocne > Hemiprocne comata. The sequence continues at coordinate 37,532,829 of CM036590.1, read as the reverse complement.
TAAGCACATAGAATGGTGAAAACAAGTGGCAGTCATCTGGAGTTTTTAATGAAATTATCAAGGAGTTGCAGGTATCTTCAATTTCAGAGGTTTAGAAGATAATCAAGACACTAAAAGATCCCTGAATGACAACCATTTTTACTGGTGACCTCTGACAGTAGATGTGGTGTTTTTAACAGCTGTGATATAGGAGTCATAGGCGTACAAGTGATTAATTCCCAGGAACTGTATAACCTCCAAAAGCAGAAGCAACTTCCCAACAAATAGCCAAAAGGAAGTTATGTCCTCTACTCTAAGTCTCATAGTGGAACATCTAAACACTCCTTGTCTCTCACCACATGGAAGATGTGGGCATAGTAACTTCCTGTTTGACCAGCTCTACTTCATTCCCTGTGTGCTTATGGGGGGGGTCAAATAACTTTAAAAAACCAAGTAAAGAACTTAAATTCAGTGTCCTGGTTTGAGCCAGGGTGAAGCGAACTTTCTCTTTCCTGATTCTTTTTTCTTCCAGTGAACTTTTTTTAGCAGCACCAGTGGACTGAGAACAATCAAGGTCACTTCTGACTGTCTGCAGCCTCCCCCCCACACACAGGGGAGCAGATTAGACCGAAGGCAGGATCAGCAAATCAGAATATTCCCTGCTCATAATATTTTATCTATTTGGCTTTTGGTATAGGTTAAGACATCACAGAAGTCAAGCCTTTTGTTTCCTTTTCCACTCACTTTTCTGCTTACTGTCGCTTCTATCACCCTCTCTTTGGCTCTCTCTTTTTTTTTTTTTCATTTTTCTTCACAGCCGACACCTGAGGGCCCCGTCCGTGCGCCCGGACACTCCCCCCTTCAGCTGGGAGTCACCAGGGAGAAGAGTTGCTGTGAGAGTCACTGGGGGAGGAGGGAGGAGATCGGGTGTTGCACATCCCTTTACAAATATATATATTCCCTTATCACTGAGAATTAAAATCAATGTGTTTCACCTTTCAACCCAGAAAGCCTCTCTCATTTTTTCTCCCTCTTTGTCTACCTTGGGGGAGGGGGGTGGGACTGAGAATATTATTGTTATTGGTTTGACTGCCAACCCGGAGCCAAACTGTGACATTCAGGAAGAAATTAAAAGAGAAAAAAACCCAAAACAACTCAATCCAAATAGATATTAACTGCCCAATTTGCATACAGGCATAGTTTGTAGTAAACTCAGTGGCAACACAACTGTGATGGCACATAGCTGACGCTATTATGGGGCTATATTATATATTTTTAGAAAAAAAGACTTTTCCATGTCAAAGAAATATAAACAACAGCAAGCAAATAAAATAAAGTCCTTCTTTTCCATCAATACGAACAAGAGTAAAAAATCTGTCTTAGAAACTGTTGTCATCTTTTTCTCAGGAATGCATTAGAGCTTTTGCACATTGTTAATTACATAGAGATACTTGTGTTTATAAATGTTTTTAAGGCAGTTTGCTTCCTATAGTTTGATTTCATTTTTAGAAAACTGCACAAACTGGTATTACACCTTTGTCTTCTCCCATCACTTGCATCTTTATAACCCAGCATTGTAAGAAAATTTGAATTCTCTTTTTGTTCTTTTTAAAAGTTCTTGTTTATAATGGATGTTTCATATTTTTATATGTACATTTGAAACCTAAAACAATGCTTAACTTTCCTGCTTGCATTAATTACACTGCATTGATGTAAATCCAAAAATCCTTTACAGATTATAGATCTTTCATTTCCAACTGTGTTCATCTGTACAAACTGGAATATTTCTTCATATAACTTTACTGTAAAAACAGGAAAAAATTATAGCTTTAAACCTAATACTTTGCTTTGCTTTGTTCTCTGAGTGTTGACTATACTTTAAATTCTAAAAGAATATTTATAGGCTGTAAAGCCAGGAGCACTGAAACAGAAGAAAACATGAGCTTAAATCTCTGCAAGTTTAAACTGCTGAATCAAGATTTAGCAAGCATCTTATCTACCTTATTGCTTATTCATTGATTTTTTCACCATTAATTCTCTTAGTTATAAAACAAAGTTACATGTTTAAACTGAGTGACAGAAGCTCAGTTTCTTACATGAATTTCAGTCCTTCTAACTTGTCAGGTTGAAGGGTCACAATCTAATAGACGGATACTTCTCAGAAGAACATAATTTTTCCCTTCTTACCTGGAGAAAAGAGAGGTCTCTCTCTCTGTTTTCATATTTCCAGGTTTGCAAAGCTCTGTTCATTTTGAGACAAGTTAACTACACATCAAAGGTATTAATCTTAGCTGGAAACACTTTTATTTATTTGAAGGATGCATTCTTTTAGCTGCTACCTCATTAGAGTGCCTGTAATTTCTTTCCTTACACCAAGCGTGAACTAGAGATGTATGATGGCTGAAGTAAATGACCTTGTGAGAGGCAATGGTTTCCCTATGAGGTCTTGTGAGAGTAGTCTTTGCCTGTGTCAATCCCCTGCCAGACAGCAAAGACGGGTAAACTCTGAATTTTAGCTTTCAAGGAAGCTCTTTGGAACTATAAAAGTTGGTCAAAGTGGTAAAGATGAGAGCCACCTGCAAGGAATGAAAAAAAGCCTTCAAAGACTCAGTGTTTTCGCAATAAAACAGCAAATATATTTCAGTGTGAAGAGGTACAAAATGATACAAATGAGAGAACCAATTCATCTGTAACGTAAATGGATCTGATTTCATCACAAAAAGACATAAACAAGACCTTGGAATTATGACCCATAATTGCATGAAAAGATAGTCTCAGTACTTAGTAGTGGACTAAAAACTGACTAAAATATTAGAAAATACTAGGAAATTAAGAGAAATAAAAATAATGAAATTGCTATAAATCTGTGTTTTTCCCAAACCTTTAATACTACGTGTTGATCTGATCTTCTTATCACAACGAGTATTCAATACAACTGAGAAAGATTCAGAGAAAGACAAAAGGTCTCAAAAGCATGCAAGATCTTACGTACAGCAACTTGTTGCGAAAACATGCTCTACAGCATGGAAAGGAGACCAGATAAAGGAAATGCCAGAAGCCTACAAAACGATCATGAAAAGTGTGAAGAGGAAACTACTGTTGGCTATCTCTCACATTACAAAAATAAGAGATTGTTAAATTAAAGTAGTTAAAGTCAAGCTCAAACCAAAGAAAACAAACTAGTTCTTAATAGGAAAAATAACAGACCCTTTAAATTTCTGGCTGTAGGTTACTGTGCATGTAAAAGTTTCTGTGATCATGAAGAGAAGACATCTAAAGAGGTTAAAGGAGTCACATTAAGTTCAGGAAAACCTCAAAGCAGAACGTAATTAGGTGGCAGAACAGTATCCGAGGGAGCTATAATTTGTTTGTCTTGTTCTTAATCTTCCCTTTTGTTGCTTGTGGCCGCTGCCTAAGACCAACTCTTGACCTGAGCCAGTATGGTTTCCTATAGAAATCCTGAAGGATAACACTCACCTACCAAATTTTTGCACTTGCTATAGATCTGTTCTAGTCACTTTGATTCTCCATTTGTCTTCAACAGATGCAATTCCTCCCATTCCACACTTCACATACACTTTTTTTGTTGATGTAGGCAACAGAAGCTGTGTACAGCAACGAATACTCAAGGTTACAGTGAAAACTCAAGGTAAAAGTCTGAATAAAGTTTTCATTTTAATTGTTTCTCAATGTAGAATCCTACTCTTCCATTGCATCAGTATGTAATGAATACAGCAAACATTCAATAGAAAGCCATCTTGGTAAGTTGGAAAATGTTTAATAACTCCTAGATCCCAGCTTCATGCTAGATCTTTGAATTTTGGGCTATGGCTCTCCAGCACATTTTCTCTCATTTTAATTACTGTTACTCTATGCAGTTCTTTAGCAGCTTTCTAGCTCTGAGTTTAATTAGTACCACAAAACTATTATTATCTTGCTTTCAGGGATTTGCCATCTGCAGCATCACCTGCCATTATCAGCCTTCTCTGCTTCTCTTTAGAAGTTTCTCAGTCTTCTCTTCATTGCTGGACTAGGAATCAGCCATCTCTCAGTATTTTTATTTCTCAAGAAGCTTGCAGAACATTTTCACTCTCCTATCCTGGAGGAATGACAGGAAAAATAATTTTTCTATGTTTTCAAACAAAGAAGTTCCATGACACCTAATTTTTTTCCCATCTATAACTTACTTTTTTGTTTATTCTCAAACTTCATATACACCTCTTCACATCTTCCAATGCAAGCGCATTAGTTTTACCAAGACTTGAAAGTGAGACTGCTACACACACTGAGAACCCTTATTCGTTTTTCTGTCTGGTGATAGGCAGCATGAGCCACCAAAAAGTCCCCATTTCATGTTCTCTGATACGTTCTGTTCTATTGAAAATAAACTTTATAAACATAAGTATACAGAGGAGTATTTATTTACTTAAAATGAATAAATAAGTTTATTTTGATAAATCTGACTATGTATATAAATGAAAAATATGGCTTTGTGGATATTATTGATGTATAAGCTACGCTGCCAACTTGTGACCATTTGTCCAGCAGGTACTTCAGACTTACATCCTCATCAGTGATGATGATTTATACTGCTGGCAGAAAGAATGGATGTTGTCAATATGGATTATTTCTTTGTCTTACATGAAATTTTGGGGAGCTTCAGCTTTCTAGGGACTTGAAATACTTGGAATACTATAGGTACAGGTGGAATTCTTCAAATTGTTTCGTACAAAGAGTACACTGGCTGGAGTTGAAGGGAAAAATCACCAGATCCACATGAAAATCCACCTGAAAATTAAGCATAGAAAGTCTTACATTGGAGTGCCCTTAACACTTAAAATAGGTCTTTTCTATGAGACTATTAATGTACTTGCACACAAGAAGTTATTAACTGTTAACTGAATAGACTGTTTTTTTAGACTGGCTATGTTGCTCAACTGTAAAATCCTTTTGAAGCTGTTTGGTAGGGAAACATCTTGAAAACACAGCCCCATGTTTATTCTTTCCATAGTCCTCAGAACTAAGAAAAGAATTCTGGAATCATTCTACAGCACAGAACGACTTCAACTCTAACCACTTTCAGTGCTTATTAATTGCATATGGTATTTTCCAATTATCTTTTAAAGCAATCCTTCATTAGATGTCGAATATTTTGATATTAAAAAAACCACACACAGTCCCATAAAATTTATTTTTAATGGAGATTTATACAAAATTTGAAACTGTACTTGGAATTTCATTATGAAAAAAGGATAAATCTGCTTCCAAAAAGCAAGGAAGTTGCTAGGTCTTATTCTGCTATTTTTTTGTTTTGTTTGTTTGCTTGTATGCTTCTTTTGTTTGTTTGTTTTTGTTTTTTTCCCTTTAGTTCTCTATAACATGAGAGGGTTCTTAAAACCTTTTGAGAGAGATTTCTTGCCAAGCTCATTTTCTAGTAATTAGAAAATTATTATGAGAACATATTATATTAAAAATAAATCAAAAGCCAAAAACCAAACCCAATTATTTCTGTTCATAATGAAAAAAAGATTTCTCAAATATACATTTCATTGTATTTTAAATTAATTAGCCTTATTTTGAACAAACCATTTGCTCTCTCCCCCTATGTGACAACTACCACTAATGTCCTATCTGTAGACACTTCAGATTGTCCTCATGATGGGTCATGCATATAGATAACTCCAAGGATGGGATGTGTTTAGAGAGGAAGCACTATAGACATAGTACTCTAGAATGAAATGTTTCTGAGAGATGTTGTCTAAATGGCACTGGCAAGCTCAAGATTGAATTCATCTTGGCATAGAGCATAGTTTACAGTAACATTTGTATAACTAACTCACAAACTTCCAAACAGAAAATTGCCATCCAAGAAGTAAAGAACAATCTCTTCTTGACCACGTAAGCCTGTGGAAGAAGTACAAAGAGAAGTAAAAATAGGAAGAAATACAGGATCAAATAGAGGCTTTATGCAGAGAAGGAAATATTTTCTTGTATTGTGGATTACGAAAAGTCGGCAGCCCTGGCTGTAACCCACTACCTAGTTTTTGAGCTATATTTACATTAAGATTGCAGAATTCAGATGTGTTTATTGTGTTTAATTATGATAATTTACATGAAAAATAAAACATCTTAGAAAGTCTTTATATTCAAAAGTTAGTGTTGTGAGGACAAATTAGTGAAATTCTGAAGAGGGCACCGGCGATTTATTCCATTTTGTATAGAAACTTCTCTAGAGATGCAATAAGAATTCCAGTGTTAAATGTAGTCTGTCCTAACTATTCTAGAAGAATGCTGTGATCTAATATAAAATACGGGAAGAGAAAATTACTTGCTGAGGGAATTTGTAGTAACTATAAAACAGAATATTTTAAAAAAACAATATTTGAAAAATTAGATAATAACATGAATTGATGGTACACTATCCAAATGACCCAGCCAACCCAGGAAAAAAAATCTCTTTGTAATAAATCAAGTGAGAAATCTTTCTGTGATTTTGTGTTAGTTTTAAAGACAGAATTAATTAAAAATATGGTTTCATAGCTTATGTTTCTTAGGAAAAATGTGAGCCTCTCCATGTATAAAGTACTGAAAATTACTGTACAAGTAGGATGGAGGACAGGAGAATGCATGAATGAACTAATAAGGGTGCAATAGCTGTTTTCTCAGAATCCAAACTGGGTGTTTTATTCTGTTTTCATGCTGTTGATTACCTCTTCTTTTCCTTCTGTTTGTGGACAAATACAGACTAACAATTTAAACGGTCTTTTAACATAACAACATGAACTTTCCACAGCTTCATTTTTATGTCCTTTTTTATACAAAAACAATTTAAAAATAATAATTAAGATGATTCCCCACAGTTAAATGCATCAACAAACTTGTGCACCTCTTTAATTTTAACCTAAATGTCACAACAGATGCTGCTCTTCCAGTCTCAATGGGGAGCAGATTCCACAATCAGGGAGTATAATTACAGAAATCTCTAGCTCCTGCTGTCTCAAAGTTACACTTAGGGCACACTAAATAGTCCGCCAGTTTCAGTCTTCAATGGCTGACTGAGGCCTTTGATAATAAAAGATCAGTCAAGAGTACTTTATGATACTTCACAAAATGCTAACAGCTTTGTAGAATTTATAATCTGGTGAGACATATGCCAGCTTTGTACACTGCCAAACAGTTAAAAACAAATACAGTAAGAGTAGAAAATAAATATAGCATGAGTTTGTAACAGGAAATGTGTCTATTTGCCATCACACAAGCAAGGTAATACGTCTGTCATAAAGCGTAAATTGACAAGCACTGAAAACCAATGTTTTTATCCAACAGCCTTTGATGGACCCTGTCCATAATTAGGGAGAGTCTTCAGTTAAACATGGGATGTCAAGTAGTATTTTTCTTTGTGAGACATATGATTCTTTTTTTAAAGAAAATACAGAAGTCTGTAGTCAGGTTTTCCTTTTGTATTAGGTTTCTTCAGAAAAATCCAAGTTTTTAACTATGGAAAAATAAAGTAGGTGGGGAAGACTGCATCATAAAATGAATTAAAGAAATGAATAACCTTTTGTGATAGAAGAACATCTGATGTTTTGTATTTTGCTGCACACAAGTCATTGGCACTCAGTAGGTAACTGCCAACAATTCAGAAGAGGCACTCATGCATGGAAAAAACCCTAAATAAAGGAGGCAGGACACTTAAAATATTCTTTTAGAAAAATACAAGATGTTGAAAGAATCTTTGTTTTAGTCTAACTACCTACTCTCTATAACCTCAAATTCATTATTCTTTTTCGTAAGAATCAAGTGAGGTGGGTGTTGGTCTCTTATACCATCTGAATAACGTTAGGACAAGAAGAAATGGCCTGAAGTTGCATCAGGGAAGTTTTAGATTTGATATTTGGAAGCCATTCTTTACTGAAAGAGTAGTCAGAAACTGGACTGGGTTGCCCAAGGAGGTAGTGGAGTCACCATCCCTGAAGATATTAAAAAACTTGTAGACGTGGCACTTCAGAATATGCTCTAATGGGCAAGGTGGATGTTGTTTGTTTTTGTTGTGTTTTGATTTCTTTAAAGAGGTCAGATTTTGTGTTCCTAAAGTCCAGGGTTGTAGTCTTGCTCATTTCTCTCCTACTTCCATACAAAATAATAAATTCCACCATTTTGTGGTCACTAAAGCCAAGTTGCCCCCAACCTTCACATCCCCAACACGACCCTCTTTGTTTGTTAGTACCAGGTCAAACAGCGCACTGCACCTTGCAGGTTCCTCAACTACTTGGATCAGAAAGTTGTCATCAACACCCTGTAGGAACCTTCTGGGCCATGTGTACCTGGCTGTGTTGCCCTTCCAGCAAATATCTGGGTGATTGAAATCCCCCATGAGAACCAAGGCCTGTGATCATGAGGCTACTTTCAGTTGCCTGTAAAAGGCCTTATCGACTTCCTCATTCTGATCAGATGGCCTGCAGTAGACACCCACAACAGTGTCATTCATGTTGCCTACCCCTTAATTCTTACCCATAAGCTCTCAACACATTCCTCCGTTTCTCCTGGCCAGAGTTCAGTACATTCCAGGTGCTCTTTTTCACATAAAGAGCCACTCTGCCACCTTGCTTTGGTAACCTATCTTTGCTGAACAATACATAGTCATCCATGACAGCGCTCCAATCACCTGAGCTATCCCAGCATGTCTCAGTGATTGCAATGAGATCATATCCATGCAACCACATGCAGATCTCTAGTTTCTCCCTATGCTGCATGCATCAGTGTGTAAGCATGTCAAAGAGCGAAAAATACTAGCATGCCACCCCAAGGGTTCTGAGCCACAACACTCAGGAACCTTTCTAACAAACCCAGCTGTATCTCTATCCCCCTTCAAATCTGGTTTAAAGCTCTCTGGATTAGCCCTGGTAATTCTTCTCCCTGCAAATCCCTTTAAATTCTCAGAAATGTATTAATAACTCAACTGCCAAAATTTGAGATTTTTCTGGAAATTCTCCCTGGTGTAGAATCAGCACAAAAATGGGACTTGGTCTTCAGCTGAGAACAAGAAGCTGTTGCAGCCATACAATAGCTGGGATTGTTCTCTAGATAAATTTCACAGATGGTAGCCATGGTCTCAGAGACAGATGCTGAAAAATAGGTTGTTGCAACAAATAAACACAACTGGAAAAGAAACAAAAGTAGTAGCATTGATACTTTTACAACCTGTGCAATACTACTAACAAAAACAAAGATATAGAGGTCTTCTAGGGTAATCAGTCTCATGTGCAGCCATCCACAAGGGGGAAAAATATTCTTCTAAATATTTAAATATGAAATTTCGGCTATCTAAGTTACATACTTGTGAATTAAATAAAAACACATTTTAAATTCACTGCTTTTGAGAAATTGATAGTGTTGGTGAAAAGTTTACAGAGCTATCAAATTATCTGGCATTTTTCAGAGTCCTGATATTTAAGTAAAAGTCTTATTACTATTACTATTGTTGTGGTGGGTTGGCTGGTGGTTTTGCGAATTGTATTGTTTTTCTTACAACTTATTTAAAACAATTAATCAAAGTGGAAAACAGGAATCTGCCTGACTGGTAATACCTTCCAACTAGTGTCATATTGCCCACTCCAGGTTCTTTTTATCAGTACTATCTGGAAGTATACAACCAATCATGTTAATTTTCCATCCATTCCTGTAATCATTAATGGAAATAAATATTTTTTATGTCTTGTAATGTTTCAAATTATTACAATTTACATTTTAAATTATTAAAGTTCTGAACACATTTTGGCATGTGTGTGCATGTTTGTGTTTATAATTTCATACAGAATGCCAGTCTATATAAAATTATACATAATTTTCTGTCTATCCTTTCTCAAGAACAACTGAAACTTGTTCATCTCTCCTAGGTAGAAAAAAAAAAAAAAAATCTAGCTTGAGCCTTTAAATGCAATAATAAACATACATATTTTGGGTCAGTTGGAGGGAAATTCTGGAAGATGCCTCTTCCTCATAGAGCTTTCTATTAGGGGATGTAACACCTAGTTTGAAATATTAACTGAATTTATGCAGAAAACTTATACTCTGATAAAGCTGCTCTAGCTGACCCTTCTTTGAGCAGTCGGGTTGGAATAGATGATCTCTAGAGCTCTCTTTGAAGATGTTATATAGGGCTTTCAGTACAGAGGTCTGATTGCTAGGATGGTCTTGGAACTCCAGATGTGGCCTCACCAGTGCTGAGGGGAGGGGAAGGATCAGCTCTCTTGGTCTGCTGGCCACACTCCACCTAACACAGCCAGGATGCTACTGGCTTTTTTTGCAGTGAGGATTAACATGGCTCATGGTTACTTTTTGTCCACCAGGACCCCAAGGTTCTTTTCTGCAAAGCTGCTTTCCAGCAGATTCTTTTGAGATCCCTGAGGTTATTCCTTGTGAGAGGCAGGGCTTTGCTTTTCCCTTTATTGATCTTCATGAGGTTCTTGCCTACCTTTGTCTCCAATTTGTCTAGGTCCTTCTAATTGCAGTGCAACCATCTGGCATATCACAATATATGACTTTGTGTTTATATAAATAGTCATTATAGTGGAAAATCCTTTATAGCTCATGAAGACAGAATGCAGAGAATAATTCCAGAAACAGGGTGTCAGTTTTACCAGAAGCTAAATTTATCTCATCTACACAATCATATCTGAAAAGGGCTTGAGCAGAAGTCAATCATATATTCAGATATAGTCACCTGCATAAAAAAACATTTAGTTCAATCAGACACCTAGTGGATAAAAAAAATGCAGCAAACTAAGTCCTGTCTAACCAGTGATGTTCAATCTTTAAGTGTCTATCAGTACTCAAAACAGTCTAAACAGGAAATTTTTAATTGAAATACATGAGCTTAAATAGTAAGGACTCTACAGACTCTTTCAAAGAGGAAATAAAATTCAGCTTCACTTGTGAGTTCTTCAGGATAGATACTAGCCCTATAAATTTTGCAGTACATGAGATTCTTTTTCCCATAGCAAACATACAGTTTTCTTTCTTCTTCACAGGTGAGAAGAGTTAAAAATCTGTTTTTATTGAGATAGGGACACTTTTTCCTGTATCTCTGAAATCAGCATATACACAGTGTTTGGTTATACGGTATCCCAATTGCCCATTACTTTTTCCCCTTCATATACATTCTCTGGATTATTAATCTAGGTGACTTTTAGCTTCCTTTGTTGAGCAGCTGTATTTAAATGAAGCACCTTTTATTGATTCTGTGGGATTATAAATGATTTATTTTTTACTGTCTGCTACTTTTTTGCCTTCTCCAAGTCAATACAAACAGATTGAGATTTTAAAAGATATGGGTTTATAATAGCTAGGTTTCTCTTGGTTACTTGCAAGATAATCCCTTAGAAATAGTAGATGAAGTACATATAACTGAAAAAATTGTCCTTGCCCTAAGTTTTACTGTTAAAGTTTTTCTTTATTTCCCAGTTAGATTTCTTTTGCATAGGTTTAGAACTGTCTTCATGGCACTTAGCTTTGTCAGTTAGCCCTAAGCTTCAAAATATAAGAGCATCCTACTGCTCATTGTACATCAGCAGCTCACTCGTCTCCTGAAACTGTTTCTTGTGAACATGCATATTTTTTGGTCCATATATGCTCAGAAGAAATTTGTGCTCTTTTTCCTACTGGCATCTATTTTCTACCTAAGCTCACTTGCAATTCACATAACCCTACATATCTCTAAAACAGTCAAGAGGAAGAACAATGAGATGTTATATGACAGAGAGGTATACTGAAAAGAAAGCACTACAGATTTGTTATTTCAAGTTTTAAGCCATGACTAAGAAAGATGCTATGATGACAGCAGAGCTCAAAATAATGTCAGCAGCAAAATGTGAAAAGGCTCATGAGGGTTTTGGAGCATCCAGTCTGACAGAAGATCTCCTGCTGGGAGTGGAGTTGCAGCCTGAAGGTATCAGAAGTCAAGGTCATTTTTCAAACAGCAAGCTAGACACAGGTATGTTTGTATACTTGAACAAGTATTGACCTGTGGAAGAAGACAGTGAGCAAAACAAAGAACCATGACATTAAGCATGCAAAAATATTTGTCCTAAGTTGAAAGCAAAATAAAGTGACAAAAATTTAACAGTTTTTGTAAGGGAAAGACAAAGTTTTCCATTTATTCCCTTTTACATGGTCTGATCCCAAAGGAAACTTGCAAAAGGAGTATATTTTCTGCATCCAGCAGTCTGCTTCCACCTCATGAATGTGGTGAGCATTCCTTGCATGTCTTGGACTGTCCATGGCTATCTTGGTACCCAGAGGTACTTCTGCATCTGTTCTTCTGGAATATTGCCATTGTTTTGAGCAAGAGGAAGAGTCGATGAGAAAACAGTGTTGGGACACTGTTGTATCCAAGCTAACCAAACTACTGGCCAGTATGAGCCAATTACTTTATCAAAATTGTGTGAAAAAAATTACACTAATTAATAACTGGGGGAACTATGACCTAGTCTAGAGAATATCATCTAATGAACTGTGGCTTAGTCTAGAGAATAACATCTAATGAATTTTCCTAACCACAGATTGAAATGAAACAAGAAACCAGTTTTTTCCATTGCATGTGAACAGATGTTTGTTATATGATCCTGACAGCATATATATTCCTAATAAGATGGCTTATATACTTTAGATGGCACAATATTTTATTTGTCTACAGAATTGTTGTAGATCTTGTGTCTGAATCTGTAGCCTTTCTGGCTATTGTACTGCTGGGTTAGGGTTTTGTTCTTTATTTTTTTCCTTGTTGTAACTTATGTCGTTGAAAGAAGAATCTCACCTACCAGTAACAAAATTTTTTATTTATAAAAATCTTCCAGTTTCTTCACTTTAAAACATAACTGAAATATACAATTCAAGTTGAAGTATTGTAGCATTGTGGCCAAATACATATGGCCAATTTTCATGCTTCACACAGAACTTTCAAAGCAGTTTTAACAAAATCTGCTAAAAGATACATAATAGTAGGTTCAAGTTTGGCAATAAATTATAAGATGCATTGCAACTACAGGATGCTTTTGATTTAATGAGGTATTTGAAAATACCTTTACAATATGTACAGGTAGCACATTTCCAACGCAGTTGTAATACATTTTATTCCTTCATGATGTGGGTGGGTCTTGATACTGGCTTTCAGAAAAATCTTTTCAGTGAAGCAGGACTATAGTGCTGAGGAAATTGTCCATCTTTATGGATGTCTATCATATTTGCAGTTTTCAGAAAATTCCCAATACCATATGAATATTTTATAATGATGTTTAGCATTGAGCACCTGACCCAACCTTATAAATGACTCTTTTGTATAATTAGCACATTAGTCACTCTGTAAGATTGAGTCTGATGAATTATTCAAACACAGTTCTGCAGAGCTGTTAGTTGAGGGCCCTCTGTAAGGGCACTTTAAAACTCTCCTGTTAAACTTTGAAGTAGTAAGGAGGGAAAGAAATGCAGTTGAGACAGGAGAGAAGCATTGATTTTTATTGCCATATGAAGAGCATTTAGAAGTGGAAGGGAAGATACACATCGAAAAGGGAAGCTAAGACAAAAAAATATTCTCTTAATTAAAAAAAAAAGGGGAGCGGAAAGAAGAAAAAAATATTTAGCAAGACACAGAACTGCCACCTTTGTAGCCTCCAGTGGAGTCCAATAAATGTGGTTTGAAGAGGTCCACTGTATGAAGAAACAATAAGTACCCAAATGAGTTAACTCTGTTAGTAATTTAATTGATATATTACTGTCTCTCTCTTCACAATCTGTTTGTGAGATTACTTTGATTTTTCAGAAATGGGGAATTTTCTAAAACAAATCTGAGCTTTTGATTTGGTTGTCTTTTTCTTCTTTTTTATAACTCTGCCCACATTTAGTTTTCATTATTGTTTGAGTAACTGGTCAGATCAGTCAAATTATATGGTTTGTTTACTGTTTAAATGGTAGTAACTAGTAAGGAGAGGGTGAGTTGGATGACTCAAGAAAAACATAATGTTCACTTTGAATGAATAACAATCACCAATCTACAGGTCACATTTATTAATTGTATCTATATGATGGTTCTAACTAGTGTTTTGCTTAAGGTCTTTCACTCCTTTCAAAGGCAGGAATCACCTCAACTTCTTCTTAAGCTTAACCATAGACACCTGCATGGGATCATGAGGTATAGTTGGATAAGCACAGGAGGAATTAAGTCAGCAGCTGTTTCAAGCCAAAAGCAAGAAGATATCTTGCTTCTGTCAGCCCTAACCAGTAGAAAAAGATACTGAAGACAGATTGTGGGAGAGACCCTGGCTGTAGTAAGAACACCTCTTAGTCACAGTAAAGGTCTCAAACTGGAAGTTTTTTATAAAACTAGTATTATATTTTGGTGACAGAAAGCTGCGATACTGTTTTAGTTGCAGTTACTAGAATGTAGTGAAAAAAAAACCACCTGTCTACTCTTTTAGAATACAAGAAGAGTTAAATTTTGTTGACAATGTCCTATTCATCAAGGTCTTTCCATCTGTTGCCATGTATCACGATTCTGATTTTGGATTCATTAAAAATACACATCCTTATTATACTGTCTCTGATCCTCTATATGTCTGAGTAACACCTGGAGGCCACACCTGGAGTACTGTGTCCAGTTCTGAGTTCCTCAGTGCATGAGGAACATTAATACACTGGAGAGATTCCAGTGAAAGACCAGTAACGTGATTAAGGGACTGGAGCATCTCCCCTATGAGGAATGGCTGAGACAGTTGGGGCTGTTCATACTGGAGAAGAGAAGGTTCAGGGGATCTTGTCAATATACATATCTGAAGGAAGGATGTAAAGAAGATAAAGTCAAGCTCTTTCCAGTGTTGTCCAGTACAAGGACAAGAGAAAATGGACACAAACTGAAAAACAGGAGATTCTGAGCGTAAGAAGAAACACTTTTTCACTGTGAGGGTGACCAAGCACTAGCCTGCATTGCTCAGAAAGTTTATGGAGTCTCCATCCTTAGAAAACCCCATGTAGAACTTCTCCAACAAGCTCTTTGGACTACTTATGAAGTGGGTAAATTCTGCTAATTTAATTCCTTTAATATTTCTTTCAAACAATTATCTTTGTGACAGATGCATTTCCCCCTCTCCCTTTCTCCAGAAAAAAAAATTAAGAGGTTCCCATTGGTGACTATTGTATAATATGGCACAAATTTTATAGTCTGGAGCCAGATTTTAGATCAGGAGAGTGTTTATGAAATTCGCTAATCTGGTTTGTGTGGTCATGACTCCCTCTAGTGATGCCTACACAGTCTACCAGATTCTCATACCAAAACTGATTCTTGAACTAAGTGCCCCTAACTTTTTTGTACTCCTTGAACTCCATAATGACTGTTAAATCACGATTTATTCACATGTAGGTTTTAGCATCAAAGGGTCTTAATTCTCAGTGGGTCAGATCTGGTATTGACATGATAGAAAATTTGAAATTGTGGAAAAAATTATTCAGAAAGAAGGAAATATTATCAGACTTCCTGTACATTGCAATGCCTTTAATGTACAAATATGTTGCAGATAATTCTTGTGGTAGAAGGAGAGTTACAATATACAGAATATATAGCATATAAACTAGAGATCTCAGTTTGAGCTTTGATGTTAGGCAATGCTCAATTACTGAAAAGTTCCATAAATCCTTGTTCTGATCATAAATGTCCTGTACTTGTTTTATAGATGAGTGTTTTTCTGTGAATCTGATTTTCTACAGCCTAGTGGAGTGCAGCCATAGCTGCTTTGTTTCTTGTCAGCGCTCTGGGGTGTTCAAATGAATAGTAACCTGCAAGCCAATTTGTAGCCCCAGGGAAGGAAAACTAAGAAACTAATTCTTTTATCCCTGACTCCTTCTAGCAGATGTGTGACCCTTAATTGCATTCACAGGCTCCTATTCAGAATGAATAGATAAACCCTAAACTATAGATGTGCCAATGAAATAATACAACATTGCTAGAGTTTTGTTGTTGAAATGAAATACAGTTGCATTTATCTTTTAACCAAAACACTGTGTATCAGAATAAGGTCACTTTGTCTGTTTACCTTCAATTTCAGAATTGTATGAAAGCAGCAGCAATGTTTTCTATAATCTCAATTGTAAGACTCTATTTTTTATTAATCTATCAAATTGAAGTAGGAGTCTAAGGCAACCAAATACTCTCCAGTGAATGACAATACAACAGCCTTGTGTGATAGTTCGGAACAAAAACAAAGGCATCCACTGAGAACAATGTTGTACATATGGACAATAGGTAAGTGATTACGATTAGAATATTAAATAATCTTATTGTTCCCGCACTGCATTTCTTCTTATCTCCACCTTGAGGATGATATTACAAGCACAAAATTTGCTTAATGGATGATCAATATCCTTTCTAAACCAGAATACTAAAAGGAACCATTTTCAGATGAGGGACATTGCATATTCTTTAGAGGCCAAGCCTGTGAAATGAAAACATTGTGAAATAATGTATTCAGCAGCCAAAAATAGTGCAAAATCCCTTAGAGAACTAAATCTTTAAGTCCTCATACAATAGGAAAACACCCACTTTAGAAAATTGTTTGTAGCCTTCTTTGGAAAAATGTAAGCATGCTTCGAAAAACAGACCTTGGTAAGTTAAATTTCACCTGGAGCAACTTACTTTGTATGCTAAACATCAACCTGCAGTTCACAAATTGATCCACATATGTAATAGTGAAACTATAGTAGATATGTAGAATTTTATCTTGCTAAAGAAAATATTGTTTTATCCTCCATCTATGAGTATTTCTTATTTCAATACATACAAATTAGGAAAGGATCTTAGCAATTTTTTGTTCCCTTGTTATACTTTTAAATACTTGAAAGATCTTTTTTTCCTTATAATTAGTTTTTCATCCCCCTGAAACTGAATGAAAAGCAGCCACAATCCTCTCTATTCTATTCATGACCACCACCAAAACTCTCTGCTATTTTCAGATGATGGATACACATGTGAATTCCAAAGCATGTTGTAATCTTCATCATGTTTTGAAAGAGACTGAATGAAATTCCCCAGCTACTTGACCTTCTCACTAAACAATCTTCCAGTAATTATCTCTTGTTTCAGTAGCAAAATATTAGTTTTTACTATTGCTTTAATGATGTGTAGGGAACTTGTATTGTCATTTCCTTTTAACTTTATTTTTACATCCTATAATTCTGGAGTTTATTATCAGAAGAGCTGCAATTTTTACATCACAAGAGAAGCAAAGCAGACTTGATCGGGCAGTATCTGTAAATTTACTGTAGAATGGAGAGATTTTTGGAAGTTTTCAACACATGACTGTGAGGGTGAACAGGAAAAGACACAAGAACTGTGCTGTATGTAAGAACAGAGTTGCAAACTTAATAAGTTCTACTTGATTTAGATAGAGGGAAAGAGAATTCAAGAATCTTCAAGTATTTTCCATGTCTTGCATCTTTCAAGCCAAAAATCTTGGGTTTAATGCCAAGGTGTGTCACTTAAGAAAGAACAGAACAGGGTAATTATGTTTGCAGTTTATTCTGGTTTTGATTTCTCGCTTCTTACTATTGCTCTTCAGTCAGGCTTTTAAATCTTCAGCCATATTGGATCATAAACAAGGTAGTGAAGCAGCTTTAGAATTTAAAATGTAAATTTATCCTATAAAGATGGGAAGAAACATTTGTACTAGAACTTTGTCTGTGAGAGGGTAATCAAAGGTTACTGAACTACAAGGCTGTGGATATACTTAATAAAAACCTCCAAAATGCTCAGTCAAAGGCTGGCGACTTCAGAAATCTGTGCTGCCTACTAGCTCTGATGCATTTCTACTAGGTTACATTTTCTCTGGTCAGATTCTAATTCTTTGTTACTAGAATAAATCTGGATTAACAAGAGGATGACTAACAATAATACTATTACTTTTTTGTCATTCAGTCAAAGATTTAAAACAAATGCAAGTTCTCATCTTTTTTTCATTAAAATCATGCACTGAATTCCCTCTGACCATCATCAGTTTTTAATTTTTAATTCAGATGTTCGTTTAAAGTAAAGAAGATTATGATAGTGTTGTTGTTATTGGCTTTATATTTATTTGCACCTAATTTTTAGATTAATTATAACATGTTGTTGGATAGTAGAATTACCTGTGACATTAGCAGAAGTCACCCAATCACGTAATTTTTTTTTTTTTAATATATAAAAATTTTGCATATGTGAAATAATTCTTCCATTAGAAGAGCTAATACAGAAAATGTTTCTATGGGGGACAGGAAGACTCATCTTTCTCTGACACCAGGTAGTGGTCAGGAATCCTGCAACCATTTGTTTACTGGACCAATGTACTTTTCTATTGAAGAATATATGAGAGGGGAAAAAAAATGTCATCCTAGTATCAATGTGGAGATCAATGTCAGATCTTCCAAAGCCCATCATGAACGTCCTTCTGTGTTCTTTATTATCCTCTGCATACTTTGTATATATGACACAGGAATGTATAACCATGATGTACCTATTTTATAGCAATGGAAACAAGGAAGAAGTTTGACTTCTGCATTGGTCTCACAACTAGTGATAGGGAAAGACACCAATAAAATATAAGTGCCCTGAGTTTAATCTTTGTTTTGTCCATGAGATTATTCAACAAATGTGATAAATTATAATGACGAGAGTTAAAAATGAGAGCTTATGTAATGAGATTCCCACATTAATCAGTCCAGTGATATATGAGATGTGCTTTCTAAAAATAAGAGAGTGAGAGTGAGTGGGCAGATACATTAAGAAATGTGATTCAGTGAAAGAAAATCTACCTATTTCTCATTAAATGCAAGCAATTCTTAAATAAAATTAAGCAATAAAATTATATAAAGCCCTCTTCAGGTATGCAGAGACTTTTCAGAATTTTGAAGTGTCTCACCGGTGGATGTACTAAATACAGTGGAAAAGCAGTTCATATATCTTCCAACAGTGTTAAAGTCATAAAATTAAGTCATTCTCAGGATTTATGTCAATGTTAATTGGCCCAGATCCGAATAGGTAACTAACAGTTATTTTAGTGGAGAGTCGAATACAGACAGGTGATGCACTGTTCTTTATAAGCAGCTGGCTAAAGAAACAGGGTCCAATAAAAAAATTAGATTTGTTGCATATTTTTATACTCATCATGTTTATGCAGAGACGTGGGGGAAAAGGACCATGGTGTGTACCTATATTCACAGAAGTGATCTAAAAATATTTTCATTTAAAGAAGAAATCAAGTACCTTTACTTGCTAGGTGTGGAAGATATTGTTCCTAAACCCTGAATGAAAACCATATTTTTATTTAGCACTGTAATTGTTCTGTCCTCTGTATAACATTAAAAAACATGAATATCAGAAGAGGTGCATTTTATTACTACCATTTCTCATATATTGCCATTACCAGCATAATATTTTCTAAAAGTGAGTTAGTGTCATAGGCTGCTCTATAGGCCTAATTAGATGATTGACGTCCTCTTTCTTTGGCATTAATATATTGCATGGTTTTCCAGGTGATCCAGATCCATTTCCACATAATATATTGTGTCTTATCATTTTTTGACAGATAATTTAGCACTTCTGTTATCATTATAGTTCCATGACTACAGAAAGTTTTCAGAAGTATCAGAAATGCTCATTCCCTCCTATAATTAACTAAACAACATGTTTAATATTTTCAATGGTATGGTTGATGTTTTCCAAATTACTCTGTTGTAAAAGAAAGACTTTTTTTTTTCATTATTTCAGTCAGACAAGTCTGTCAGATGTCCATCAGCCTCTCATCTCTTTAGTCTGTCGTGTGCATTCTGCATTCTGGATGTCCTGTAGGAACATAAAAGAAAACATGTATTGTTCCTATTACTTGGTCTAGGGCATCCAGTAATGCACTAGTAACTTACATTCAATATAGTATGCAGCTTCTCTGCATATACAATTCTTTCCCAAACTAGTGCAATGATACCAAAAACCAGCAGGAAATGAGTGTTTTGAAATGGTGTTTCAAATGTCTCCGTTTGGAAGCAACATCATTCTGCAAAACAATGTGCTACAATGTACGTTTTTCTGAGAAATAATTTTATACTTTGTTTTGTTTGAGAATTCCTTTAAAGGAGGCTATCTGAAGTGGTATTAAACTGAATTTTGGAAGAAAGGTTGCACTGTGTTGGAAGTTTCTAAGTTGTTCTAGTAGGCTTACTGGCATCATTATTTTTTGGAAAAAAAAAGAAAATCTACCTTAGTAGTACTGAAGAGAAACTTTTTTAAAAAATTATATACATCTAAGTGCACAAGGAAAGCAGTGATAATATGGTCCAGCTTAAGCATAGACTGTTTAGGGCAGTGGTACACAAATCAACTGCACGGATAGTATCATTTTGTGATGAAGTGGATTATTTGCCTATTTGTCATGATGTTGCACGATATATGCACAGCTGCCCTCTTTGTGGCTGTCTATTTCACTGGCTTTGCCATCAGTTTGGATTCTTGTGCAGTTCATTGAAAAATTACTGATTTTTCTCACAGAGACTGTGTCAATTTTACCATGGAGTGGTATTTCATCTTGCTATGTGTTATGGCTAGCAGCCACTAGTTCTTTATTATGTCAGATGTTGGTGAGGCTCTGCAAACATGTTAACCTTTTTACTATCAAGCAGCTGTGTGATGTTTACCATCAGACCAATACACTCTTTCTCTGTCTGAACTCAGCTTATTTTGCAATAGAGTGTCTTATAACAAATATCGGTGGTTTAAATTGTCATTAATGTTTATATAGAAAATAGAATTAAAAAAAGAGCCTAATTCTTTTCTTCCATGGGAAAAGGGTATCATACCTCTGATTACATTTCATATACTGATCTCCAGTTAGGTAGTAGAGGATTCTTTAGAACTTATTGTACCACAGGCTACTGTAACCATTTCTATAATCTCAGTGCCTCCCTCTGTTACTTACTATGCATGCTTTAAATAGATATTTTTTGCTGTATCTCTAACCTTAGTTCATTCATTAATTTCCTGTAATTCCACTGATGATACCAGGATAATTTTGTTCACTGATCAAGTGATTTATTTCTATTACCCTTCATTTAATCTTAAATAATAATTTGGGGATATTTTTTTTTTTCTGCTATACTTGACCACTACAAGTGCACATTCTTTTTCATTCTGTTTTGTTACCACACCACAAAATTTTGATTTCCTTCTATATTTCCTGTTACATAGTTCCTTCTATCTTACTGAATACAAGCACAGGATATATTTTTAGCAGATCTTGTGTGTTTGTATGAATAATTATTGCTTAAGTAGCTTGATAAATATTTATTAATTACTGATCAAAGACAGTTGAGAGTTGTACAAATCCAACATTTACACAGGATTGTGGGAATTACAAGTGTGATTTTTGAGTTGAGTTGCGTAATTCCCTCGTTCACACAAGAATTCCTTGAAGACTCTCCATGGTTCCACTGCTGTTATAAATTACTTCTCTTCACTACTGTAAAGATGCAAAACAGTTAGGACACGGCAGCACTCAGGCCACATATCTTCCTCCCCAAGTTCTGGTCCTACAATACAACCATAACAATTCCCTTGTTATTAAAGACCAAATATATCTGAGGTCCTGAAACCTGATGCAGAGTGAAAAAATAAATGCTTATTCACCAAAGTTTTGCTATTACAAGTAACTTTTTTTCCACAGTACTACAAATTCTGAGAGATGAAAAATAATGTTAAACTCTCAAAGTCAACATGATCTGAAGTTGCGGTAGGGGAGGTTTAGATTGGATATTAGGAAGAATTTCTTTTCTGAAAGAGCAGTCAGGCACTGGAACATCCTGCCCAGAGAGGTGGTTGAGTCACCATCCTTGGATATATTCAAGAAACATCTAGATGAGGAACTTCAGAGTATGCTCTTGTGGCCAAGATTGCAGGTTGTGTGTTAGTGGGGTTTTTTGGGTGTGTGTTTTTTTGTTGTGTTTGTTTGTTTGTTGGTTTTGGTTTTTTTTTTATGGTTGGACTCAGTGATCTCAGAGGTCCTTTCCAACCATGACTATTCTATGATTCTGTAACATAGTTTTCTTAAAATTCATTGAATAATTATAAGATAACTTAGTTGGTTACATTCCTTTCCTTCTCATATTAAATTCTTATCATCTTATGGCAGAAGTGACACATAAAGTTGATGAAAATGATCAGGGAAGTCTGGACAATATACTTTCCCCCAACATAATCCATTAAGTTCTATATAAGAAATGTAAAATTATACAGGCTTGTGCGGTATTTTCAGAGTTTATTTTTCACTGAGGAGACTGTCTAAAAGATCGAATCAGTTCAGTAATCTGGAAAATGAGGCTCTAGGAGAAAGAATGCAAAAAGGGTACCTTGTAGTAATTTGAAGTTTTCCATGATGTATGAAACATAAGATTGCTAGGGAACAAGTCAGGTAACACAAGCATCTAATACAATTTTAATAATCTCATGTCTACTATTCAGCTGACTTTCCAGAAGGGTGCATGACTGATTTGTGTCCTGTGCTGTATCTACACAGTTCAATGTCACTGAATATATTAAGGCTTCTGAAATAGCACTTGATGTCTACTTTTAGGCACTAAATAGCTCTACAGGGACCATGATCAGTTCTGCCCTTTTCAAGAAGAAATTTTACTTCATTCCTTTGCAAACCTCTTCTTGTAAAAAAGAGTATCATTACTTTACACACCATGTTGAAAATACTAAATACAGACACATGCACACTTAGTGATGCTCTGAAAATGTTTAACCCTTTTTTATACTCTCTAGTTTCACCACTTTTTTGAGTAGTTGCTGGGAATGGTGGACATACTTGCACATCAACTCTCTTTAAAGTGTAGGTTCTATCTCTGTGCAGGAAGACTTGAACACACACACCATTTATTAGTGTGGTCTATCAATAATCGATATAAGGCATTCAAACAGTTACAAAACTTTCTGTTTAATTATTTTTGAAAGTAGTTTATAACCTAACATATTCTACTCTGAGATGACTGTATTAAAATGCATCCCTCCAGAGCCATATACTTTACTGGCACATCTGGTTATTTGGTAACCCAGGGAGCTGAAAGATGATGTTTGTTTGAAATTAATGTTTGTCTGGTTTTATAGCAAATTTCATAAAATGTATAATTCAGCATACAGAATTTTGGGGGCAATATGTATTGTTGTATTAAAAAGTGAACAAACATCTTCAGTACTAAGTTTTAGGGACACATTTTACTTCTTGGTTTTTACTTATTTTTTTCTTCTTCAATTCCACAGAAATAAAAGTGATTTTAGTTCTTCCAATATACATCTGGGGCATTGCAGAAAAAATAAACAAACCAAGACTCTCACACAACCTGTCATACTCCCCTGATACAGAGAAAAAGAGAAAATTATCATTGCTCACTTTAAAAAATTTTGAAGTTCTCCAATATAGGTGCTGAAATCCACAGTATGCACAACTGCATAGTATAATCTATCATAAATGGAGGGTAATTCTGTGCTGATACTTTCCTCTCCTCAGTTAATGTTCTTATCAACTAAAATGTCCAGAAACAGTTTCTTGGGATCATATTTATTCAGATGTGTAGTGATTAATCAAAATCTGGTCCTTTCAAGGTACCAGAAAGCTTTACTTAAGTAAATGACATTACTAGTATTGAAGAGTCAAGGTATATGAGGAAATTTGTGTGGAACTCAAGAAAACTTGCTTCTGTGCACTTTGTTCTTCCAGAAGCTATGTGTGTCTGAGGAATCCTAAATATCTGCAGTAGGTCCTGAGAAAAGTTGGTACTTCTTTTTCCCTTCTCAGTTCTGTGACCATCTACATAGCATAATTGAATCAGTCTACATCAAGTGATTATCAATGATAAAAACAATACATTAAAAAAATCACCTAAAAATAATGTTTTTCAACCAGCTGTTAAATCAAGTAATTTATTTGTTTTATTGCACATTTGCATAATAAAGCAAACTAGAAACTCTCTGTAACAGATGTGCTGGTGGCAGGGAGATTTGATTACTGGCTTCTATTATTAATCACTGCACAAATCTTAAATGATTTGTTTTTACAGTTTGATCAATTTACATCAGAGTACTAGAATTTATGCAGAAAATGAGGAGATAAAACATCTGTTCACACCTATACAAGCAGCATTGATTTTTTAATAGGGCTGAAGGTCTGTGTTTAGCAAGACACGAGAGACTGACAACTTTTGAAAAAAAGATTTCACTGTTTCTAATAAGACTAATTCATAGCTGAAAGGCATGACAATACCATTTATAGTGTGCTTATTTTACTTGAAAAATGGGAAGAAGTTTTTCCAAAGTCATCAAAACTTTCCCCAAAATTAAGCCAATTAAAAGACAATTTTATGATGTTTTGACATTTTTTTTGTGGTTTGGTTTTTTTTGGGGGTTGGGGGCATGTTTGGATTTTATTTTTGTTGTTTTATTTTTTATCTGAGTCATTTTTGAGATTGTTTGGGAAATGATAACATATTTTTTCACCATTAGGGATCTTGAATTTTGAACTGAGTGTCTTCTAGCTTAGAAATGTACTTGTGAATTCCTAGCTATACTTTACACTGGTATTGAATTTGATTACACACACTTGAAATATCATGCTAAAGTTAAAAAAAAAATCACAAAATGCATATTATTCAGTCGTTCCCAATCAAATATGACAAATATATGATACATGAGTGTTTCAGTTACAAGTTAGAACAAGAAATACAGTAGTTTATGACGGCTCTAATAGCTCCCAAGGCAGCAAAATGATGCACATGCAGCACAACGGAAGCACAGCCTAGAAAATGTAGTATCTGTGTACCTTAATACACTTCAGACATGAAGTGTAATTTTTCTTTCTGTCTAAGGGTCAGAACTTTAAACTGTTTAATGTTGTTTCATTCATGTATCTGAACTACTGGCTTGACTTTGGTAGCTATTTTCTTGGTGAAGGTGAAATCCTAGATGGTGCACATCCTAGTGACATAAAAGCCACATTATCAGTTTCATACTGTGTGCTTTCTGCAATCACAGAAAAGGGTTCATGTTCAGAAAGGAAAACAAATTGGAGCACATAATTGTCATACAATTTCTAGAAGACAGAATCAGGAGGTACCTAGGTTTCTAACTTCATAATGCTTCTAGGATCAAGGGAAATACACACAACTATCTCCTCATGGTCTTGAATCCCAGAGGAAGTCTTAGGTATAGCATTTTATCTATTGCTATCTGACTGTATAGGTGCTGTCCTGCACCTGTTTCCACAGAGTTCAGGTGGTTTCTGAAAGTCAGTTACCTCATAACCAGCACAGAAGATGGTACTGTTGCCTAAGGGTTAAATTAATTTGTACTAGCTGACTACACTTGAAACATATGTTGTGTATCAGCAGGGAAAACTTAAAATGTTCAGGACCTAATGGCTGCAAATATGAAAATAGTAGTGTTTTATGCCATAGTGATGATTCTTATACACTAAGGAGATCCACCCAAGGGACTTAAAATTCTTTCCCAGGAAATAAATGGATCCAATTAGTATCACTGGGGTTCATACATCACACAGGCCACTCTGGTGCAATGAAAGATAGAAGGGTTAAAAAGTTCTTTTACTTTAGAATACAGGATTTCAGATATCTTCTAACATTGGCATTTTAATAGATGGCACAAATTTTGTAATATGCCTGAAAAAAGTGAACAAAGCATATTTTCCATTCCTTCCTTATTAAATTGGCAAATATTTTGGCCTGATAATATTAATGAATTTCAGCTGTAAGTTAGAAATACTGTGTCTGCTATGCTTGCCCTTATACTTTCATACACACCTTTTAAGTAACATTAAAATACTTCCGTCTTTCTTTTTCGCTTTTATTATTAGAATTGTTGCTTTCTACAATGAAACTTGAGGTGCAGCTCTCAATTTTAAGTCTAAACATTCAATAGGTTTACTTTTTTTTATAGTGCCTTAAGAATCACTAAGTGTTTTCTAAAATCTTGAGTGTTATAAAGCATCAAAAATACATATCCGGTTGATGAAACATTCCTTTTGAAGCTTTTTCTAAGTATCCTCATAGTTTTTAGGGTTGGGTTTTTTTGTTTGTTTGGGTTTTGTTTTGTTTTGTTTTGTTTTTTGGGGGGAAAGAACCCCAACAGCAACAAAACCAGCATATATTAGCAGATGGAAATACAAGAAAAAGCTTCTAAGTTAGGGTTGTGAGTCGTTCAGTGATTTCAATATGAGCTAAAGGGCAAAATGGTGCAAATGTCTAAGAGAGTAAGAGGGTAATAGAATCCAGAAAACAAACTTAACTGTATTACAGATACACAGCCATCTCCAAAGTCATTAACACCGTTGCCTGAGGTGTCTGCCAAGGAGCCAGATGTCACTCCTCGTAACTTAAGTCTTATGATTCTCATTTAATCTGAAGGAGAAGGAAACATTGTGTTTAGATGCAACATATATAAAACCTAGCCTCAATACTATTTCCAGTTTGTTTTACAAAATCACAAAATGTGAATTTCCAAGGCAGCCTTTAATGCTCAGGGCATCTAGTTGCATTCTATCCAACAGTCAACATTATTTTTTGAGAACATTTTGCAACCATTCACAGGCTTTAAGCTCAGAAAAGATGAGCATGATCATTTGATTTCATGTTCCACAAAACACAGACCACAGAATGTCAATGATTAATTTCTTCACTGAAGGGGAGGGTTGTTAGCTACATCAGCTGAGATGAAAAAAACATGTGATTTGAAGAAAAATGTTATAAATTCCATATAAGCATATTTGTGCAGTGTGAAACACTTAGAGAAAGAAAAATTGCTTTTAAAGGTACCATGAAGAAAAAACCAAAACCAAAACAAAAACATTTCTCAAGGGAATTGATCTGTAAGACAACCATTAAATTACTTAAAAATTTAAAAAAACCAAAACAAACCCAAACATTTCCAAGCATATACCTACAATTTCATAGGAGGTGTTAACTGATATTACTTCAATGCTAAAATGGAGAAAAGATCGTGTGAGTGAAGGGAGACTGCTTAGGAAATACCAGAAAATTCTCACAGACATAAAAAATCAGGCAGTAGCTGACTCTTCACTGCCAAAAAAACTCCAATTCCAAACAACTAAAAAATTCCCAGTCTATCCTTATGTCCTGATCTCTTCATATTATGCACAGCATTTAAGATATTTTATTTTCAAGTTCTGTTCTGGAGCAAATCAACTTATTTTCTCTGACATAAAATACAAGCATGATTCTAGGGCTTTGCACAAGGTACTGCTCCTTTTAGGATATTAGACAAAATCTACACCAGTTTTTGTTGTCTTGGTTCTGTAAGTTTGTTTCCATAGAAACTCCCTCGAGCTTTCATACTACACCCCAAGAGTAAGTAACATATACTCTTACAGTCATGCTATAACAACAACAAACTGACAGGCTGACACAAAGCCTTGATAATATTAATTAAGTAAGAAAGGATTTAGGTCATAGATATCTTAAGTTACCAGACCTCTTTGTCACTGTGCAGGTCTTGGGGACCCTGAAAGGAAATAAGGATCTTGATGCTTTAGGTTCTAAAGCTAAAAGCTAAACTCTAAATAAGCTCTAACATTCATCCAATAGGGGGAACCTGTGTAAATTTAAAATAAAAAAAAAAAAAAAAAAGAAAATTTGCTGCATCATTACCAGCTTTTTCTGAGCGCTGTAGGCTCTGTAGAATTCAGCAATAAGGTAGTCTTATAATATTTTCCATTTTAAAAGGTATTTTCTCTTTGCCTTAACTTTGAGGGCATGGCAATATCCAGCATAAACTGGTAAACTGGTCTTTTGAAGCTCTGGATTCCCAAACCATAACTGTAACACCAAACCTTATTCTAACACATAGATAAAGTTAAAAGTCCCATCTGCACAAAATAAATTACAAAAGATATTGGCTTATATCAGAAAGAATGCTTTTGTCAGCTGAAGCCTAGGATTTATATTCTCTATTCTTCTACTGATGAGTCTTTTAACTATAAAATAAGGTTAGGGTTTGGGATTAGTGTTTGGGGCTTACACCTATCTGCCTAGTTTATTGCTTGATGTTATACAGCTCCCAACACAAACAGTTATCAGGTATTGATTGGCACAAAGAACTTCTGTTATTCTTTTTAATGGTGATATATATCTTCTAGTTATAGTTAAAGTTAAGACAAGGGTAAGCAGGCAAGAAGAGGGTGCATGATGCTTAAAGCTAAGGATTTTTTTCTTCTTTCAATCGGTCTTCTGAGGATAGTTCATGCTGGGGAAAATACGGAGTATCAGGAAAAAAAATTAAAATCAAAATTTTTCTACATATTTGAGGACTCATAAAATTAGAAGGAGAATCAGAGCAACTGTTTCTCAGGTCTTTTTTTATAACACTTGATGCACAGATTCTGTTTGATTTTAAAATTATAATTAATATGTTGAAATTTGTTTTTTTTAGTAGCAAAGTGTTTTTATCATAGAATCGTAGAATGGTTTGGGTTAGAAGGGACCTCAAAGATCATCTATTTCCAACCCCCCTGGGCAAGAACACCTCCCACTAGACCAGGTTGCTCCAAAACCCATCCAACCTGGCCTTGAACACTTCCAGGGAGGGGTCACCCACAGCTTCTTTGAACTACCTGTTCCAGTGTCTCACTACCCTCACAGTAAAGAATTTCTTCCTAATATCTAATCTAAATCTAACCTCTTTCAGTTTAAAACCACTACTTCTCATCCTATCACTGCAATCCCTAATCAGGACTTCCTCATCTTTCCTGTAGGCCCCCTTCAGGTACTGGAACACTACTATAAGGTCTCCCCCGAGTCTTCTCCTCTCTAGGCTGAACAAGCCCAGCTCTCTCAGCCTTTCTTCATAGGAGAGGTGCTCCAGCCCTCTGATCATCTTTTTGGCCCTTCTCTGGACATGCTAGAGCAGGTCCATATCCTTCTTCTTGTTGAAGACCTTAGAGCTGAACACATTACCTCAGCCTCGGTCCCACAAGAGCAGAGTAAAGGGAGACCATCATCTCCCTTGGTGTGCTGACCATACTTCTTTTGATGCAGCCTAAGATACGATTAGTTTTCTGGGCTGATGGTGCACATGATCATCTAATTTTCAGTTTTTCTCCCACCAATACCCCCAAATCCTTCATCCCAGGGCTATTCTCAATCCACTTATCTCCCAGCTTGTATCCCAAACCATGTGCAGGACCTTGCACTTGGCCTTGTTGAATTTCATTATGTTGGCATGGGCATGGGCCCACCTCTCTAACCTGTCAAGGTCCCTCTGGATGGCATCCCTTCCTTCTAGAGTATCAATTACACCACTCAGTTTGGTTTCATCGGCATATGTGCTGAGGGAGCACTTGGTCCCACTGTCCATGTTCCTGACAAAGATGTTAAATAATACTGGTCCCAGTACAGACCCCTAAGGGACACTACTCATCGCTGGTCTCCACTCAGACATTGAGCTGTTGACTGTAACTCTGTGACTGTGGTCATCCAGGGAATTCCTTACCCACCAAGGGGTCAACCTGTCAAATCCATGTGTCCCCATTTTAAAGACAAGGGTGTTATACAGGAGAGTATCAAATGTTTTGCACAAGTCTGGATAGTTGACATCAGTCGCACTTCCCTTAACCATCGATTCTATACCATTGTTCATGCATAAAACCTTTGCTAATTAGCTAATTTCATGCTATACTTTGCTAATTCTGATTTGTAATTATTCTTAGACATCATGATATAGGTTTAAAACAGAGAAATCTTCCACAATTTTAAAATTGCCTTTCTTTGCTTGGCATTTTAATTTATGTTCCTTTAACTGAAATACAATTAGTCAGGTTTCATTAATGGAATGGAAAGAAGGAAGTACCCGAGTTCTACTGACTAAGAATAATCCTTGAATGGTGAAAATATTTTATGCTTCTTAAAATCCCACCCAATACCATAATTACAGAGCAACTATATTTTTCTATTTTGCATATCTGAAGTTATTTAACCAAAATATGCCAATAGATTTGCCTTTTTCTTCCTCTGCAAATTGATGAATAATTCATTTGCACTATTCAACTAGCTTTGTTCATTTTTTGTGAAGCAGTTATTTCGCAAGCTGAAGGCTTCCATTCTTGGTAATTGCCCAGAAGTAATTGTTTTGTTTTTGGAAAATCTGAAATATGTGGTTAGCTGTTATGGAATATAATTTAGTGGGAATAGAGAGGGAGAGGGAGAGGGAGGGGAAGGGGGAGGGGGAGAGGAAGGGGAAGGAGGAGGGGGAGAGGAAGGGGAAGGGGGAGGGGAAGAGGGGAGGGGAAGGGGGAGGGGAAGGGGGAGGGGAAGAGGGGAGGGGGAGAGGGAGAAGGAGAGAACTCACTTCCAGTTTCCCATTTTAAAACAAGAAACATATTGCTGTTTTTGTAAATAGTTTAAAGGATTAGACGTATTATTCAAACACTATAGGTTCACAGTCTGTGGATGGACTGGTATTTTCTGAGATCATTAAGTATATTTTGGTGCATTCTTCTTGTCTCTGCACTTATGTAAATTGAAATGTAGAACAAATTATCTGTGTATGTGGCAGGCCTTTTCCTGAATTAAAGAAATATTATTAGTTGAGGAGAGGTCTGTCATGCTTGCTGAGTTTAGCTCCTATTACAGTTTTTAGGTCTTTGTTTTTCACTAACCAGATGATTGAGACATGCACCAAGAGTGTTAACAGTCCACAAATGCTGAACTATAAGGAATTGAGGGGCTGTGCAGGCAAGTGGCTCCCTGGCTGGGTGCCACAAACCATGTGAGCTCCCCATGGGTGCCTGGCAGCCAGGGCGTGTCCCATTGCCCCAGTAAGGAGCAGGTCAGGCTAGGAGGAAGCTTAGGATGGACAGATTTTCAAGAAATATCCAGATGAGGTCTGCCCGAGGACAAGCTGGGAAATTAAATCAATGGGTCTGGGCTAGAAGCAGTCCTGAAGACTATAAACAGGATCAAACACAACTCCACAATTGTTGGGCAAGTCTACAGGCAGGTCCAAACTCAAGCTGCAAAGTTCAAGTTCAAGGTCCAGATCAACAGCGTACATGGCTGTGACACAGCTGAGACTAACTCAGGCAAGTCCCAGAGGGAGACCTCCATATTCAAAGCCACTCCCATGAGGAGAGGCATCAGCCCTGCCTGTGGACTTTCAGCTGCAATGCTAGGTCCTGTTCTCCCTCAGGGTCCTTGGAGAGGAAAGAACTACCCTCAGGTGTCCTGTAACTGAACTGGTCCTCAGCTGGGGCAGCCAAACCCCAAGAAGATGCATTTAGGGCTTTGTCACTAAGAAAGATATCTTCATTTTGCTATCTATTGTAAGAGGATAATTTGAAAGTCTTCCAATTCAAGTTGGTCTATAGTTCATTGGTCAGGGGACTCTGGAAAAGTAAAATGTTTTAGCTGGCAATGATACAGAAATTAAAAGGATTCAAGTCTCTTTCATCTTGATTTAGATATATTCTTTATCTAGAGCTAGCTTGCAAACCTGTATTATCCAAAACATATAAAATCACTGCCATTAGTCTTGCTTTCTTTAGCCTCCTAGCAGGAAGAGAATATGGACCTTGAACTAAAACAGGTTTGCATGATTGTCCATTGTTTGTATCAAGAATATGAGATGAAGAGATGTGTAAGATTTAAAACATCCATCCTCCATGTTCATGTAGTAGGTAGGTTAGGTAGCCCTTTACTCAAAAAGGTGTTTGCAGTGCCAGACCTCGGGTTTGACCTTATCTATTATCTGAACTGTGTCAGAATAAAATGATTCTACATTCTACTGTATAAGAGAAGTTATCTATGATAATTTTTGGTGCAATGGATCTGACATGACTCTTCTTTGGCATTTCTTATTCTGCAATTAAAAAAAAGGAAACTCTTGAAGTTTTAAGAATCTACAGTAATTACAGATAGGTAGATGGTAGCTCTTCTTTTTAACAATATGGTAAAAATGGCAATTTTACATGTTTTACATCTTTTATTTGTTGCCCCATCATACCTTGCTGTTTTGTTTCATATACTTTCCTTGAAAATACTGGAAGTCAAGTATATGAAGAAGTGAAAGATACAAGTTCTGAGAAAGTATAAGGTGCTACAGAAAAAGAAGATTGAGTAGTACAGAATGCTCTGAAGCTTGGTGTTTGTTGAAGCTTAGCAGACCAGTAATTATTGATATGATATAGCTACCTCCTGCAAAAGGATCATGAACCTATATTCTCTTCTGAATGAACACAGCAGGGTATAAAAATGCACACAAATCATAATGACTAAATATCAGTGACTAAACCATGCATGTGAAATAGATGCACATATGTAAAAAGGCAATTGTGCTGAAACCATGCATATACATTAACAAGATGAATAATTGTATGTGCAGGCTACCACCAGTGTGTGAAATTACCTGTTTTGCAAGTGTAAATTAGTGTTTTGCATGCCCATTTACCTGCTTGCTGTCCTGATGTATTGTGTTCAAGTCAGATGACTGTGTAATATTTGAGGTCTTAGGATACATGTAGAAGAATGAAAGAAAAAAACAAATTTTAATCTGAGAAGAAATGAAAATGAAAATCTTAGTCCTTCTTATGCTAGAGATGGAATATTTACGTCACTGAATATTTACAAGAATTTTTGTTATCATAGTGTTAGTGCTGTCCCCCATATTAGCCAAAGCTGCAGAACATGCAGATTGATGCGTATGTTAGTTGCACAGTTCAACTAACTAAAAATTGCAATAAGAGGACTGTAATTTTTAATACTAAATTTTTAAAATGTATTTCATTCAGAAAAAAATTTGATTCAAAATAATTTGCGTTAAGATGCTTGAGGTAAAAAAATACATGAAAACTGGAAAGGAAAGCCAGATACAGAACATACTTGTGTTCCAAATGCTGTGCAATTGCAAAATATTTTATAATCCCTAAATCTGCTTTGTATTGACCCCTAGATTTATCTATGACATGTAAGGCACTGATTGCACTCATGCAGTTAAATTCCATTCTCCACAGCATTATAAGAGTTGGCACTTCCAGAGCAGAACGAAATGCTAATTTCTAGTTTCATTCACTTTGCTTGGCCAGATATTAAAACATTAATACTACCACCTGATCTACAAGTAACTATTCATCACTCTTCTCAGGATGACAGCGCTACCATTTCCAGTTCTGCTAGTTCTTGTTGAAACTGTTACAAACTGCATAACTAATTTTCTTTAGATGTAGCTGTTAGAGCACTCCTCAGAAGACAGTGAAAATTAAAGCAACAAGCCACAAATTTAAACAATAAGATGCAAATTAATAGTACTCACCTCATGTTCTTCCTGTTGACTTACATGTCAATATTCTTCCCTGCATATCCTTGTTCTTTACATTCAGAACAATGAATTAACTGAAGTTGAGACAGAGACTCTTGTTTACTTCTCTTATAGTTTCTTACCTGCTGAAAATATCAACAAAGATTTATGTCAAGACATCTTTAATATCCTCTTCAAAGATTCAGCCACAATATGTCTGATATAGCCCTTCCCCTTCTGCACAAAACTTCATT
Source organism: Hemiprocne comata (assembly GCA_020745705.1). NCBI lineage: Eukaryota > Metazoa > Chordata > Aves > Apodiformes > Apodidae > Hemiprocne > Hemiprocne comata. Next base: position 37,499,220 of record CM036590.1, on the reverse strand, counting down.
ATATTGCACCATGAGCATGCTCAGTTACCAGGCGACAAAAGGAACTTCTTAGTTTGTTCAAATTTTTACAAGGACAGACCCCTGAGTAAAAAATATTATAGACCTATCTCCTAATGGATTCCAGGTAAAACCATTCAGCTCCCAAATCTTTGGTAGGCCTAGGGCTCCTTATTCCCCATATGTGTGAAAAGTCTGAACCAATGAGGAAGATGAATTTGAGGTGGATGAGAAGAAGAAGTTTTGCTCTCTAGTTTAGTTTGGATTCCAAAACTGTTTTCTGTGTGGCAGTAGGTGGAGTTTGTGGGAGGAAGACATTAGTACTAGGAGAACTGCAGAAGATACTTGCCCGTATAAACCTTAGTGGGGTGTTGCCAAAACTACCCCTGGGAAATCCAGAGCACTGTGGGTCCACCTGGTACAACTCAGACATGCAGTGTTGATATGGAATACAAGGGAAGGTGTTCCCATTTGAGATCTCTAACAAGCCTCTATCTTCCCTCTCCTTCCTCCAAATTACCAGTTGCTAATTCTCTGGACCCACAGAGCACTCCATTAAGTCTTTTTATTACTTTACTGTCTGTTTAATAATAAAGTAGAATTAACCATAGTCAAGCTATAAAATAAAAAAAATACAGTAAATATGGCCTTTAATAATGTGGCATTGAAGAATTAATTTGTTTATGGTTTCTTTTTAACATGGTTTTGATTTTTTGGCCTATAAAAAATTGATTGGTAACAGTATCTTGTTTACTGAAAAGCATAAAACAGAGAAACCCACACAAATTATGATAGCTTTTTATTATCATTCTATTTATTTTAATGAAAATGCCTCCATCAAAGGGTCTAACCCCAGAGGATCTTCCAAAGTAGGATTTATGCTTTCCGACTTGAGTCTCCTTTTTTTTTCCTGAAGCAGAAGAGGTTTTGAATGCTCTGGGCTCTGCTGTTGTTTCACTTGTATAATGTATATTATACCTTTGAATGACCTCACTGTTGTCAAGGTTTCACAAATCTTGACTTGAGCTAACTCAGTCACAAAAGTATCTGAAAAAATAAGTTTCTTAGGTTGTAACAAACATTACATTTAATGAGTACAGTGCACATGTAATGATACACTGAATCAGTATGAAGCTTCAAATAATGATTTCTGTTGGCACTATAAAAAGAATGTAATTTTTCTTGTTGAAATACCATTTTTCAGTTACTGCATGACTGATGTGGTAATTATCCCCTACACCTGGGATTTAAATCCAATCCTACAAGCCCATTTTCTGTTTGCAAGCTGTCAGACTGATGCATAGGCTTTGTTCTTATCTGGCAGTAGGCGAGGAATCGGTAATTCAGAAACAACGAAGCCACCAATGGGTCATCATGTAATCTGCTCTGAAAATTGCAATCTGTAATGAGACTGGAAACACAGATGAGGAGACTAAAACTGATTACCTACTATATCTAAAATTTTCAATTTTATTGCACAAATATGATCAAACTAGCTCATAAATTTGGGGATTAGTTGAGAAAGAATAAAGATTACTTTTAAATTAAGGAAAAAAGTTATTTAAATGTAAATTATTTGTTTTAGAGCAATAAGATTCATCTCCAAGGTGATTCAAATATTCACATTATTTTATTTTCCATTTCAGACTATGGTATATATTGTTGGTTAGTAAGGACTAATGTACTCCACTCCCTTAAAACAAAAATAAGTTCAATAATTAAGAGAAATACTGAAGTCAGTTAGTCAGATTTTATATATTATTAATTTTATTGGGGTGGGAAGGCATGAGCTTCTTACCAGCAACATAACAAAAAATAAACTTTGCCTATGTTGAAAAGAATAACTTCTATTGATGTTCCTGGTTGCTTTAGCTCCCTGGCAGCAACTTAGAGGTAAGAGTCAAACAGTTAGTTTTGGCTCAATACTGGAAGCCTCCCATTTAGGCACTGATGAGATTATTACTAGTATGATAAACAGAAATAAATGATCCTACAGATTTCCAATAGGGTTCTGATCAACCACTCTGCTGAAAAAAAAAAAAAAAGAAAAGGAAGGAATGCCTGATTTTTCCAGCTACTCAGCACAATAACTGAGTCATTCTTTTGTAAGGAAATTGGCTCCTATTCTAAGTATATTTTTCATTTTTTCTAAATGTAATCTTCAGCTCCAGAAGATACTGTAAGTTCTTCACTAGTGTTCACATATCAACCTGCACAATTCTATTAAATCTGGAGAGATCTGCCCAAGAAAAGAGAAACCAATCAGTTCTTTTGCGACAGAATAGGATCATCAATCCAGAAAAAGAATTTAGAGGAACAAAAGCCATTCAGAATATATATTTACTACTGTATGTGGCTTTCATAGGTCCATTTCAACAGTTTAATTTACTTTGTTCATGTAGACAGTTCCAATTATGGTCTGAAACTAATTTCAGTTTTTATTTCATTATTTAGTGTCATTATCACCTCTTTACTTTTTTGCATTGATTTTATAGTCAACAATTGCTTTTAGAATATATTGTCACCAGTTTGTGTTCTCTAATGGAGGTCTGCCATGTCTTTGCATTACAATGGTTGTGGATGGTATTCTGCTCCTTGTCCGTAATAACATGTTCCAAAGACATCTAGTGGTAAAAGTCCTTAAAAGGTTTAGGTACAAAGGTATTTAGTTCATAAGTCTCCAATTTGGGTGGGAGGATGCCAGGATGACTATTTCAGCTGTGGTGGCCATATATTCTACAAGGGAAAAAGGAAATAATAGATCAACTTCCAGGTATTTTCAGGTTTCCTTTCTAGTTAAGCCCTTGGTCTTCCCGTCTTTTCCAGCTGTAAAATGAGATAATAGTCCAAGGGGATATAGCATATAGAAATACTTCAGGTGAGGTATGAATTATTATAATAAATCATTGACCTCTTAGAAAAATATTTCCAGAATATGTATCATAGAATCAGAGAATCATAGAAACACAGAATGGTTAAGGTTGGAAGGAACCTTAAAAGATCATCAGGTTCCAACCCCTCTGCCATGAGCAGGGACACCTCACACTAGACCAGGTTGCACAAAGCCTCTTCCTACCTGGCCTAACACACCTCCAGGGAGGGGGCTTCCACAACCTCCCTAGGCAACCTATTCCAGCACCTTACCACCCCCATGGTGAAGAATTTCTTCCTGGTGTCTAACCTAAATCTACCCTCTTTCAGTTTAAAACCATTACTCCTTGTCCTATCACTACTCTCTCTGGTCAAAAACCCCTCCCTCGGCTTTTCTGTAGGCCCCTTCAGGTACTGGAAGGCCACTATAAAGTTTCCCTGGAGCTTTCTCTTATCCAGGCTGAATAGCCCCAACTACCTCAGCCTGTCTTTGTAACAGAGTTGCTCCTGCCCTTTGATCATCTTCATGGCCCTTCTCTGGACCCTCTCCAACAGCTCCATGTCTTTCCTGTCCTGAGGGCTCCAGAGCTGTACACAGTACTCCAGGTGCAGCCTCACCAGAGCAGAGGGGCAGAATCACCTCCCTGGCCCTGCTCATACGCATCTTGCCAAATGGGCTCTTCAGGACTAATTTACTGTTTTCTGTTCTTTATGTCAAGGACTAAAAAGGTATGCTTGTCCTAGTTTATTCCAGTTCCTCAAATTAATCCAGAAACTCTTACTGTAACAGATAATATGATGAGTTGTAGCTCCAAATGTTATGATAATTAGCTGTATTTTTCCCTTTAAAATTTCACACCTGAAATCCATTGGTGCAAGATACAAAACAGTGGTCATTCTTGAAATGAAAAATTACTAAGAATTAACTGTACAGTCATTAGTTCTATAATCTGCATCTGATTTAGAGGCTTGATTTAGGGCTGTAGCACTTGGTTGATGTGTATAATTCCCTCAGTAACAAGTTTACACAAATATTCCAAGAATTCTAGAGGCATACAAAAAGTATTCTAACAAATGTAGTTAATCTGAAAAGGCACTATGTATGCTATAGATTACAGCACAGAGTGAACTATCAGACAGTTTTTGTCCTAAGGTATATTGACCTTATGTTCATACATCCAAAATACCAAAGGGGCAGGCAGAGATTAGAATACAGTGCACAGACCTTTACTTTGAGATTGCTGAAGTACCCATTAGACAGAACTGCTCTAATTCAAAAATATCTCTAATAATTTAGGTTTTATTTACAAACTAAATCAATCTACCAAATCAAAGAGCCATAAAAAACACAAACAGTTTAAAAATCTGTAACTCATGCATGTAAAAGAATTGAAGAATTCCATTAACATATAAGCTGTCATGTTATTTTACAATGCTAATGTTTGTAATTAATTCATTACTATTCATGCTGAAAGACTGATAAAAGGATCACCTAAATTACTGTGTCCTAATTAACTTTTATTTATCCTTATGCTACAGTACTGCATATTAGGAATTTTTCTATTCAGTAACCCCATGTATTTTTAGCTGAAAAGTGTAGAAATAAATAAGAAAATTTTGTGTTAAAAGAAGGAAAAAATTATGCAACAAACTAATATTCATCTAACAAATTAAATAGTTGCTATGTAAAGACAAAGCATTTTGTAGACACTGGAGATCAACTGAGAGCATGATGAAAAATCAGTGGCAGGAAATGGGAATAAAATATGCTAAATTGGAAAAATTTCAATCCATCAAATGCTGGAAATGTATAAATGAAATATAGAAATGAACACAGCAGTAACGTACACAGTCTTGACTATTTCTGAAAGTAAAGATGATTTGATTTTCCGTCCATTATGTGTAACACAGATACACTGATTTTATTTTAACAGTCGTTTTGGTTCTTGGGCTATCAAGCTTTGAGACTGATTAGTTTTACTCACAGCTCCAGTAGGCTTCCACTAAGTGTTGATGTGCACCATTATGTATCAACAATTAAGTGAGACACATTATATATCTATCATTTTCTATTTAGGTACAAGAGGTGGACTTGGCAGTGCTAGGTTTACTGTTGCACTAGATGATTTTAAGTCTTTTCTAACCTACAGCATTCTATGATTCCATGATAAGTTTTACACTCACTTGTCTTTGTGTCTGGAAATTCCATCCACAAATAATGTCCTGAAATATTAACTGAGTCCTTTCAGGACCCTATGTTTTATGCAGCTCCTCTTCGTACTTTATTTTTTTTGCCTTCAGCCCAGAAAAATACAGCTGAGTAGGCTGTTTTACCTCATGGTACTTTGTTTCATTTGTCCCATGCCCAGTGTTTTCATTAGCCATTCAAAAATTCCACATGCTTGCCAAAACTCTCAGCTCATCTCTGGTATGGCACAACAATTCCAATTCTTCTACCCATCTGCTGTTTGTAGATCTTATAATTGCCACTTAATCCTAAAAACCAAATACAGTCAGTATGCAATCAGATTTGAATGCCCTGATTAAGAAAGTAACTCCACATTGCAAGAAGTTATATTCTCTCAGGAAATGAGCAATATATGAGCCTCTTCTGCACAGTAATGTCAAAGCACTTCTATAACTCACACTGTTAATCATTCTTATTTCATGATGTTTTAGATTTCTGTAACTAATGTAAAGAATACAAAATTAAAGGCACAAGAAATATAAAGGGGAAGTGGTACTAAGCTGCACTTATGATTCAGAAAGATAAGAAATGAGATGAAATGCAAATATTTCCATCGAAAGGAAATTAATCACAGATCAAGACAGAAAAATGTGTGACCATAAAGATCACCTGGTACCAACCCCCCTGACAAGGGAAAGAACACCTTCTACTAGACCAGGCTGCTCCAAGCCCCATCCAACCTGGCCTTGAACACTTCCAGGAATGGGGCACCCACAACTTCTCTGGACTACCTGTTCCAGTGTCTCACCACCCTTACAGTAATTAATTTCTTCTTAATATCTAATCTAAATCTCCCTTCTTTCAGTTTTAATCCATTACTCCTCGTCCTCTCACTACAAACCCTGGTAAAAAGTCCCTCCCTAGCTTTCCTGTAGGCCCCCTTCAGGTATTGGAAGGCTGCCATGAGGTCGCCCTAGAACCCTTTTTTCCAGGCTGAAAAAACTTGACCCTTTCAGTGGCCACTGATTATAATTCACCATTCAAATGATAATAATACATACTTTCATGTTCAATCAGATTGTGTAGATCAAGATTTATCCACAGTATTTAAAATCCACCACATACTAGAATTAATCTCTTTGCCTTGAAAGAGGATGTCTCAAAATGTTTCAGGTGTCATGGACAACCAGCCATTAACATCTATTGTTGATATTCACTTGAAAAAATGATAAATAATCCTAATCAATGTTTTGCATAAAAAAACATGGTCTTACTGAAAAACAAGCAAATAATGGTTTGGATACTGTCCTCGCTATTAAGACTGTATAACCATTTATTTATTCCAGAATATTTGATATTATAAATGTGGCCCAGAGAAAAATGACAAACATATTTTTGTCTTTTGTAGAATGTTTGACACATCTTCCCATAAGTTTATTATTTTTAAAATAACTGTGTTACTATGCAGTAAGTCTTAATTCTTAAGAGGCAGCTCTACTTTGCAATCTGTTTGGATATACTTCATCAGGGAATGACTGTTACTTGAAGGATGAGAGACAACATCTTGTCAATATTGCATTGGGAAACAGTGGAGACAAAGGGAGAAAATTAGAGCTCAGAAAGTACCTTTTAATTATTTGTTTTAGAGACATACAACAGCTTTTTGGAATCCAAAAGGCTATTCTAGAAATAGGGAAGGGAGTTGATTCTTTTGTCAGTCAGTAATGTCAGAGTATAATTTTATTACAACAGCAAGCCATGTTTTTGGAGTTCTTTAGTGATTCATCTAGCCCTTCATTTTACAGAAAAAAAAAAGGTAAATAACAAAAGAGCTGAGAACAAATCGGCCGTTTCCTTATACTGACAATACCTTTAAAAATGTATTGGGGATTTTATAAGAAAGTATACTTATTTCAATTTATCACAGAAGTGCTGCCTACAATGACAACAAGACATACCCCTCTCCCCAGCAAGCTTCATTTCAGCATCAAAGAATAACAATGCCTGCAAGGTATGAACAGAACATTCCTTCAATTTTTCAACTCTGTCACACTCTTTTGTGTTTTGTTCATAATGGCAACTGTCTTGCTTGATGTATTGTACTGATGTTCTCAACTGCTTGTTGTCATTCAGGTGCTAAATGAGAAGAATGAATATGTATAATTCTCTCAAAAGTGCATTATAATGACACAGTCTGGCATATTTTATTATACATCCCACAAGACCCTGATTATTTTGTGCAATGGCATTCAAGTTACACTACTTGTTCTTTGATAGCTCTTGCCAACTTCCCCAATGCAAATGATTAACAGTGATAGTAATGGAAAAATTTCCTACGTATAGACTAGATAGAGGGAAAAGGAATGATAGTATTTCATTCTTCATCACTCATTAGTATACAATATTAGTTTGCTTTACCATACAAGGGTTTTTCTAAATATTTTTAGTGCCTGAGTAAAGACAAAATTAAGCAGTCTTACATATGTGGGAAATCAAACATTTCAGCTTTTATTTCTTCATTGGGATTTCTTTTGTTTTGTAGTAAATGTCTACTTCAAAGCCATGATAATGTATTGTATTAGCAACTCCAGTTTGTGATATTTAGTGGTTTAATGGTCCCTGCTGAAGCCATTATCTTTTTCATTCACTTTTTTTTTTTTTTTAACTCCAGTTTTACTTATTATAGTGTGAGGGGTGGAGTAGTTCCTGAGATGTTTAGAGCAGCAATTCAAAAACAACCCCTGTGAAAAAACAATTATAAAAGTTGTTTTGTTTTTTTTTATTAGTAACTATAGTAGCTGCTTTGATATTGTTTTTTGTGTTTTTTTTTTAATCTTACATCAGTTATCATAATGTTAATTTAATGTTCTGGTTTTAGCTGGGATACAGTTAATTTTCTTCATAGTAGCAGAGATGGTGCTGTGGTTCAGATTTCTTGGAATTGATAACACTGCAATGTTTTATCTTTTGCTGAACAGTACTTGCACAACATCAAGGCCTTTTCTGCTTCTCACACTGTGCCAGCAGTGAGTAGGCTGGAGATGTGCAAGAAGCTGGAGGGGACACAACCGGGAGAGCTGACCCCAACTGACCAAAGATGTACCATATAATGTTGTGCTCAGCAATAAAAGCTATAGGGAAAAGGGGTGGTGTTCAGAGTTACAGTCTTTATCTTCCTAAGTACCCATTACACGTAATGGAGCCTGAAGTAGTGAATGAATTCCTTGTTTTACTTTGATTGCAAAAACAGCTTTTACTTTACCTATTAAACCATCTTTTTATCTCAACCTATGAGTTCTCTCACTTTTACCCTTCCAATTGTCTCCCCTATCCTACTGGGGAAGAATGAACATGAGGCTGTGTGGGACTCTGCTGCTGACAAGAGTCAAACATTGACAATTAAGCACCCAAATACCAGATACCATTCTTCCTAACATATGTACTGATGTAGAATTTTGGCTCAAACATTTATAATGACAAAGGGATTTCCTTAAATACTGTCTAATCACTATATACAGAGTTTAGCAGACTTCAAACCTAGGGCATTTGTTTGAAAAAAGTAGCTAACATATAAGAATTTATTGTGATATACATGAATACATTGAAAAGCTATTTCTGGGGCAAACAGAATTTTACATTGTTTATATTTGCAGTCCATGTCCTATCTTGTGCATCTCACTGTGATACGATTATTAAACAAATGATGCATTCAGCTCCCCAGAGTGCCTGTTCTGTCTCTGTCAGTAACTGGTGGTTGGCTTCTGGTTAAGACTGCACATTTTGTGCCTAGACTGCAGACTAACATGTTTGCAACTCAGAGTTTTAATTTCCACATTGCATTGCACCCTAAGGGAACAAACATATTGAGTACTAGCTTTATAGCCACCAGCCAATTCATCCCATTCTGCAGGAAGAATCTTATTTCATAAACAGTTGGTGTAGTTAAATGTTTTTTAAAGTTTAAAAAAAACCCCAAACAATGCAGTTTAAACTATTGAATTGCACGGTATTCAAGATACCACTTCTGTCAGAGCTTGATCTTGGTGACAGTTTCCACATATGCTTGTTGTGTGCATTCTAATATAATAGTAGAAAGGAGAAAAGACAATGTCAGACAGAACTAAATTCATATAAACTCTGCTCTGTATGTGCTCTATAGCACTTTTAGGAATTACCAAAAGTACATACAGCTTGGATGATCTGATTAAAACAAAACTGAGTGAAAGGAAAAAGAGTTTCCATTTTTTACATTTATTCTGTACACCTATAGAATAAAGATTTTCCTCCAGAATTTATCAAGATACCAGTTTTCTTCCACCTGTCACTTTTTGCAGGCACTTTGTACTTCTTTGAGAGAAATAATAGGTAGATGTGGCTCTTCAGTTACAGGGAGGGCAGACTATTAGGGTTGTTTGTTTGTTTGTTTTTAACTGGCAGAGGGCAAAGACAGAAATAAGTGACTATAGTGGGATAACCCTATCCTATACCTAATAAATCTGAAAGATCTCTGCTGGCTATGAGTGGAGTGTTAGTTCTGGGCTAAACTCAGTCCAAAGGCCTGCCTCAATGCATTTCAGGACACTGGAACCAAATTGTCTGTTAATACTAACATGATAGATGAAGAATAGGACTGCAGGATGAGAAAAACATTTCCTTATTAAGCATTGACATTGACAATAGAGGGAAAGAGTTAATGAATTGCTACTAAATATCTTACTGGGATGATGTTTTCAAACATAAGAGAATAAAGTTAAAATTTTTCATCTTGGTTAGTTGATGAAGAAAAAATCCTAAGACAAAATATGATTGATATTAATAAATACATTAGAAGGTGAGCACTAGTAGGGAAAAGGGGTTTTTAAGCTAATGGACCGCACTTGCATAACTATATATCGATAAACACAGCATGAAGTAATTTAGGTCCCAATTTGGAAGAAAGTTTCTACTTACCTAAAGAGTAGGAATTACAAAATAACCTTACAGAATTAGTGGCAGAGAGACGACTACTTTTATTTTGATACATCTCTGAGAAAAAAAAATCTGCTGTTGGATCTACAAAAGTTACAACTAACTTACATGGCCGAAAGGTTCCCTTTCAGCACTGTGGCCTTCCTTTTCTTCCTAGCATTCATCAAGCACTCACTATTACCTTTTTTAATTTTTAAGCTGAGTCAATGTCCCTGGTAAACTACTTTGGTTTTAATTACAGTCTCATTGGTCTTCTGTAAGAAAATCTGGCAAAAATACTCGATGATTCCAGACTGAACCGATTTTGTTGGATAAATACATATGTTTTAAAAATACAGCATTACAAAAAGAACTTTAAAAATGGATTTTGGGCAGGGAGGTTGGTTGGGTTTTGAGGGGTTTTTTAGATGTGTGGGAAATCCTGTGTAATCTCTACATTATCACTGAATCAACACATTGAGGACAGAGATATAATGCGTACCTGTTCAAAGCAAATATAAAAAATATCTCAGATTTCTAGTGTACATTGGAATAATTACATAGAAAGTGGAGTGAAAAACTTGAGGTGTATTCTAATTACATTGGCATTTAGGCATCACTGCACTTCTTCTGCCAACATTTAAGAATTCCAGAATTTCACTCATAATCTTTATGGTAGTAATTACCATATTATTTTGTCCTTTTTCTGATTTAATAAGTATACAATTTTAAATCTATTTTGATACAAAATTCATACCAACTGCCTCTTATTCTTTCAAAAATAATGATATTTGCCATCTGCTAGAAGAACATTGAGCAAAGTCCACTGCATCAAAGATAATTGTAAAACTTTATCAGAAGTTAAAGCCTTCAAAAAGTTTGTCTCGTGATTTCAAAGCAACACTTTTATAATCTTACATTTTTCCTTATTGTCCTTCCAATTGCCCATCCATTTCCCTTACACTCTCCCTTTTCTATATAGTTTGCAAAGACTAAGAATTGCTGATCTTACTCAATAAAGAAATCTTTACTTTTGCCACAGTCGGAAACTGGATATACCATAAAAAGTAATTAAAACCTCCCCACCAGCCATTTAAGATTCATATTACCTTTATTTTACACAGAAGCTAATTAGAACAACAGATGGGTAAGGATTTGTTTCAGCTCAATCAGGTCAAGAATGGACCTTGACCAAGATCACAGTAAGAATTACTGACAGTTATGGGAAGAACATTGTTTTGTGTACATACTCCTACAAAGTAAACCAAGCAATCATTGCTTTTAGTGTTTTGTGAAATGTACCTGACTCTTACTTTGTGAATGTATTAAGAGTCAGAAAATCAAATTCCTTAAACTTTTGTCTTAAGAAAAATCTCCAACCATCTCAGAACTCAACCTGGCCAAGACAACAAGAAGATATTTTTTCAATATATCAAGAGAAAAAGGAAGACTAGGGAAAATGTAGGCCTGCTGATGAATGAGGTGGGCACCCTAGGGGTGGAAGACACAGAAAAGGCAGAGTTACTGAATGACTTCTTTGCTTCAGACTTCACTGCTAAAACTGTCCCTCATGAATCCCAGACCCTGGATGCAAGAGGACAGGTCTGGAGAGAGGAAGACTTTCCCTCAGTAGAGGAGGACTGAGTTAGAGACCACTTGGCCAAACTGGACATCCATAAGACCATGGGCCCTGATGGGATGCACCCGTGAGTGCTGATAGAGCTGGCAGACATGATTGCTGGGCCACTCTCCATCATCTTTGAAAGATCATGGAGAACAGAAGAGGTGCCTGAGGACTGGAGGAAGGCCAATATCATTCCAGTCTTCAAAAAGGGTAAGAACAAGGACCCAGGGAACTACAGGCTGGTTAGTCTCACCTCTGTCCCTGGGAAGGTGATGGAGTGACTTGTTCTGGATGTCATCTCTATACACGTTGAATAAGAGGAAATTATTGGGAGTGGTCAACATGGATTTACCAAGGGTAAATCATGCTTGACCAACCTGCTAGCCTTCTTTGATGACATAACTAGTTGGCTGGATGAGGGCAGCAGATGTCATCTACATTGACTTCAGCAAGGCTTTTGACACTGTCTACCATAACATCCTCATTAAGAAACTGAGGGAGTGTGGGCTAGATGAGTGGACAGTGAAGTGGTGTCCCCCAGGGGTCAATACTCAGTCTGGTCTTGTTCAGCATATTCATCAACAACCCGGACAAGGGGACACAGTGTATCCCCAGCAAGTTTGTTGATGATACTAAACTGGGAGGGGTGGCTGACACTCCAGAGGGCTGTGCTGCCATCCAGTGTGACCTGGACAGGCTGGAGATCTGGGCAGAAAGGAACCTAATGAGCTTCAACAAGGGCAAGTGTAGGGTTCTGTACCTGGGGAGGAAGCACCCTATGCACCAATATAGGTTAGGGGTGAACCTGCTGCAAAGCAGTTCTGAGGAGAAGGCTCTGAGAGTCCTGGTAGATAGTAAACTATCTTTGAGCCAGCAACGTGCACTTGTGGCCAAGAAGGCCAATGGAATCCTGGGTTGCACAAGGAAGAGTGTGGCCAGTAGGTCGAGAGAGGTCATTCTTCCCCTCTACTCTGCCCTGGTGAGGTCACATCTGGAATACTGTATCCAGTTCTGGGCTCCCCAGTTCAAGAGAGACAGGGAACTACTGGAGAGAGTCCAGTGGAGGGTGACAAAGATGATTGGGGATTGGAGCATCTCTCTTATGGGGAAAGGCTGAGAGATTCTTTATCCTCAAGAAGAGAAGGCTGAGGGGAGACCTTATTAATACCTACAAGTATCTAAAGGATGGGTGCAAGGAGGATGGAGCTAGACCCTTTTCGGTAGTTCCCAGTGACAGGACGAGGGGAAACAGGCCCAAGATGGAACATAGGAAGTTCCACTTAAATATGAGGAAAAACTTCTTTATTTTGAGGGTGACAGGTCACTGGAACAGGCTGCCCAGGGAGGTTGTAGAGTCTCCTTCTCTGGAGATGTTCAAGACCCACCTGGATGGAGTCCTGAGTAATGTGCTGTAGGCAATCCTGCTTTAGCAGGAAAGTTGGACTAGATGATCTCTAGAGGTCCTTTCCAACTCTGAAAATTCCGTGATTCCTTAAAAGATTAGTTCAGAGTGGTAATTCTGATGTCAATAACTGCTAAATGTACTGCTAAGGCAAATCCCCACTAGCAGTAGTTTTTTAAAACTATGAGTCAAAATAAAATTTTTTTGCTACCACATTAACATGGCAGAAGGCTAAGAGAATAACTTATTTGGTAGCATTCTTTTTCTGAGTGCAAAGTTATAGAAGTGTATATACCCAAACTAAGGTGTAAAGAAAACCTGCCATGTGCCATTCTTTGTATACCACAGCACCTCTTATCCAAGTAAAAACACACCGTTCTTACAAACATTTTTAATGTGACTCATCTTTCACCACTGAAGTTGAGGGCTTAACATCACTGATTTTTATGGGAAAGAATCCAATCCAAGGTTATGATCCTACTAATAAGCTGTCCTATGTACACATCTGACTGAACCTACTTCTTTCTTTTACATTGCCTTCTACTCTTGTAAATTTTCAACTTTGTTTTCACAGCCCTTCATACTGAGCATGCATATGTACTCTGAACTGACCTTTTGAATTTCTCTTAAACAGCCTCTGAGTCTCATTTTGCTATTCTTTTTCTATCCTCAATTTACCATCAAGTTATGATGTAATTAGCTCATGTATTTCCTCTCCCACAACATTAATCCATTAAAGAATGGCCTAATACCTGCTGTATCCCAGTCTTGCAATTCAATACTGTGGTCTATTTTACATATTCACATTTTACACTTATTATGGTGTCTGTAACACTTCACATAAAAATTTCAGAGAAAATATGTATATGAAATCCAGATGTCTAGATCTTCACTTAACTACCTGGAACTGATTTCTTTCACTTAATTATCTGGAACTGCTTTCTTTCATATCCTAGCTCTTTAATTCAATTTAAAATGCTGAGTGATTGACAAGATCGTTCAATGAGACCGTTTTACTTGTGCTACTCTGATTCTCCTTTGCAAGAGATGGATTGGATTGACAAGCTACCTGTAATTTCAATAAAAATCAATGAACACATTTCCATAGTTTTTGGATTAGCACTTCACAGTTTAGCATTTGCTCTTTTATTTTAGAAGTGAAAGAAGGGTATACTGAAAAGACCATTGTGCAGTACGTATTTTTAAAATAGTGGAGTGTTTGCTTTTTTCCCCACTGTTTTAACAGCTTCTCAGTAATTCTGAACTCTTCAGGAATATTGGTGATATAGTTCAGCAAACTCATTAACTAATACTTGTAAGTCTTTGAAACATGTCATGTTGAATGGCTGATACCATGCTTAAATAGAAATTTTCCAAAGGAAAACGAATTAAACTCTGCTAGTTAAGAAAATATTGCAGAAAAGAGCTTAAATTTTGAACTAGGAGAGCAGCTTAGAGAAAAATGAAATAACATGCAATAAAATAATTTCAAGCAGGTTGTTAATCTTGTGTGAAAAATGAAAAAAAAAATAAAAGTATGTTAAATCTTGAATGTAAAATATTAATGTACTCAACTTATGCCCTTAGGTGATATCATTCATTGTTAAGGGTGTTAAAAAACTTATTTGCGAATTTCTATTTAATAAATGCTGAAAAATATAATCCCTCTTCTCAAAAGAAGTTCAAGTAAACCTGTTCCAATGGTATGTTGTTGAAATTTGAGATCTAATGGAAATACAAGATGCATGTCAAAAACCTCTTTATTTCCACCATTATTAAACCTTGTTGATGTAATCACCTAGAAATACAAACATAGCTGTTCCTTTTCAATCTATTATCAAACCAGCAGTTTGTGTGGCACCCTGAAGTGCCAGAAGAATGATCAGTGTTTCCCTCCCTAGGCTATTCCCCTCCTTTCTTCTGAGACATGTTGTAGTTAGCTCTATCACATCACAACTCCGTGTCATCCATTCTTTGACAAGAAAACTACATATTAGCTGACCTACTGCTAGTCAACAAATTAATGTTTAAAACATTAAAACATTAAAAATTAATGGGGTAATGCACCAGCTATGTCTATTATTTAAAATCAGGTAGGCATAACAATGTAAGCCTATCTTATCAAATAAATTTTTACCATTTTTATCATTTGGTTGCTTGTGTTTTGTTTTGTTTTCCCCAAACATAAACCCTGTTGCCAAATGCTGCCAAAAGATTTCAGTCTCTACAGAACAACAGGCAACCTTTCCCTGTCCATGAAAAGAAACTGGACATTAGCCCTGCCCAGAGTAATAATATATAAGAAGGAGTTGCCATTTAGTGACCTGACCTCAGAGGTTTAGACAAGCAGTCGCAGCTCTTCCCAGGGTGAGAAAATGCAGTTAAAATGGTTATTGCATAAATGTACAAGACTTCTTGTTTTACCTACATATATAGCAGCATTTGACAAACCAACCCTTATTATTAAAAAAAGTTTTGAGACTTACACTTTACTAAATTTGTGTAATATGCTTTATACAATTTGATTTTGTTATTTGTTTTCTTTTACTTTCAGGGTACCAAATTAGTTCTGGTAAAATCATGTTCAGACCATTTCCTTGCCTGAAATTTAACTGCTCAAAATAAGTCACAAAAATACATCTTTTCCAGGTGCCCCATTGGGTACACATGACATTATATACTCCTTCTCACTAAATTATACATTGTTTCTAACAAGCATAAAATTGTCCTGTCATTGAAAGGGCGTAATTTTTTTCCAGCCTTATGATTATGAGCCAGATAACAGTGACATAATCATAGTATGTTGGTATTTTCTGAACTCCATTTCCATCAGAAATCACGTCAAACAAGGAGCAATTCAGAGCAAATACTGTTGCACTCCCCAGCACTGAACATACTTCAGTTTCTTTTACACCCAGAAGAGGCCATTGGCTCACCAAAAATTTGAATGACAGTGATAGTCATCTGTTGCCAGTCTGCAAACTAAACAGAAGCTCAACCTATGTGCTGTTGTGCCAGTCAGTTGACGATTTCACAGCAGTGCAAACTGTGATGCGAACTGGCCAGGATTCACCCATTGGAAAGAGTTTGAGCCTAACATCACTTTCTGCTTCTGGCAGCAAAGCAGGCTTTTAATATGTCTAGCTTCAGGACAGACCGAAAAAAAACCAAACAAACCCAAAAAACCTCAAAAAACCCAACAACGAAAAACCAAAACCCAAACCAAAAACCGAACACCACACAAAATGGGAAATTCTCAACTTCCAGCAGCATGTTACCAAAATAAAGTGTAAGTATAATAAAAATCAAAATTTGTTTAGCCATCAATGCACATGACTCAGCAGATTCCTCTCCCAGGTGGATGTGGATCCAACATCCTGAGACTTTGGGATGCACATGTGCATTCTGATCTTCCTCCAGGGTGTATTATCATCCTTTAAAGAGAACCGTTGTCATTCCTAATGATGCCAGACCATTATCATTTTCAGAAAACAAAACAAAAGAATTCCTCAGGCAACCATTCTGGAAATAGTTTCCCATCACTGAAGGAAAACTAAACAGTTGTTTTGAAAGCTGATGGCATGCAAATGTTGCCTATTCCTACTTCTGAATAAACACTGTTTCTGAATGCAGTTTTTCACTCAAGCGAGTTCAACAGTTTTACACAGATGATAATATTGTCTTGTCATCTTTGTGATCCTGCTATCAATATCTGTGTTACGCAGATTGTGAACATCCCAACATATTTGTTCAGTTTCTTTTTTCTGTACTTAGGACCTTTTTAAGCTGTAAAGGACAAAGCTTTAAAGATTTTTTGCTTTCTTATTACCTTCTATGTCCTAAAAAACAAACAAAAAAAAGGGAAGAAGAAAAGCCCAATTTTGAGGGTGTTCACAAGTTTTACACTGAGTGAAAAACCTTGATTTCCCATGGGTTTCCTCTGCTTGATTAAATAATTTAGGAAATATTATCTGTAGGAAAAATACCAGTTTACAAACATAAATTATAAAAGCAGGACCAAAATAAATCTAAATCAAGGCCTTACTTTTAGATACAGGTAAGTTTTAATGCTGATTGGCAGTACTATGTAACAATGGTCTGGCCACAAATTACATTGAGACAGATAAGTGAGCTTTTCCACTCACTGACCACCATTTTATTATTCTTTTTAGGATCACTTTCCACAGCTCAAACCTTGCTAAATCAGACCTGCCACAACAAATTTCATTTCAGTTAGATAATTAGATTTCATGTGTTATAGCATTAATTACATTTTAAGCTCTAGTGTAGACAGCTCCCTAGATCCAGCAGCTGATTATGCTGATAAGATGTTGTTTGAAACAGCTCAGAGCAGACTGAATAAGCACAGTGCTGAAAGATAATGTGCTGAAAGATGATATTAAAACTGGAAATCTGCCTGCAGTTTAGTATGCAGGTATGTTAAAACTGGTGCTTAACCTGGCCTTAATGGCAATAGAATATTTACTTGCATAGCCAAAACCTAAAAAGGGAATTTTCCAAACCGATTCAGTCACTGCCCTGTCTAAAAATGCTTTAAATTGATACATGGATTGAGTTGATCTCTCTTGAGTGTAGGCATCCTGTTTATATAGAAGTGGGATGAGGTGGTTATATAAATATATGGTGACAAAGGCATGTTGCTCTTGACGTAGATAATCAAGAGATCAAATCAGCCATTTTAAAATTTGTACATTGTACGTTTGCAAGTACCACAGAGGGACATACCCCTTTCCATGTAAAACAGAGAGAAAAAAAATAGCCTTCAGACTGCTAGTCAGTTAGCTAACTCTTCTAACACACTCTGAAACATAAAAATGACACATTTTTACTTATTTTTTCAATATGCTCAAACGTCTGTTATTTCCAAATATTAAATATTTTCATAAAACAAAAGCTGTTATTATTAGCTTATATTTTCATCATTTTAATCATATATGTCATAGAACTTTATAATTAATAAATAGTGTAGACTATATTACATATTTATATTTTATTATTATTGTATTCAAAGTCAAATTAGTGTATATTGGAAAAATATTTAAAAATTTGTAATGGATATAGATTTATTGCTTATCTGGTTTAGATACCTATTTTTTTCCAAAATAGCTTAGCTCTGCTACGAGTTCAACTCACTGCTGAAACATATTCAGTCTCAATATTTATACATTACTGAAAAAAGAAATAAAGAAAACATTAAAAATTATGTTGCCTATCTGAAGCCAAAGCCTTAAAAATCACATTTGTTAACCCAAGAGAAAAGAAGTCCAATCCTTTAGCAAAATTTGACATTTGTGTTGCTGTAAACAGAAATAAATTAATTTTATTTACTGTCTACAAATATTATGCAAACTGGAATTAAACTTTCAGAGTTATGTCTGTACTAGTATAAACTATGTTTTCAAATAGACCTAGTCAAAATTTCTTTTACAGGGAAATAAATTAGACAGGTACAGCACACCAAATGAGCTGAACTTTGTCCTCAAAGAAAATTGGTTTTTCCTTTTCAATTTCATTTCAAAGAGATCTGACAACTGTCACTTTGAACAAACTTTAACAGCACAATATCCTTTGTGCAAGTTTCCCCCTGTCAGCTTTTCCATTCCAGCAGGAACTTAGAACAAAGTGTATGCTGCACTTTGAGTTGAGAACTTAATCAGCTGAATGAACACTGGTGTAGTGCAGTGAAATTGAGGGCATACTCTCTGTGTGAATGTGAACGGTGCACTCTTTCAACAAATACAACTTCTCTATCTTTTACAGGGATAAACTAGCCATCCATGCCTCCTCACATTTTTCCTGCTCTCTCCTATTTACTGAAAATGAAAGCCATTTGAAAATCCACTTGTTCAAACCTAGGAAGGGTAGCAAAGAGTCTCAGTCACAAATACATCTCTTTTTCAGTTTTTGTATACAGAACGCATGGAATAAATCTGCTTTACAGATTTTTCTTTCAGAAATCTGCTGCCCAAGCACTTATTTTGCTTTTAATTCTCTTCTTAAGAAAGCTCTTATGGTCATTAAAAAAAAAAAAAAAAAAAAAAGGAAATTTAGAAACCTCTTAGGAGCGATTACAAATATTCAAGACAGCAGAACTCCCTTTCTGAGGAATGCTTACTAAAGTTTCAGAATGCTGTGGTTTAGCATTCATGCACAGTCAACACATGGCTATGACTTTAGGTGTAACACGGAAAGCAATTCTACAGTATCTCTTCTGGCTTTCTTTATATATACTAATCTCACATAAAAGGAGCAGAATTTTGTTTGAAAAAATCTTTTTTACTAAAAAGGAAGCACACAGAGAAATACTGGTTTTGTGACCCAGTCTTGAGTGGATCTGCATTCATGAGGACCAAACAAAAAAAATGCAATAGGACATAACAGTAAAAGAAGTACAGGTGAGTTTTTGATAAAGGTTTGGGCCCTTGAGTGCGTAAAGTGCTGTCTTTCAGTCACAACTTACAAGGCTCATTGGCTCACTAATTTTAATCACCGGAACAGGTTGCGGAGAGTGGCTGTGGAATCTCCATCCTTGGAGATTTCAAAATACACCTGGACATGGTTAAAGGCATCCTGCTCTAGGTGACCCTTCTTGAGCAGGGGATTTGGACCAGATGACCTACAGTGATCCCTTCAAGCCTCATGCATTCTGTGATTCTATGAAAAAAAACCAAATACATTTTAATGTGTTTCCCTTTGTTCCATTTGCTGTAAAAATCTAAACCTGTGACATTTGCTATTACTTACCTTGTATTCCTATGTTATTTTTTTCATATTTCATTGTTCTTTATTAATATTTAATTATTAGTTTTAAACATGCATGTAGAGAAGAATGAACTGCAGACTGGGTATGTTTACCAAAGCAACCCATGCCTAATTTAATTGCTGATTTTTATTATCATGTATGCTAAATAGTTGAGAAATCAGCTCAAATATTGCATGAGCTAACCAGGACATAGAATATATGTATTTTTTTAAGTTCTAAGGATTCTGATGAACCAATGTAGACTGTGTATCTGATTAAGAATCTAAATACCTTAGGATAATGGAAATTAATATTATTGATAAGATAAATTTTTTTAACACAGAAAGCCAAATCAACAAAAAAAAATAGTCAAGCCAAAGACTAGTTAGAATAAACACTTGATAATGGAGGAAAATCTGAAGATCTAGTCACTGAAACTAAATGTCTTTATGATATTGCACAGTGTATGCCCAGGTGTTCTTAGTCTTGTCACGGCTGACAGACTGAAACATGGAATTTAATGTACTTTTATAACAAGTTCCTGAAACATCTATGCATGTCTCTATGTGCTATCTGTATGTATGTATATCTGCATGTATGTGTGCTTTTATGAAAATACAAGGGGGTTGTGGCAAAGACTGTCATTGGGAAGAAAATGGATCTCAAATTCTTTTGAAATTTTACTTGGAGCTGTTCCATCTTGAATTCTGATTGAGGAGTGAACAACGGTTTTTCTGCAAGTTTCTGTTTAAGTTTCTGCCCTAAAAGTTCAGAAATCTCCTGAATCTTAGTACTTGAAATAACAGCACCATTTTATTTACTCTAACACACGTCATTTCAAAACCTAAATCTGCATTTGCATTTGGAGGGACACAGTTTTGTATTTGAGAATGAACACTAAAACAGAGACAAGAGTATAAAACCAGACAAAGGTAACCTTTCCTACATGTTTTTCCTTTTAGCCTTGGTGGCATATATAATTTATATAAATTTTATATTATATATAGTTTAGTTTTTACATTATATTCACTCTTCAGTGGTTTCCATTTTCTTGTACTCAGTTCTGTCACCATTTTCACAGTTTTTGTCTTAAACTATAAAAGCACATTCATTGTCCCTTAGACTAGGAATGAAAATCCACCCTGTATCTGTTCCTTCACTTCTTGATGCCACCTCATTATATTTTTTAATTCTCTTTTGTGGGGTCAGAGGTCCTATGCTCCTCAGGAATGTAGAAATGCTGATACTATACACAGATGCTTAGTCTGTGCTAAAGAAATGGATCAACATGAACATTTTTGAATCTTAAGATCTTGTATTCATACAGGTCCTTAAAAATGTGCCAATACATTATAATAATGCAAATATAAACATGTCTGTGCCCTGTAATCCATGACTGCTTTATATTCTGAACACCTGATGAAAACTGCAGAACAGCTACTGGAGTTTTGAGAAACTGCATTGGGAAAAGGTCACAAGAATGACTGAAGAAGAGAGTATAGTGTTACTTCAAGCTGGTATAAAAGGCTAAAAATCATTTCTGTTCTTTGTGTGTTTTATTAAGAAAGGGATATGGGTGATGGGACTACTTTCCTTATTTTTCTTCATGCGCATGTTTTATTTTTGTGCTACATTTATGCAGTGGCCATTTATTAGCATTTATATAGGTTGCTGCTTCAAGACACGCTGCAGTCAGTCACTGGATTTTAGCAGAGCAGATTTATTTCATGCTTTGAATTCTTCCATTAAATAAAGCTACAGTATTGTTTGAAATGTGAAACATAGTAGAAAATGCAGTCTGAAATGCTGCATAAAATAACAAAAGCATTTGCTTTATGTTTGGGATGTGCTTAAAGAATACATTAGATTACAATAAGAAAAGAGAAATAACAGAGATTCTTCCCTGAAATTGTGCTACTAACAAAATACTAAAAAGGCATTATGATTTAGAATAACATATAAAACCAGTGTATTCAAATTCATTTCTAAGTGTAATTTAATAATATATTTCAGTAAGAGACAGGTAATAATAAAGATTCAGAGTGATTTACTAGTGTCACAACAAAAGTCAAAGAGTTTATTCATTGTATACATAAATCAGGAAGTAATTATTCTTGTGGCAAAAGAAAACTCATCATTTGGATGACCAGCTTCTTTTCATGACAGATCTCCCGGTCCCGTCTGTACAGGACAGAAAGATCTGGTCCTTCCTTGCTGGATTTTATCTTTGGTGTTAATAGACCTATATTTTGGTTTAGATGGTTTGTGTATTCTGCCTATATTTACATTCCCTTGTAATTTGATCCTGTACAACACTAATTGTATTATGGTTAAAGGTGCTCTGTTGTTCCTCCATTGCATATCATAACTTCATAGGCTTTGAAAAAAGTGATAACATCTGAAAGAAAATGGACAGAAGTGTTATTTCAATGGGACACATCTTTTTAAACTATTAGTATTTGTATTCTGTCAACATAGCAAAAATATTCTAAAGAGGCAAATATTCCTTCTGTTAAAGCAGCAGTCATTTCTGACACTGAACCTCATTCAGTCATCAACATGTCTTATAACAATGCACATGCACAGTAGCAAGAAGAGTTAGAAGGCGAGTAAGAAGAATAAGATTTGGCCTGTTCACTTCTTCAAAACTAAGATATCCGAATGACTTTCATCATGTTCTCTATATACAGCACCTGTGGGCTTAGGTCCAACTCTAGAAAATGTGTAGAAGGACCTCTTGAACTCCTCCAGATCCTTCCTCTTAAGCATCATTACTAGTTCTGGGAGAATTTATGGACTCAAAAAGAATACATTTTATTTAACTGTCTTCTCCCATTGGAAAAGAGTATTTCTCCATTTTGCTAGTGCTTCCTAGAAGACCGCACCTCTATATTCTATAATTTCTCAAAATAAAAGAGAAGTTTTCTTCGGAAAATAATTTGAAAGTCCACGAACAGAGTTTTAACAAAAGGCTCAAGAAAAAATACATTTACATCTAGAGACTGTAGTTCAGAACATTAGCAAAATATTAAAATAATGTATGAAAATAATACCAGAATATTTTTTAGATTGACAGGTTCAAAGACAAAAGCTAATTTTGATATTGATTACAGTGAGCCATAAATACACCAGATTTCTTCAAGAGATACTTTTAGTGTCAAGAGATTTCTTCATAATGTCTACTTGATTTATACAAGTTAAGACTGCCATAAACACTACTTCACACATTCAATTAACTTATTCTGATGCAAAAGACAGAATAATAAAATATACAGAAATAAAACTTTCTGATAATAGGACACCATGAAATGCACTGACTTGAGTAACAGCAACTTGTTTCTGTATCAAAAGCTCTTTGCTGTTAAAAGCTGAAGAAAGTTTGCTTAGGTCTGTGTTCTGGAAGCAATTTTATTTTGGATTTGCCTCATTTCTTGACATGGTGTATGAAACAGCAGTGTTGTGGAACACTGAGATAAGCAGTAAGTATCTAAAAGCCAAAGATTTCTAGCACTTGCAAGAAAGCATAACACAGGTAGAGTCACTAAATAACAAAACAAAAGTTAACATGACAGTACAGCAGAGAAAGATCTGAAAATATTGCATTCATGTAAAAACTATTCTTTATTTACTGAGGTCAGAATTTTTTCAACAGAATCCCAGGGCCATGTATCTGAGCAGGATAAAAAGTCAGTATCAATGCCAGCTTGCTTAAGTGTGGTTTGCTTCTTTTTTCTAAATAGTGACTTAGAACAATATATGAGATAGAAAGTAGAAAATATTTTTAAAACCTATTTAGTTGCCCTTTCTCACTACATCTGCTTTATACATTTAAAACTCACTGTACAAAATTACATGTAATGTTATGCTTTGTCTTTAACACTTAAGAGAAAGTTTGGATGTAGCTACTATTATATGTTTATGGTCAGATCTTTCCAAGATGCTGAAAGTTCGTATCTTCCAAGTGATTAAATCTAATTAATTAATGTAATTAAACAATTTTTCAGTCAGACTTCTGTGTAGAAATATTTTGGATGACCTGGGCATCAGTCTTGTGAAGAGTAATGTATTTTTTTTCCATATCCACATACCTAAGACCAGATTTTAACATCATTAGGCAACTAGGTATACTGATCAGCTGACATTAAGATTTTTAGAATGTGATTATCTGGCTTAGGTACTTCTGAAAACAAGCAGTTTTGGTAACTAGATTACTCCAGAAGTAGATTTGTAGTTTATAACTTAAGATTCTGAAAATTTCATCTTAAATATGCCACATGCTGTGTCCCTGAAATTCTGACAGTATTACAGACATGGTATAGCATCCAATAGTATTGCCAAATAGTATGTTTATTTTTCAAATATATAGTAAGCATGGATTTTCCAGGAACTTTTGCTGTGTGGATAGCTTTAAACAAAGAGTTTTGGAAGCTTCCAAAATGTTAACCTCTTCCTGAGTTTCAGAACAATATAGTTTTTAATGATAACCAGTTTAACTGTTGGGTTTTTTTCAAATTTTTCATGTTATGCATGAAATTCTCATTTATTTTCTTATCATCTCTAGCAACTTTTGATACATGTAATTTATTTCCCAGCAGCCAGTGTTGAGCAGGTAAAAATAAGACTTATAATGGAAGTAGTTGAAGCTTTCACAAGGAGCTAAACCAAAGCTAAGGTTTACTGATCATAACACTAGGATAAATTGGATTGTAGGATGAAATTTATCGTGAAGATCTATAAATGGCTGCTATGTATGTCAAAAGCAGAGCAGTGAGTATTTCAGCATTCTCTCCTTTGAGAACATGTATTTTGTATCCTGTAAGATGTCTTCATGCTCTACTGAGCCCATATGTATTTCAGCTGTTAAAAAAAAACTGTTTTACATATTTATTCACCAAAGCAAAAAAGACACCAAGAAGCCAAACCAGGCTACGTGTTTCATACTCTTGTTTTTTATAGCTTATTATTTATCCAGTAGACTGGAATGGCTTCCTAGAAGGTGTTTTGGATCATCGAGCCATTACACATTAAAACACAACCCCTCCTTAGCAAAACTCTGTGTTAAAATTCTAAGGGGAATTTACTGTAACTGTAGCGTATTTAAAATTGCTTTTATATATAAATACTACATATATAAGTATATTGTTTGGCGACAATGGATCTTTTCCAGTCACCCCTCTTGCCACAGATGAGTGAAGGGTTATTACATGCAAGTTAATTTTATAACAGACATGGTAAAGAATAATGTATTTAAACTAGTGTCATGCTGCACTTAAAAACTATTTGTACAATTTATGTAGCTGTAGTATCTTCTCTCATGTATGTTATATCTACTTGACAAAGTAGCAGCTACAACTGAGATTAAATCTGCATATTTGCATAGGTGGAAAATATTAAACCCATTTCTCTGAATACCTGAAAGCAATCAAGTCTCTGTCTTGTTGAACATGCACTGCTAGTTCTGTTTGTCGGGAATGAATTGTCCAGGGATTTTCTCTTACTCTTTTATCTTTTTTTTTTTTAAGAAAATAAAAAGCAAAATTCTGTATGGTTGGAAACTCTGATCCTCTTTGAAGGTGTAGTGTCTTTCTACTCCAATATATATTAGCCATAGGATGCCCTCCAGAACTCCCAGTACATAACTTTTTCCCTTTCAATTTTGTTCCTACTGAATGCTTTGCAACTTAAAGAAATACGCTTCTACACATGCATGGATATCTGTTTTAATTTGGTAAAATGTTCTCCCTTGTGGCAAACCTTACCAAAATATTTTGAAGCAAACAACATTCCTCTTTAAAACAGCTTTTTATGCAAAACAAAGCATAACTAGAAACAGTGACAGTCTCTTAATGATACACTCATGAATAGGAGTATTCTGCAATGCAAGAAGAAATACAGTATCAAACAAGCTTCTGTTTATACTGAAATGCCATTTCAAGGTGAACAGTATGATCATCTAAATAAATGTCACTGTTAGGTTTTTACTCTCCTAAACCACTGCACAGTGAAGGGATCTAGCCTTTGATTACATAAATGTCCAAGGCCAAGCACCCATCAACTCAAAAAAGCTATCTAAAAAAGAAGTAGAAAAACTTTGTGCTAGGCTTGTTTGTGGTTGTTTTGCTGGGTTTTTTGAGGGGGTGTGGTGATGTCAGTGTAGTTGCTTAATTTTCCATTCTCCACATTCTTTTGTTCCAGACAATTCCAGATCCTACTCTGAGATGGTGTTTTCTTCTTCCTTATGTGTAGAACTAAAGCTCTGAGCACTCAGTTGCTATGGAAACAAAAAGGACAGAATGAGTTTATGTATTTCAAAAGCTGTCAGTCTATATGCTGTGGATTTTGATAACTAAACCTAAACATGAAACATCCTTTTTTAAAACCATTTTGACATTTATTACCATGCATGACTGTTGCTAGGGAAAATAAAGCACCTATTTTGTTTAGCTTCTTTCTCATCAGTTTTATAAATAGTTGGGATTTCAGAACTGATTTTTGTTCTTAATCAGAGTTTAGGAAATCAGAATGGAAATAAACTTATATTAAGCTGGTAAACATTGCAGCTTTCTCCATGTTTAAAATAATTGCAGCACAGCCACTGAAAGATAGACACATTGATAAAAAATACTTTCTATGTATTATATGTAATGCCTACAAATACATACTCGGCCACCTAACAAAATCATTTGAGGAATGAAAAAATGCTGTATTTTCTGCAAAATAAAGTAACAAAATAATTTCTATGTGCCTTTCTAAGCCTTAAAAGGTAAAGTTGCTGCTACACAAAATCTGGATATTTTCTGAACTGAAAGAGCCTTCTTTGAGTAATCATTTTTACTAGACACTAAGTATCCATTCTATTGTTGTTGTTCCTCAGGTTATTCTGATGGTCCCAAAATCATGGTTCCCATAGCAAAGTCTTTTGATCAGAAATGAATCATCCAGTTAAATGAACCAAGAAATTTACACAAGAATGTCAACTTTCTGTCTTAGTAGTGAACCATGATGAAAGTCTGTAACGAGTACAAAACTTACATTCCCAGAATATGTTACAGAGCAGCTTGGTTTGGAAAACAACATAAAAAACATTATTCAACTAGGATTTTTTTCCACAGGCAGGAGAGGAAAATAAAATTGTGTCAGAATGTATTTTGGGTGCTTTTTCAAGTAAACTTTAGCTTTTCCACTCACAGTTTCTGATACCACAAACAAATCTATGATTTTAAAGACAAGAATTGAAGTTATTGAATGACTGAAGTGATA
The DNA here is from genome assembly GCA_020745705.1 of Hemiprocne comata. Lineage (NCBI taxonomy): Eukaryota > Metazoa > Chordata > Aves > Apodiformes > Apodidae > Hemiprocne > Hemiprocne comata. Next base: position 37,472,168 of record CM036590.1, on the reverse strand, counting down.
GTTGTTTTCAAAATTTAATTTTCTGAATCCATTGCTGGTTGAACAAAACCACTGGGACACCCTTATATATTGGTTAACTGGTTTGCTTCGTAATTAATCCACAATACCACCAGTCAGGAGAATTGGGCTGAAGTCCTGGTTGTATTGAAGTAACTTATATGAACTGAACTTCGATCAACTTAAAGGAGACCAGAATTTTATCCACCAGCTCAGTCATTGGCTATGTCACACGTTTTCCACATGATCTTAGGCAAATTAAAATCACTATCTGTCGCGATCCGCGACCTATTATATCTCCTTTTTGGAGTGATTTTAGCTTATCAGGATCTGCCGAGAGGTCCGCACACAGCGCTCGCCTCTCACAGAGGAGCCGTGAGCTTCGGCACTGACTTTTCGGGTGAGACACTTGTTCAGTGCTCACTAGTGTTTCCAACAACAGCAGCCAATCCCCAATTAGAATTTACGAATACATGGTTTATTGAGGGGAAAAATAAAACAATTTGGGGCAAGAGGTTCAAAAAGGGTAATTAAAACACATAGGAGCTGTGAAGTATCTTTTAAACACCAAATACCAAGAACTTATATATGCCTTGATACTTATATATAGGTACACCTTATTTACACGCCCAGATTAATTATCTATGAGGGGAGGAGGAAGGAAGGATATGCCCGACGCTTGTCCCGTATAGGGTTGCAGTTTGTGTGCAGGTAAGTGAGACAGGGACACCTTAGGGAGAGAATTATGCCCAAAATACAATTCCTTACTTTGTTCCTGAGATGCTCTAGGTACTTATATAGTAGCTGCGGGTGACTTCCCCTGCAACCCGGTCTTAGAACCACGGGTGGCAGGAAGAAGTCTCACCGCACGTGCTCAAGCTGCAGGCAGGGACTTCAGGCAAGCTGGCAGGATCTCAGGCGAGCTGGCAGTAAAAGCCGCGGGCAAGGCGGGACGAGCCGGGTCTGCAAGAATTAGACGGTGAAGCGGGAGCCAGGACTAGCCGGGATGAGCCGGGTCGAGCGCGGATGAGCTGGGAGCCGGGCTGCAGGGAGCAAGCCGGGAGCCGGGGACCTCAGGCGGGCACCCCCAAAGCGCAGGTCACCCCCCAGAAGCAAGCAGTGGCGGCGGCAGCAGCAGCGGCGGCAGCTTCAGCAAAGCGCGTGCCGAAAAGAAAGCAGCAGCAGCAGCTCTAGTGTCTGTGCAAAAGCGCGCCCAAAAGCAGCGCACACGCTGTCTCTTTTTAGGTCTCCTTTACTCCCAATTCCCGGTTTCGTATTTCTAGGCTTCTCAGCCAATCAGACGGGGACTTTTTCCCGCCACTGCAGACTTGCAGTTTGCAAGATTGTTGCCGTTTTCCCGCCACTGCTCCTCTCTAGCAGCAGCTACCGCCTCAGGGCGTCCGAGTTGTTGTTTTCTGGCAGAGGAGGCAGGGAGGAGAGGGTTTAGAGTGCCACATGGAGCAGCCATCTTTAAGCCAGTTATGACTGCTGACCTAAAGGGCATGTTATATTCGTGTGAGGAAATATCTGGTCCTTCACACTATCCATTAAACAGGAAAAATAATTAGACTTTCCCACTTCCCTAACCCTTTGTTCAGAGCCAAAGGGACATCTTCAAGGTCATACTCATTAATGACTTTTTAACTATTGAGCATTTATATATAATCACAAATAGAGACTATAAAGAATTAGGAGTGTCTCAGAGGAAGGTGACTTGTAAACATGTAGTATATTCTTATTAAAAATATTCCACAGGTTTCAGTAGAAATACGACAAAGTCTTCAATACACTTAAAATATGTGTCACAAAAAAAAGACAGTTGAACAAAATGTTGCTTAGACTTTGGGCTACCAATTAAAATTGAGAAAAAAATTCTCAGAACATAACCCATATTCAAATAAAAGAAAGTACATTCGGTGTACAGAAAGGGAAGCAAAAATCTAATTATACATATTAATTGATCCCTTGGTAACCTTGAGTTTCTCCCATGTATTTCAGACCTCAGCCAAGACAGTGTTACAAAAGCTCTGTGAAAAAATAGTGTATCCTGAAGAGAACAAGGGGTAAGGCAGCTGATTCTTAAATTATTTTTAAGGACTGATGGAGCTAATATTTAGATTTATCATAACCAAATGAACAAAGAAATAGAAAGTGAATGGTCTCTCAACATCACATTTTTCAGGAAGAGTACCGTTATCTTTCTGTCCTACCAATAATCACGAGGGAGTGAAAACAAAAACTAATACGGGTGCTCTGGTGTGTTACTCACAAGCTCATAACTGGCAGAAAAATTTAAAGGGCTATGTCTGCTGTGGTGAATAATTTCTACACTGAGGTGCAGAACATACAAGTCTCATAATTTGTAACATCTGTCTCAAAAACATGAGCCAAAATAAGCTAGTTAGAAAGTTACATGTCTTATTTTTATTTTAAGAAACTTGGCTTTTAAAAGCCTACAGGGTATTCTATATTTTGATAATTTTTTTCTAAAACACACAAGATGAGTGAACTAGACCATAAAATGGTATTTGTGTATCTGTTCTTATTTTAGAAAATGTAATCATGAATCATTATAGAATGTCACTTATATGTGCATGCATGCCTTTATATATATACACATATATGGGTGCTTACTGGAAACTATGCACTTGATTTAATGGTATTTGATTACTTTTATTACACACTGTAGAAATACCATACAGAAATCTATAAAATTTTAAAAAACACATGATAATTCAAGTGCAATCTAATGAAAAAGACTCAGGTAAACTCGAAATTTAAATTATCAGATAAAATATATAGCAGGAGCTTGTTCCTCACCTCTCAGATAATGCTGGTTTTTCTGTTATGTTGTTATTGCAAAACTAACCAAATTATTACCTTCTACCCCTCCCTCCTTCATTCCTTTGTTCACTTGTTTGTTCATTCCTGCATTCATCCTTCTTCCTTCCTGTCGTCTCTGATATGTGTGCACTAAACTCTCAGAAAACTTCTCTGTCTCCTCACACTAAGCTTTTATATTATTACAGGTGATTTTCTGGAAGGAAGAAGTGATGAGCCATAATTTCCCTCTGTGCAAGCAGTGTTGTCACACTCAGATCTGCTATGTGATTCAAGCTTTAAGAAAAAGACACATTGCTAACCTGTCCTTAAGAAGGAAGCTACTTTAGGCATATGGTAACGATTATGTGTCTTCATCAGCACTGGTTGCTGTTGATATTATGTCTCCTGGTATATTTTGCTTGTTACAACATAAGTTGAGTCTGTTGTAATTTGAAATGTTCATTTTATAACTAAAACTGACATATTGAAAACATGGTTTTGAGTTCTCAGTCCTAAAGAATTGTGTTTTCATTTCTTAAGATGTCTTTTTTTTTTTTTTCCAAAATCTATATATAGTTATGTACCTGCAAAGAACTTGAAAAAAAAGAATAGTTTTCTCTAAAATAGTAAGAGGCAGTTGACCTAGCCTGCAAGGTGAAGTTATTCTGTGAAGCTTTCCCTCTTATTCTGCTACACACTTACAAAGGGGTGAAGCATATTAATTACGAAGACCTGCACAAGGCCTAGCTAACTTTAATGATGTGTATACTTCAGGGGTGATTTAACCTTTAAGCTGAAATTTGCAATCCAAACAGACAAATAGTCTTGATTGACCTCCTCTACAGTGGTGTCTTGGGAAATGTTTGCAGGGTAGGAGAACTGCTGCAGCAGCAGTAGCTGCTGCTTGGTCCCCATTGTGGTCATCCTATAAGAATAGTGAGAGCTCACTGTCAAGACAGGACTGTTGTGGCCCTTGGTCTAAACCACTTCTGCTTTCCTTTTGTAATTCACTAAACTGTTTCAACTTGAAGGAGAGCAATAAACAAATTTCCACAGAGCTTCAACCTTAGACTTCACCTACTGTGTTTAGTAACACTCACCACCAGCACCTCCTGTTTCATACAGCTGTGCCATGCAACACCTGAAGAATCTTTTGCAGGTACTTGCATCTTTACATTGTGAATGGCCAGTAAATCCAACTGATGGAAGAACAATGAGATATAGGCCTGTATGAGATATGAAAAGACATGAAAATTAGTACATAAGGCTTTTTCCTCTTCTATACGCCAATTTAGAGGTTTGTGTAATATTAGTTGTATAAAGCCCTTCTCTCATCCACCCCCAACAGTCAAGCCACTTGGTATCTTAGGTATTTGGTTCTTATCTGACAGAATCATGTAGTCTTACATATTATGAACTATATAAGTAGCAAACAACATGGAGAAGTATAAATGAATTTGCTGATGTTAGTAACCTTCTGAGATTTCACCATTTGTAATACTACTGTAGGATCAAGTACTCTTTGATACTGAAGTGGGACATATGTGAGCGACATAGTTGCATTTCTGAAAAAAAGACATTTATTTGCTACTCTTCTGCTGCAGTACATTAAGTGTTTTTCTTGTACAGTAGTGCTTCTGGATATTCTTCTGGGGTTGTAAATGTTGTCATTTGTGGCTTGTATCTACCATAATTCATTTATTCACAGAAGTGGTGACCCTCCTAAGCAGCAAAGAATACTCCAAAGAGAGATCCCAGGTGTATATCTACATCCTCTGAAATGGGATTTATACAAGCTGAGCATAAGAATTTTAGTTTAGTGCAAGATACCATGAGCTGAGTTCTATTCAGTCAAGCCAACAACCAATAATGTGGAGGGGAAATAGGGAAATACATGCAAGCCAAAAGAATCAGTGAACTTAAATCCCACTCTGATGGGAGCTTAAGCTATCTTTCATAGGTATAGATCAACAAAACACATTTTTTTCTTTATATATAATACATATGCATTTAGTTTTTTTCCCTGCTTTTTACTTATGCATTTCTTCTTCTGTGATGATTACACAACCAACATATTTATGAAAAACAGCCATAACTCCTAGGGGCAAACGATCCAAACTATTTTAGTCTCCTTCACTATTAAATGACATTAAGACACTTGCCTTGATTGTTCTATTGTCATTTATTCCAAATTCACTTCTTAAATGTGAAGAACAGTTTCTATGTTACATTCCAGATGAATGTCACTACATTGAATATTATCTTAAACACCGTTCTGGAATGCTAGTAGCTAACAAATAAGCTCCATGGTATTAAAAAGTTCACTTTTTCTGTGTTCACAATAAATCTATTCGAACTTGCCTCACTGCGTCAAAGGGGTGATTTATTAATATTCTCCAAACACGTATTTTTAGAGACAAATAGATACAGTTTTTTAGTGCAGATTTGCTTGAAGTTCATTAATTTACAAAATAACCATAGTTACATTTACTAATTTATTTCTGAAATGTAACTTATTTGTTCATTATATATTCTTTCCTTGGATGAGTAACAACAGTAACACGTTAATAAATGTAAATGAAGTGTGAATAAATGTTTTCCTTTTAATCATCTAGTTTCATGAAGGAATGTGCAAATACTATGACTGCATTGTAAGTGTTTGGCAAAGTTATTGTTTTATAAATCTGTTATGCCTTTAGGCTTGATTTCTACTGTTGTTTCAAGCCACTGTTTTCTCTGTTAGAGCCAACATCTTGTCAGGCTCATGATGTGGACCAAACTCAAGGATCCTGTACTGGATGGCCAGTTAGGCTGAAAAGGCTTCTCAAATACTTCTGAAAGTATTTCCCATTAAATGAAAAACACATCTGGGATTATTTTTTTCCTCTTATTCACCTGCTGCTTACAGTATTTTAAACATAAACCTGGCTTGTTTCTTCTCTGCAGGCCACATGACAATTAAAAACAAATACTACACCAGTAGTTCTCAGATCACAGCATGAAAACTTAAATAATCATGTAGTGCAATGACTTCACACAATTTCCATCATCAGCCCTAGCTGTAGGACCTCCAGATATAATTTCTGGTTTACTAGTACCCAGTGAAAGATTTTTGACAAAATCAGGATTTTAAGTGTGTATTTACTGGAGTTACTGAAGGCCAAAGCAAAAGAAAGCTTGCCTGAACTCAACCTTCTGGCATGTGTGCCTAAACTGTTGTGAAAAATAAGCTTACCAGGATCTCCTTTACTCCTGAGTAGCAGCAGATGCTTCCTATTTAATCTGAAAATCTCCATAAACCTGAAATTATCCCAGTCTGATCTATGATACCTTGTCAGCTAGACTCAGACAGGATGGTGCAGACTAACATGAAATGACATCCAGGTATCAGTGGTGTCTAACTGCTTAAGGGACAACGTATTTCTGTACCTTTTGACCAGCAAAGGACTTTGTATGGTTGTGGCACAGTTAACTGGATATATCAAAAAACTTCGAATTGAATTCTTCAGCCAGTCCTTCATATCTAAATATGTTTGAGGTTTACAGATTTATTCCCAGTCTGTACAGGTATATTCAGACACCCAGCACTCATTATGGTCTCAGACCATGAGCAACACTGAGTTCAGGAACTACAAAATCTGTGAGCATTTTCTTTTCATTATGGTAACTTTGGTTCTAAATTTCTTTTATAAATTTTAATGAGCTGCTTCTTCTTCTTTTGGTCATTCTAAGCCTTTTTTTATAAAGTTTTTCTATGGAGTGAAGATATTCACTTAGGCTACGATAAAGTTACTATAAGAACTACAGTTTCTATGAGATCAGTTATTTCCACAAAACTTGTACATATTATTGCTCTGTAGATAGAAGGACAGTGTCTTATGCAGGATTTAGATAAAAGGTTTTGGGCAAAAGACTTATTTTTCACATTTTTAGTAGCACTGTTTCACAGTCTTCGTGAAAAAAAACGTCTTGGATTTCGAAAACCTGCTGGGAAGTGACAAATATTTTTTAAACAGCAAGATTCAATCTCATTAGCTCAAAACTCTTAAAGATGTGTGGAATCTTTTTTTAACATGTCAAAAAATGGTTTGACCGCTATTTATGCTGCAAACGCCTACACAGCTGCAGACTTCTGTGCCTCTGTTGGAATTAATGGGATTCTAATGCAACTAAACAGGATTAGAGGAGAATATTTGGGAGAAAAAAGTAGCTTCAGATTCATATTTGGTTTTTTTCTGGTTTTTAGTTCCAAGCAAAATGAGGATTGTGGATATTTGGTAAATTAATTCTCTTTATATTAGGGTTTAATTAATCCAGAATGACAGTTGAGTCTGCTTTCCTAATGTTCCATTGTAAATCATCTGCAAAGCTTCAGTTGACTTGAATTTAGATGCATTTATGCACTACAGAAATGAAAACATTAATCCAGAACTATCACTATGGAATAAATGTAATTCCATTACATTTAATGCCAAAAGCCTCTACTAGCAAGCTTTTAAAAACTGAAAGGCCATTTTTTAAATCAATCCTTCTAAGTGTGAAACAATGTCATATTTTAACTTCACAGAAAAAAAGATACTATAAATTATGCATAACTTTATTAATGAGCAATATCCTGATTTTGGTTACTTCTAATGTGTTAAGAGATATAATAATCTTGTAGACTATGCCAGTTTTTTACATGCTTAATTATCCAAAAGAACAATAATAATTGCAATCATAGTTGTGCTTTCAGTCAGCCAATGAGCTGCGACTAATCTTGATTTCCTTTGAATTTCTTTGAAATTCAACAGTTGAATAATTTAGAAGAAAATTATCTGAATGTGGATTATTTACAAATTTCTCAGGATGTATTATTGATGTCATGCATTAACTCAATTGCATTATATTTTTTGTATACATTGAGCATATGAATCATTTCAGAATGGAAAAATAATGAACAGTAAAAGAAGATGCATTTTGTCAGGAAAGAGAGAAACAAACATTAAAGCTAATTTTTATGAAGTTTGAGAAGTTCCAAACCTGTGCAAAAATTCTCCATAGCATCAGTGTTTTCTCAAACAATAAATACTGTGGCTCAGGTTTTTGTAGTAAAATCAAATACTCCTTTATTTAAGACTTAATTCTATTACTTACTGAACTCTTCTCTCCTGTGATAAGGGTCTCACATTTTAAACTCTTTGTACCAAACTCGAGCATTTTGGCTGTTCTTTCTACTTGAACAGGAGAGGTTGCATTGTGATATTTTGTCTCTTTTTTTCTTTAAATATTATATACTTCAAATACAACACCACCAAAAACATTATACCAGCTGCAGTTTTCAACTCTCCATTCCATCTCTTGCCTCAGGAACTTTCTTCCAATGTGTGGGTAATCCACTCTCTTCAAGGCCAGCTCCTTAGAGAGCAAGAGCTCCTTGAAAAGTTATTCTACACTAACTATTATACAATTATTAAATGTTAATAAGCACCATACTTGTCAGAAAGTTTTTGCAAAGTTCAGATTGATAAAGGCCTATAGACTTTCTTCGTGGGGTCCGTCACAAGGGGGCAAATAAATGTTTAAAAATATATGCTGAGCCTTGACCTGGTGGAGCTGGATATAAGGAATTTCATATTCCACTATAGACATTTTCTACAGGCAACCAGTCCCCAGTGAAAGATGTGAGGCAATGAATTAATGAATTAAAGGGGATTTTCTTTATGTTAAAGTACCTGCAGATCCAACTGGACAACACATGGAATTCAGGCCAGAACTCCAGTTTTTAAATGAAGATTTTTTATTTACACATTATCCAAGGTAGTAAGACAATATTTTTATTTATTTGCAGATAAAGGAAAAGACTACTTCATGGGCTTGGAGTATGCACAAAATGTTCCTGTCTAAACACTGAAAGTGAAAGGAGATCCATAATCTCAAAGCCTGTTGTTACCAGAGACCAGCCTTATCAAGCAACAATATTACTGTGGTTAGAAAGAATGGAAAACAATCAAGAATAACAGTTTTAGGCTATTCTGTCTTTATCAGTGTGAACATGGAACAGAGTTAATAATAAACTAAAGGGTTTCACGCATACACTGCACAAATAACTTTATTATCCTTTACAAATCAAGAGAATGCTCTCAGTTTGGGCAATAAACAGGATGAATTAAGGGCCACTGTGTTGCTGGAAAGCCATGACATAGTAGCTGTTACTGAAACTTGGTGGGATGATTCCCATGACTGGAATGTAGGGATAGACAGGTACAAGCTCTTTAGGAAGGCCAGGCAGGATAGAAGAGGAGGAGGTGCTGCCCTCTACATCAGTAACCAGCTAGAATCGATGGAGCTCCACCTGGGGAAGGACGAAGAACTGGTTGAGAGCATATGGGTTAAGATTAAAGGGAAGACAGGGGAAGGTGATGTTACAGTAGGGGTCTGCTACAGGCCACCTGACCAGCAGAACCAAGCAGATGAGGCCCTCCATAGGCAGATAGAAGTGGCTTCACGTTCTCAGGCTCTGGCCCGTTTCGGGGATTTCAACCACCCTGACATCTGCTAGAAGGACAGCACAGAGAGGCACCAGCCGTCCAGGATGTTCCTGGAGTGCATAGATGAAAACTTCCTCCTCCAAATGGTAGAGGAACTGACAAGAAAAAGCACTGTGCTAGACCTTGTCCTCACCAACAGGGAAGAGCTGGTGACCAGAGTGAGACTTAGGGACAACCTGGGCTGCAGTGATCATGAAGCACTTGAATTTAAGATCCTCAGGACATCTAGGAGGGTGTATTCAAAGGTTACAACCCTGGACTTTATGCATGCAGACTTCAGGGATCTGCTGCCCAAACTACCATGGCACAAAGCCCTAGAGGGAGGAGGGGCCCAGGACAGCTGGTCAGTTTTCAAGGATCACCTTCTCAGTGTCCAGGAGCAAAGTATGCTGACAAAGAGGAAGGCAGGAAAGAATGCTAGGAGACATGCTAGGAGACCTGACTGGATAAGCAAGGAGCTCCTGGACAAACCGTCGCACAAGAAGAAACTTTTTACTGAGGAGACCTTATTGTGGCCTTTCAGTATCTGAAGAGGGCCTACAAGAAAGATAGAGAGGGACTTTTTAAGATGCCGGGTAGTGATAGGACTAGGGGGAATGGCTCCAAGCTAGAGGAGGGTAGATTTAGAATGCACAGTAGGAAGAACTTCTCACCACCATGAGGGCGATGAGACACTGGAACAGGTTGCCCAGAGAGGTGGTGGAAGCCTCATCCCCAGGGGTATTTAAGGCCAGGCTGGATGGTGCTCTGAGCAACCTGATCTAGTGGATAGTGTCCCTGCCCATGGCAGGGGGGTTGGAACTAGATGATCTTAAAGGTCCCTTCCAACCCTGACAATTCTATGGTTCTGTGATTCTATAAATACAGAAAAACTAGCAACAAATTATGAAGAGTCGAGTATTAATTTAATGCGGACGTCTTCCTTCTTGAGTATTTCTCTGCAGGAAAAGTATTTCAGGGTTGTGTTTGTATGCAGAACGCATGACCTGCAGAGAGTGAAAGGCCAATTTTCTATCAAAGACCTTTTCTATTGAACCTAAAAAGTAATAGGAAACAGGAACCAGTTTGTGTTAGAAAGACAGAACAAAATTTCATTACAAAATAAACCAACCCAGTTGGTGGAGATTAATGGGGTGGTTTTCCCCTGGCTTGTTATGTCTTGTACAATATATATCTCTGCATGCTTATTAAGGAGGGATGAGGACCTACATGCACAAGTAGAGAGAGCTTTGCACTGCTTAAACTTGCTCTTCACTGCCTTGCTGAACAGAATTACGACATTATGGTATGTTAGAAGCAAAGCTTAAATCCATGGTCATTTAAGTCACTGTCAAGGTTTTTAAATGTGATTCAGCAAAAGCAGTTAAACAACCTGTCAAAATGTAAGATAGAACATCCTGTACCATTTCTTTCCATGCTCAGAAGACTCCTGGAAAAGGTTTCTTTCCATCATCTAGCATAAAACAGACACCTTTAAGTGAGTGAAAAATAAGTAATCTTCAATATAATGTGCTCAAAATGATCCCTAGTGAGACAAAGTATTATTTATCCTAATGAGATTTTTAGAGATATGGTATTTCTCTTTTTAAACTGTGTGATATTCTTTATCACCTGCATTCTTCATTTACTAGTTTTGCTGCCCCTATTTTCATCAGACTCTATTTTCTATACATAGGAGGAATTAAGGCTATTTCCTTCTTATTAAACTTTCTCAATAAACTTATGTACAAGATCAGATTCCAAGGTCAGATGCGAATTTCTCTCTGCTTTTTCATTTTTGTTCAATGTAGATCCATACAATGGAGATAAGAGAATGTTGTTGAGAGGGCTTATGCTTCCCAAGTCCCGTGTTCTGCTTTTTTCCAACCATACTGTTATCTAATAGACATACCACAGCTCAAGCTTAAAAGCCTTCACAGTGAATTTAGGAATAGCAGACCCAAGCCGGTATCATGCAGCAAAGCAGCATATACAGTGGCAGCAGAGCATATTGGTGGACTAGTTTGCTCAGTTTCAGCAGTGCCTGTTTCATGTTTGTCTAGACTGTATGAAAGTCTGATCCCAAATACACTAGAGCTCCCTCGTGCATGTTGTTGTATAATCAGTTAAATCCTGTGGTGGACTGTTTTTGCAGGTAGCTACCGTACAGTAAACACAGTGAAGTATAAAGAAACCACTAAGAAAAAAACAACAAAAAAATGGCATTTCATTTTTTGTCTCTAATAACTTTGTTACTTTCATCTACATCACAAGCAGAAACCTGACCTGTCACAAAAGATTTTCAAACAAATTTAAAACAATTTAAAAAGGCATTTGTAGGAGAAAAACATTTGCTCACAACTAAAAAATTTATAATATAATATAATATAATATAATATAATATAATATAATATAATATAATATAATATAATATAATATAATATAATATAATATAATATAATATAATATAATATAATATAATATAATGCAATACAATATAATATCTATTCAGTATTAAAAAAAAAGATTTTTCCAGGTTATCAGAGGTTCTTAAATTTTCATTAAAATATTCTATGTTGAAAGCTTAGTATTACTCAATCATGATTTATTTTTATCGTGTTATAGATGGTGGCCCATATAGACTTCTCAGTGCACCTCATGGATAAAAACTGTTAGGACAAACATTCCATAGAAATGTAAATCTTAATTTTTTCTTATTAAACATTATACACTAACCCATTAGCATATTACAGGGAGAACCTCAAAGCATATATAAATATAAATCAATTCTCAAAAACTCCCTTAAAAGGGAGATAGAAATTATTTAGATATTTTGCAATATTTTGCAATATTCTGGCTGCATCAGAATAGAGAGAGGATAAGTGGCTAGATCAGTGTTACAAAGCACTGAAAGCAAGGACATGATGAGAGTATAGGACACAAAAGCCATTATATTCTCTGACCACATGAATTTTATTATCTTCCATGGAGACTGTGTCCTGCTCTGAAATGCACAAGCATCCTCTACAGCTTCCAAAAATGCTTAGCAGCACTCAAAAGGTTTTCTTGTTAGGATCATTGTTGGCAACATTCCCCAGAAACAAAATGTCACAGATCAAATATTTATCACAGATGTTTAAAGATAATAAAAAACTCCTGCTCGTCTTGACATAACCAGTCAGGCTCAGTATGTGATCCTTTGACTTTAAGACAAAAAGGATTTGGGAGCAGTAACTGGATTTTCTGCAGAATCTTTAAGAAATCTGAAATAATCATTTAATTTTGCCTGTCTTAACTCTGTCTGAATGTGGCAGTTCAAAAGGTCTGATGTCCTCAGTGGACAATGAGATTTAAACTGCCTTTGTTTGCTGCATCAGTACATCTATTTGTGGTGAAATGACAACATTCTCCTTGGCCTGGTTTCCAAACATGTCCCAACAGCTTCAAATTTCAGCTGAAGATAATGTCTAGGACACAGCGCTCAAAGATTCAGGTCTTATGTATGTGCCTTTGTTGAAACTCCTATATACCACAGAATAAAAATAAAAAATAAAAGTCTTTCTTGCATAGCTTTGAAGTTACCATTTTTTGAAGTGGAAATATCTTAAAGCTGAATTAGTAATGTATCATTTTAAATGTCTGGTTATAGCTTTAGGATTTACAGCTGTTTGAAAATTCCTGTCTGAGAATCCTGTCATCAGCAAATACCCTAAATGTACCCAGACTACTGGCTTTTGGCTACTTTCACTTCTGCCCATCTGTTGAGTTCACAGTGTGCCAAGTCACAAGTGAAGATTATGCCTCCTTTGGGCAGAGGAGTTAGGCTGTGATTGGGATAGACAAGCAGTAAACATAGCACTAAAAACTACAACTCTGTTGAAAGAATTTCCTTAATGCCAGGGCTTAGCATGCATACATTTATTAAATTATATCATGATTGTATCATACCTACTGACAAACTGAGACACAACTTTCCATTGAAAATATTGGGATTGTGTTACTAAGGGTCCAACTAATTGTGAGAATTCAAATAATGACTGGCTACTTCTGCATTTTTTTAAGAATCCAAGTAAATATCACAATTCAAGCATGTTACTACTACATCCAAGATTTTTTTCTTTTTTAATGTGGAATTTCTTTTTCATAACAGATGTTAAGCATTTACATCGCAACAATTAGAAAAATGTCAGAAAACTTACACTCCTAACTAAATACCATGAATAATTATGTATTAAAAGGAGAAAACTGTACAGAACCATTCTTCTTCTTTAGTTATTTTAATTTAAAAAAAAATAGCAAATACTTGTGGTTAACACAAAAATGGTAGCATATATGGTAAAGCTCATGGCAAATTCAGTAACCAGAGAAAAAATAATAAATTTATAAAAATGTGTCTATGTTAGACAGTGCTGAATGCATGGATAAAACAAGCATCTTTAAATACATAAAACTGTATGTAGGGAATTACTTGTATTAAATTATGACAAATTGGGTTAAATTTTTATAAAAGAGCTTGTGAGTAGTGCCATGATTTCTGAATGGCAGATCATAATTGTTTATTTTATTATTATTATATTTATTAATTATAATACTCCAAATACTGAGTAAAGTCAGACAATAATTTCACAGGTAAAAAAGCACTGTCCTTAAACATGGCGTTGAAATTCCTAAAGTCAAATTTAACTTAAATAATATAGAGAAATGACACAGAATAATCAGGGGTGACTTTACAGAATTATTTTAGTTACTATGTAGAAAAAGCTTCAAGGGTTCATCTTTTGTTACAGTAACACTCAGGATCACACAGAAGCTACTAGCCTGCTCATCACCATCCTAGTTGTACACAGCTTCAACCGTCCAGTTAAATGTTTGCAGTTCCCTATTTTTTGTCATATTTTTGTTTGGTTTCAAGGCTTTTATACTGAGAAGTTAATCATACATAATTGTTTAATTCTTCATCCATATTTTGAATCAAGTAAACCCACACTTTAATGGAGCATTTTGTTCTCACAAATTTTAATTTTTCTGCCTGTTGGATTGCAGTATCTCTCAGAAACACCGAAATAAATTGAGAACAACAAGATATGCTTTTATACCTCTTACATGAAATAGTAAAGATAGACCAAAGCTGTGATTCTTGTAGGAATAAAGAGCCAGCATTTTGGATGTCCTTTGAAAAAAAATTATCATATCATCGTATATCATGCACTGTTAAATCTAAAACAGATCTCTCAGTAATTCAGGAGACATCTTAAAAATATTTTCCTTTCAAAACTGAGTAACAGAGGTTGTTTTTTTTTTTTGTCTGAGACCTAGAGAAGACTCTGCCAAACTCTTGCAACAAAGTAAGTGATGGAAATGTTGCTGGAGAGGGGCTGAACCTGAAGAAAGCCCGTTGTCCAAGGAATTCAAAGTCCTTTGGGGGTTAATGCATGCTGGTGGATCTACCTCAGAACCGGCTAGCCTTCTCCTCCACAAAAATAAAATCCAATTTACACTGTGCACCAATGCTTCCCAAAATCTTTTTCAGGAGGATGTATTTCAGCTAGCTTTAGCCATCTATAAAGTAGCTATCTAGTGAAATTCTGTTTGCGCTCCTTGTGGCCAATCACAAGAAATGAGGATCTCTACAGGGCAATTCATTCAAAGATAAAAGGGGTGACAAAGCCTCTTTACTGGGGCTTATTTGTCTCACTTGACAGTGAAAGAGATTGAGAGGCCCTTTGTACACTGTGCACCTACATTTCAGGTTCATGAATTCAGGGAGATGAAATATGTTGTAAGTCACTTGGGTAGTTAGTTTCCCCTGAAAGCCAGGGGAATATCAGTGCATAAGTCACCCAGGAGCCTTTGAAAATTGTTCTCTTCAGTGTTGAATCCTGATTATTGTCTGCTGCAATACTCTGTGTGTCTAAAAATATCATTTTTCCCCACAAAGGTGTCTGAAACCCTTGTATAGCTTTTACAAGAAGAGATGATATTCAATGATGCTCTCTAGATGATATCTTTACTCTTTCCTTTCCTAATCATTCTAACACAGCCTTCTGTTCATTATGTCTTACATAATGTTGACCAATAAACAAAACCATATTTAGAAAAAAAAAATAAATAAATAAAATTAAAATAAAATAAGATAAAATAAAATGGCATTTATCTACTGAATGCTACTCCATACATGAGGAGGCATTTTTCTTTCTGCACTGATCAACTTCCAATTCCTTGCCAACTCTTTGATACTGATTGTTCTTTTTTTCTCTTTTTCTGCAGTTCAATTTTCATTTTGCACCTCATGAGCACATTTAGTTAGTAGTGTAGTGTGAACATAAAGATTTAATGACAAATAAAACTTGGAGACTTTCAAGATCTTCTGTTCAGCTTTCAGTCCTGGTGCAGTCTTTTTAGGCTACCTGTTGCAGCAGGAACTTTGAGTGTAACTCCGGGCTGTATTGTTGTCATTGTGCCAATGACAGAAACAAACGCTGTAAGGATTACTAGTTGTTCATAAAAGAAAGTCAAAATTGCCTCAGACTCTGTTCATAATCTGAAGTTTCATTCGAGTTCTCCCCTTCTCAAGAAATTACTTCTGCTTTGTGTAAGTTTTCTGATGTGGAATGAGCTGAAAGTAAGATCATCAGACCTGACATAACAACATAAATGGACCTGGAACCTTTTACAACTGTTGCCGATTTGTTTTTATCATTTTTGAGAAGGGCTGCAATTGAACCGTACTGGAAAGAAGAAAAGGTCATTGACTGACTTGGTGAATTACGGTACCTTGTCACCAGAGATTTTCTTTCCAGAATAATAAAACGAAAATAAAGCTAAACTCCACTGCTTATCTATGGATACAATTTACAGTTCAGATATCAGCCTATTCATGGCCTTAGCTTTTACTGTTGTGGCTCTCTACACTCTTAGATCAGCTATTGAATTGGTGTATTTGTCAACACATCCTCAATACTTTAACATGGAACAAAAACACCTGCAGAGAGAAAAAAAGCAAAGTTCAACTGTTCTTAATTCCTGGAAAGAAATTACACTAATCCATTTATCAGCTTTTTTCAGCTTGCTTCTTGCACTTTAAAACAAAACAAAAAAGAACTAGCTAAATCTATCACACAAAAACAAACAAACAAATAAACCCACCCCAAACCTCAAATGAATTATACATAAAATATTCAAGAAATAAGCATGGGAGCCTTCTTTACCACAGTGGGTCGTACATTAAATAGTATTATCTAGATATCCATAAAATATGGATGATGAACAGAGTGAAAATGTGATTACTGAAGAGAAAAGGTTTTAAATACAGAAGAATGGTTGACTATAATAACTGATTATTTCAAGCAACTGAAATATGAAGCAGGTTCCACAGAATGCTGATCAGTACAGATATTCTTTTTTAGTGGTTACCATATCAGTAGGGTGAAGATTCTGGGCAGATTTACACAAAGTACTTGATACAGAAGGACAGATTATACTGTCCAATAAACAATAAAGTTAAACCCATGCAAAATATGCACACAGAAAAGAAAACCATAACAGATCAGTCCAAACAGATCATTCCAAAAAGATGTTTCCACAACTGCTTGAGCAGTTAGGCATTCACTTGCTTGTTATTTAAAATGTGCTCTCTAAAGGCCTAAAATAGGAAAAAAAATAGCAAAATAAAATAACAGCAATAAATTATTGCATGCAAAGAGCCTTTCCTCCTGTCATATATACCTCATCTCATTCTCAGACATATTGGAAAATACATGAACACTTCAGAGCCACTGTTTTTTATTGTTACAAATTGGAAAACGTCCAGTGCAGGGCAACTTCAGTAACTGCAGTGGAGTTTCAGCCACTGAAACTTTCAGCCAGGAAGATAATTTACTCATTTACAAGAGAGTGTTCAGCTTAATGACCCTAACCCATGCCAGCATCCTACAGTCTTCCTAAAAAGAACTCTCACTTCTGCTAACTTTGTGTGCGTTTGGATTTTTTTGAAATTTGTTTCAATATAGGAGAGCTTCAATCAATTCAACTGTTTTCTTCATTTACTCTAGCAGAATATTTATCTACCAGCCATTCCTCACACCTACACTAGCCAGTGACAAAGCTAAGAATAGGCAAGAATAAAATCTATTAATTCCATGTTGCAATCTGATGATGAATGAATTTAGAAGGTAAATTATTTTCTACTATAAAATTCGCTACCACTAAGTAAAGCTCTAGTAAAGATCAGAATATTATTTTTAAAAATCCCTTAATGAAATACATAATAAATTAAATAATATTTAAATAAATTTAAAGAAATAATAATAGAATACATAATTAATAAGAAATTAAATTATAAAATAGATTAAACTGATGAACTTGTTGTGTTGGTTTGGCACCAAGTTGGCAGTATCTTGATTCACCCCTCCCCCCAGCTCCTCCCCCAAGGTAGGGAAAGAGGGAGAAAAATGAGAAAGAGAGGCTTTCTGGGTTGAAAAGTGAAACAGATCAATTTTAATTATTAGTGATAAGGGGATATATATATTTGTAAAGGGATGTGCAACACCTGATCCCCTCCCTCCTCCCCCAGCGACTCTCACAGCAACTCTTCTCCCTGGTGACTCCCAGCTGAAGGGGGGAGTGTCCGGGCGCACGGACGGGGCCCTCGGGTGTCGGCTGGGAAGAAAAATGGAAAAAAAGAGAGAGAGCCAAAGAGAGGGTGATAGAAGCGACAGTAAGCAGAAAAGTGAGAGAAAAAGGAAACAAAAGGCTTCACTTCTGTGATGTCTTAACCTATACTGAAAGCCAAATAGAGAAAATATTATGAGAAGGGAATATTCTGATTTGCTGATCCTGCCTTCAGTCTAATCTGCTCCCCCGTAGGGGGGGAGGCTGCAGACACTTAGAAGTGACCTT
Organism: Hemiprocne comata; assembly: GCA_020745705.1. Classification (NCBI taxonomy): domain Eukaryota; kingdom Metazoa; phylum Chordata; class Aves; order Apodiformes; family Apodidae; genus Hemiprocne; species Hemiprocne comata. Next base: position 37,453,941 of record CM036590.1, on the reverse strand, counting down.
GGTTATTATCAGTCCACCGGTGCTGCTAAAAAGTTCACTGAAAGGAAAAAAAAATCAGCAAAGAGCTTGCTCAAACCAAAACACTTGTGAACCTGGATTAAACAATTCATATCTACCTAAGATATTTGTTTCTCTTCCTGTAATATTTCTTCATCACAATGAATAAATATTTCAAGGATGAAACAGTTTAGATACCTATTTGGATGTCCACTGAAAAAACAATAATATTCATGAATACATTTCTTGATAAGGAGATTAAAATATATTCCTTCACTGGAATGTCTTGTAATTTAAAATTTATTAATTAATGTCAGTTATTATAAGATGCTTCTAATATATTAAAATGTTTTTGTCTTGCACTTCCTTGTTTAATGTTTCTGTAAAACAGAACATTAGATATTTTTCATTTTAATCTTGTCAGTTCTAGAGAAATACCCCCGATAATACCTTGTTTTGCATTTCAAATACTATGTGCTCATAAGAATCCAAATCAAGGGCCCAATAAGAATACGACAGTAATCAAATTACAATATTCAGTCAGGCTGACTTCATTAGTAAGCATCATGAATTTGAGATTCTTACCAGTCTTCTATTTGTTTGTACAACTGTAAAAGCTCAATTATGAAGCCTTGAGACAGTCTAAAAATAACAAAAGACTAATTAAAATTTTCTGTTACATTTGTGTAAGCCTTTTTTTTTTCACTTTTGTAATCTTTCTTTTCTATTTTACTGTTACAAATCAGCTCTTGGAGAGATGGTTAGAAAATCGGAAGTATGATCTTGTATTTCTTATTATGCATACAGCCAAAAAGTATATTCTAAAAGTTTCCATAAAATTTTAAAACATATTGTCACTGTTACATGCAACGGTTTTATGAATTCAATATTTTTTGTTATCTTTTATACTTTTTCTCAGTTAATTGATATACTTTGCCAGCTACAACTCTCTGTTCTCATAAAAATTAAACTATCAAGTGTTTTTTTTATTCCAATCAAATAATAATAAAAAAGGAAATTCTGAAAAAAATGTATCTTAAAGCATGGTGTTCAGATAATAAGAAGTTTTAAAAAACGTTATTCCTGTACATTCAATAAATTTCTTAAACTAACCTTCACTTGATTTTCTTTTTAAGTCATCATTCTCTGTAAAAAAAAATCTATTAGTCGAAATTTCTAACACCTCCTTAACCTGGAAGGAGGCTAAAATTAAATAACAGAAATGAAGTCAAGTGTGCCTCCAAAGATTATCAAGGTAGATATCTGACTTTATTTTAGCTTTATCTATCAGAGTTTGCAGCTTCAACATGGAATAACTTAAAGAGAATCCACATAAGTAGCTAGTTATTTGAAGAACACTTCCCTGTTGAAGGCAGAAGATAAGGTAACTCAGAAAGCAAATATTGTATATACCCTATATAAGTGTGCCTCTACCCTGCCCTACTGAGACCTCACCTGGAGTACTGCATCCAGCTCTGGAACCCCCAACACAAGAGGGATGTGAACCTGTTGGAGCATGTCCAGGGGAGGGCCACAAAAATGATCAGAGGGCTTGAGCACCTCTCCTATGAAGACAGGCAGAGAGAGTCAGCGTTGTTCAGCCTGGACAAGAGAAGGTTCCAGGGAGACATTACAGCAGCCCTCCAGTACCTGAAGGGGCCTACAGGGGAAGCTGAGAAGGGACTTTTTATGAGGGCGTGTAGTGACAGGACAAAGGGTACTAGTTTCAAACTGATAGCGGGTAGCTTTAGATTGGATATTAGGAAGAAATTCTTTATTGTGAGGGTGGTGAGACACTGGAAGAGGTTGTCCAGGGAAGTTGTTGCTGTCTGTTGCTAATGGTTTTTAAGCTGGAAAAAGGTAGATTTAGGCTGGACATTAGGAAAAAGTTATTTAATGTGAGGGAGGTGGATCACTGGAACAGGTTGCCTAGAGAGGTGGTGGAGGCTCCATCCCTGGGGACACTCAAGGTCAGGCTTAATGGGGCTCTGAGCAATCTGGTCTAGTTGGAAATGTCCCTGCTTAATGCAGGGCAGTTGGACTAGATGATCTTTAGAGGTCCCTTCCAACCCAAGACTTTCTATGATTCTATGATACACAATATGGTGGGGACTCGGTGTAGCGGTGGCGGCAACAGCGGCAGCAGCGACTGAGGTAAGCCCGAGGTGGGGGTTCAGGCGTGCAGTACAGGGGGGTTTCCAAGCTCTGGGACCCCCGTTCTCAGCCCGAGCCCCGGCTGGAACCAGGAAGTCCGCGGCAGCCAACCAGGCGCACAGAGGGCGCGGCCAGAGGCTGCGCGGGAGATTTAAACGCCTCTAGGGAGCATCAGAGACCCGGAGCGGGCAAACAGGGGCGTGGCACCTCTGTGAGGCGGGGCACGGCAGTTTGCACGAGGCAGTTCACAGCAGGCAGGGTGCGCGGGTGAGTGTGAGAGGTCGTTAAAGAAAGAAAGAAGGTTAAGTATGGTTTCCACCCGGTCAAAAGCCTCTACCAGGAGGACTGTGGCAACCCAAACAGAGGTTCCTCACAGACATAGGTCTCTGGCTGTAGGGAGTGCCAAAGCCTGTTGTTGCCCCTGGAGAATGGCAGAGACACCAGCTGTGTGAGGTGTGAGCAGATAAATGACCTGCTTGGTATGGTTGCACAGCTGAAGGACGAAGTAGAGAGGCTTAGGAGTATCAGGGAGTGTGAGAGGGAGATCGATCATTGATGCCATGACTTAGCATCCCTGAACAACTCTCAAAAGACAGGTGGCGCTCATGATGCAGACCACTGCCTATCCCCTGTCTGCCTGGCTGAGCGAGATAGCCTACAGGATGAGGAGCAATGGCAGAGAGTTTCTGCATGGCGGAAGCAGCATGGCAAGGGGGCCCCTAGTGTTCCCCCTCTCCAGGTGCCTTTACAGAACAGATATGAGGCTCTACAAGTAGAACCAAATGATATTGTGGATGATGGTTCACCAAACTTGGAGGTGTCACCGAGGCCAGGTCAGTCTGTATCTTTCATCAAAACCACCTCGGTTAAGAAAAAAAGGCGGGTACTTGTCATAGGCGACTCACTTCTGAAGGGAGTGGAAGGCCCTATATGCAGGCCGGACCCACTTCTTAGGGAGGTCAACTGCTTCCCTGGTGCCAGGGTTAAGGACATAAGGAGGAAGCTCCCTGCCCTAGTTCGGCCCTCAGACTATTACCCATTACTGCTGTTCCAAGTAGGCAGTGATGAGGTAGCTACCAGAAGTGTAGGGGCAATGAAGAGAGATTTCAGGGCCTTGGGACGGCTGGTTAGGGGATTGGGAGCACAGGTGGTGTTCTCCTCTATCCCACCAGTAGCAGGGATTGATGAGGGGATAAATGGGAAGAGCCAGAAGATTAACTCCTGGCTTCAGGACTGGTGCAACCGACAGGACTTTGGCTTTTTTGATCATGGATGGACCTACAGGACACCAGGCATGACAACAGGTGGGGGAAGCTTAACATGGAGGGGGAGAAGGGTCCTGGCACACAAGTTAGCAGGGCTCATAGACAGGGCTTTAAACTAGGTTTGAAGGGGGATGGGGACAAAACCAGAGATGAGCCTAAGGACGGCTGCCACTCAAGGCGGGAAACGGGGATAAATGTGGCAACAAGAACACAGGGCTCACTAACAGGTTGGTAACCACGCAAATGGTCGGGATATCTGTACCACGGCTCAAGTGTATATGTGCCAATGCCCGAAGCATGGGAAATAAACAAGAGGAGTTAGAAGCTATTGTGCACCAGGGAGACCATGATATAATTGCCATCACGGAAACGTGGTGGGATGATTCGCATGGTTGGAGTGCTGCAATGGTTGGCTATAGGCTTTTTAGAAGGGACAGGCAAGGCAAGAGAGGTGGTGGGGTGGCGTTATATGTTAAGGAGTGCTTTGACTGCCTAGAATTCAATGTTAAACACACCAAGGCAGAATGTATATGGGTGAGGATAAAAGAGAAGACCAATGAGGCTGATATCCTAGTGGGAGTCTGCTACAGACCACCTGACCAGGATAAGGAGACTGATGAGATGTTCTTTCAACAACTAGGGGATGTCTCACGTTCTCTGGCCCTTGTTCTTGTGGGGGACTTCAACTTACCAGATGTCTGCTGGAAGTACAACACAGCAGAAAGGGGCCAATCCAGGAGATTTCTGGAATGTATAGAAGATAACTTCCTGCTACAGCTGGTAAGGGAACCTACCAGGGGTAGTGCCATGCTAGACCTACTGTTCACAAACAGAGATGGGCTGATGGAAGATGTAGTGGTTGGAGGTCGTCTTGGGCACAGCGACCATGATATGATAGAATTTACAATTTGTGGTGAAATTAGGAGGGTCGTCAGCAAAACCTCTACCTTGGACTTCCAGAGGGCTGACTTTGGCCTCTTCAGGACGCTGTTTGGGAGAGTCCCTTGGGAAGCAGCCCTCAAAAACAAAGGAGCCCAGGAAGGCTGGGCTTACTTTAAGAATGAATTTATGAAGGCGCAGGAGCAGGCTGTCCCTGTGTGCCGAAAAAGGAGCCGGCGGGGAAGAAGACCAGCCTGGTTGAGCAGGGAACTGTTACAAGAACTCAGGAATAAAAAAAGAATGTATCAACTTTGGAAAAAAGGGCAGGTGAATCAGGAAGTATTTAGGGATATTGTAAGGTCATGTAGGAAGAGAATCAGAGATGCAAAAGCCCAGCTAGAACTTAAACTAGCCATCTCTGTAAAGGATAATAAAAAATGCTTTTATAAATACATTAATAACAAAACGAGGGTCAGGGAAAATCTTAATTCCTTATTGGATGAGGGGGGGGAACTTAGTAATGGAGGACAAGGAAAAGGCTGAGGTGCTTAACACTTTCTTTGCCTCAGTCTTTAACAAAAAGACTAGCTACCCTCAGGAGAACTGGGCTCCTGAGTTGTTGGGATTTATGGAAAATTAATATGGGATTTATGGGAAATTAATATGCCTGAATTAAAACAGTAGTGTTGCAGGTACTGCTCACCAAATTGTCAGGCACCCTGAAGTAGCCCGTGAGATCAGTAAACAAGCTGGTGTCTCACAGCCTGGTACCCCACGGGACCAGCAAACAGCAGGTGTCCTATCTCACGGTTGTTATCTCATGAAGTAGTGAGAAAAGAATGTTGTAGCAAGAACTGAGAGGCACCGTCTGGGAAGCTAAACACCTTGGGTCATCGTGACACGGGCAGTAAGTGACAAGACACGTAGCCAATCCTATATGAACTGTGTATGTGTGTAACCAACGGGGTTTGTACTGGGGTGGAACATCTGGAATTAGAGGGGTATAAATTGCCGCCATTTTAAATAATAAACGGCTTTCGCTTGATCACATTGATCGTGGTGCGTTAGTCCGAGCTCTCGCCGCAACAAATGGCGCCCGAACAGGGACCCTCAGTTTCCTCAATTACTGCAGTAAGGCAGTTGAAAGTAGGACTGTAAGGGGGCGGGAAAGCCGGCCGAAATTATTCCTTGCTGCCCCGGCAAGAAGTCTTGCCAGCAGGGCAAGAAGAAATTCCTTGCTGTCTCAGCAAGATGCCTTGTCGTTTTGACAGGAAGAGGAAGCGGCTAGCCAAGAGGAGCAGCCGGGATCGGAAGGGGGTGCGCACCCAGAATTACGGAATCTCGCCCTGATCAGGTGAGCGGTCGGGGAGGAAGATGGGGTTGGACAAAAAGCAAGAGGCTGTCCTAAATCTCCTCCAACATACGCTCTCTATGAGAGGAATTAAATATGCTTCCCCCGTGTTAAAGGGAATGACGAAGTGGATCTGGAACAAAGGACTGATCCCTGAAAGAAATGTAGCGTTTGAACTCTCTGTCTGGGAAGTCATAGGGAAAGAACTATGGGATTATATCAGTAGTGGGGGAGCGGCAGCCAAGGAAGCGAGTAAATATTCCACCCTTTGGAGGCTGCTAAAAGAGACTCTGAGAGTAATAAAAGCGGAATGTGAAATGTTTGCGTCTGTGTTTGCCGCTCCGACTCCCGATGTCTCCAATCACGCTAGCGGCATTGTTAACTCCTCCGCTGCTTCGCCGCCGCCAAATAGTGCCGTTTCTACCTTTTCTATCCGGATTTCCATTCCTCTGCGTCCCGCGCCACCTTTACCGAAAATGCCTGAGCATGCAGTGTTGGCTGTGCCTAAATCAGTGTCCGAAGTATCCCAAACAACTAAGGGAAGCGATAATGCAGTCGTGGCGAGAGTTAATGGCGCAGTAAAAAAAGAGAAAGTTGGGCGGGGCGATCCGGGAGCTGATGGCGCAGTAAAAAAGAGAGCGGAAGTTGGACGTGGCGATGCCGGAGCTGATGGCGCGGTAAAATCAAAAGCGGAATTTGAGCAGGCCGGCACCGAGGAGCCGACGCGAACATCAGAGCCGCAAGATACAGGTGATGCGCTGCTAGATAAGATCCGACAAGTGATATTGAAGGAGTGTCCGCCCATTTGCCAGAGCTGCACCAATCACTGCCCCTGTGGTCCGGAACTGCACCGACCAGGGCCACGAAGAAGGTCAGCAACGCGACCTCACCGGAAGGAAGAGAACCTGAAGATTTGTATCCACCCTTGCCCAGCGATGCTAGTAACTGGGGGGAGTCAGGGATTGAATCTAGCGCGCGGGGGGTGGGATAACGGAAACATGCGTACGATCCGAGAAGGAGGTGGGGGGAGCTGTGCGCTGCTGCTTGGGGGGTGGGAGAGTTGCTTGAGTTGGATTAGATTTCTGTGTGTATGGTATCTTTGGTAGACAAAGGTTGTAATCAATCTGCTTTAACATATGGGTTCCAAGCATCGTTTACACAAGCTCTGTTAGGTAATGTATATGCAGGACAGGAGGCCTATGTTTCTTTCATGAATTGGCTTCAGACGGCTATTTCAAGTCAGGTATAGAATGTGCATTGTGTGTTTTTTCAGCTGGCTTTTAGATATGTAAATGCTGATTGCCAGGAGGCAATTGCCCCAATTAGGCGCTCTGCTAACTCGATTGCTGAGCTGTTAAAGGTGTCAGAATGTGAGCTCAGTCACTTAAGGTATCTACGCTGGCTGGGGTCCTTGCTCAGCAGCTTACGGTAGGCAGAGTGGGTTTGAAGTGTTTTGGTTGTGGAAAAGTGGATCAAATTAAAAAGGAATGTCCGACCGGGGGGGCGGTCAGAAAAGACTTAGTAAATGTCAGCCGATATGGATATGCAGCCCCGCACCCCCAGCCTGGAAAAGGGAGCGGCGGCTGCGGAACACCGCCCAGCCCCCCCCCCCCCCCCCTTTTTTCGACCTGTCGCGAGTCGGAGGCTACAGAGAAGCGCCTTCCCCCCCGGCTCGCCCCCGGCCCCGCCGCATTCTTTTAACCTCTCGAGCGCTGACGGCGTCTGGCCGCTGCTGCGGTTTGTTTTTGTTTGGGTGTTTTGTTGTTTTTTTTTTCCTTTTCCAGCAGAACTCCTTTTGTTTCTTAGTAACGACGACAGGGGACCCTTTTCGAATTTGTTTGGTGGGGCTCCCTTTGAGTACTTTTACTTCCTTTGCTGGGTATGTTAAGGATAAAACTGAAAACAAATAAAAAAAAAAAAGAAAAGAAAAAAAAAAAAAAAAAAAAAAAAAAAGAAACGAACGAAACGAAATAAGCTTTTTGATGAGGTAACAAGTGTTTCACGAGTAGCTTATATGATTGCAACTTTAAATGTAACTGACTTTGACCCACAGGAGATGGATCTGTTAGGTTCCTTTCCTAGCAATATGGCATGCTGCAAGATAGAACAACTATTGATTTTTTTTGTTTTGTTTTTGCTATTGGCACACGGACATGGATGTGAGGCTTTTAAGGGTATGTGTTGCATGAACCTGTCTGACCATTCTGGGCCGATAACAGAATAGGATCCGGATCTTTAACATCTCACAAAACAATTAACTCACTCGAGTGTAGGCCTTGATGGATGGCTGGCAGATTGGGGTGTTACTGAATGGTTGAAAGATTTTATGGTATATGGACTTATCATACTAGTAATACTATTGGTTGTGCTCTCTGTTGTACCATGTATTTTAAAAATGCTTAACTACATGATAGATAAAGCTGTAAAGAAGATAGGGGTCGTTCATGGAAAAGAGAAAAAAAAAAAAAAAGGGGGGGGGAAGAGAGAGAAAAAAAAAAAAAAGGGGGAATTGTTGGGATTTGTTGATCATTGATTTAAAGGATTGTTTTTTCAATATCCCACTACACGAAGATGATGCAGAGAGATTTGCATTTTCTGTCCCATCTATAAACAAAGCTGAACCAGTTAAGCGCTATCATTGGATAGTGTTGCCACAAGGAATGAAAAATTCACCTACAATGTGTCAAATTTTCGTTGCATGGGCCTTAGAGCCAGTGAGAAAACAATTTCCAAATTTGTTGATCTATCATTACATGGATGATATATTGGTGGCTGGAGAACATATGAATTCAGTACAAATTTTGCACGAGCTCACTGTCACTTTAGAAACTCGTGGCTTAAAAATTGCCCCAGAAAAAATACAACAACAAGGGCCTTGGCAATACTTGGGGTGGACTATAACCAGCAGCACAGTGAAGCCTCAAAAAATAGAACTTAAAACAGAAATCAAGACATTGAATGATGTGCAGAAGCTAGTTGGAGATATCCAGTGGGTCAGAACAATATGTGGTATCACAAATGATGATTTGGAGCCATTGATCAAACTGTTGGGTACTACTGCACAAGCCAATGAAACAAGAACACTTCAAACAGAACAGCGTAGGGCTTTGGAAATAATAACTCAGAAAATTGCCTCATGTCATGCTGATCGAGTGCATCCAGAATATCCTGTAGTGTTAATGCTGGTTAATTCAGAATCTCCTTCAAAAAGGAGCACATGTGGTCAGTCTAGGAAACACCCTTGTGCTTTAATTATGCAATGGATAAAACAACACAAAAATCCTCTAAGAGTGCTAGAATGGGTCTTTTTAGCAGTACAACCATCAAAGACAGTAAGTACTCGATTGGAGCTATTTGCACAACTGATCATGAAAGGTAGGGCCAGAATAGTGGAAATTGCTGGGCAAGAACCTTCAATGATATTAATTCCAATGGTTCAAACATATTTAGAATGGAGCATTAGACAATCAGAAGATTTACAAGTGGCCCTTGCAGGATTCATGGGTACAGTTGGGAATCGGTATCCAGCACATCGATTGATTCCTTTCCTGCAACATCAAGTTTTGGAACAGTTTCCATGGAGGTCAGAGATCCCCGTGGAGGGCATTACAGTATTTACAGATGCGGGAAAGAAATCAAAGTTAGCAGTCTGTACCTGGAAAACTGACCATAGTGCTTGGAAAGAGCATCTTATTCAAGGCCAACACAATGATTCTTTGCAAACCCTAGAATTGAAAGCTGTTGTTTGGGCATTACAAAATTGGCATCAGACGCCTCTCAATATTGTATCAGATTCTCTGTATGTGGTAGGGGTGGTATCTCGAATTGAAAGAGCACTGATTAGGGAAGTAAGTAATCCAGTTTTATCCAACTTACTAAAATATCTCTTGGGTTTGTTGAATATGCGTGCAGAAAAGTATTTTATCACACATATCAGAAGTCACTTGGTAATTCATGGTCTAGCTATAGGGAACAATCGCGCTGACCAGCTTGTTGCACCTGCATGGACTGGGCCTTCTGTGGATATTTTTGCACAAGCTAGACAGTCTCATGACTTTTTCCATCAATCAGCAAAGATGTTGGCTCGTCAGTTTCACTTGCCTTTATCAGATGCACAGGGTATTGTGAAATCTTGTCCGTCTTGTCAAGAGATTGGGTTTGGCCTAGGGCTGGGCACTAATCCTAGGGGATTAAAACCTTTGCAGTTGTGGCAAATGGATGTTACTCATGTAAGTGAATTTGGTAGGCAGAAATATGTGCATGTGTGCATTGATACCTTTTCAATGGTTATTTGGGCTACTGCTCAAACAGGAGAAACGGCACGACATGTGGAAAAGCATTTGTATGGTTGTTTTGCTGTCATGGGAGTTCCACATCAAATCAGGACAGATAATGGGCCTGCATATACTTCAGTACGTTTCCAACGTTTCATGAATCAATGGGGAATTCAGCACATCACCGGTATTCCACACTCTTCAACGGGTCAAGGAATTGTTGAACGTGCACATCAAACCCTGAAACAGTTGCTGTTAAAACAAAAAGGGGGAACTCCAGGGGTAATGCCAAGTGAACGATTGAGCAAAGTGTTATATGTATTGAATTATTTGCGTTTATCAGGTCAAAGCCAGGAACCACCTATGCTAATACATAGCTTAGCTTTAAAAGATGCTCTCACTGAAACAACAACTCAAAATCAGAAAATTTTAGTTCAGTTTAGAGATCTGCAAACTGGTCAATGGGAAGGACCTGCTGAGGTTAAACTAACTGGCAGAGGATATATGTGTTTGCTTACAGGGGACGGCATCCGATGGGTTCCTGCAAGATGGGTAAAACCGTGGAAAGGACCACTTCCCAAAGACTCATCTGTAGAGGGCACTGCATCAGAATAACATTGCAGGGAGCCTTTTAGGCTTTCCCTACCATTAACCCCCAGCACAAACGATACTAAGTCATATCCAATATCACAGGTAAAATGGGGTTGCAACACATCACATGGAATTGTGTTGATACAGTAAATTTGTGGAGTCTGTTAGTTTGTCTTTGCTTAAGTTTGCAGCCGCAAAAGCTTTGATAGGATTGAATACATTTAGGATGATCACATATGGAAAGGAACACATTTTGGAGGAACACGGTCACGGGTATTTGGCTATGAAATGGAAATAATGAAGGTGACTGGACAATACTGAACAGAGTGAGACAGCTTGTGGCACATGTTGGCCCCATGGGTCACAACCTTGTCCCACTATAAATGTGCATCCTGGGCAGGATGGCTTGCGACACATGTTGGCCCCATGTGTCGGAACCTCATCCTCCTTATAAAAGTTATGTGGACCGAGTTTCTCTCAAACACTGTAGTTTGTAATAACAAGAGTTTATTGCACTTTATATTATGCACCTTTTATTTTGTATTGTGTGGTATTGAATAATCGATTGTATTTATGTAATCTGTGTGTATCTTGCTACCTGTATTGAATAACCTGTAGTACTGATATAATCTGTGTGTGCTTTGCTACTTATATTGACTAATTTGTTACATTGATATAACCTGTGTGTGTTTTGCCATAGTAGCAGTTTATTACTGGATAAAGAGGGTGAAAGGACCGTGGCTGGCAAAGCATCTCCTACCATCATCAAGGGCAAGCCTGGGTTGGTCTCTGTGTTTGCCACCAAGAAGAACCTCGAGCTCCGCTGCTGGCTGCAACCCAGTAGGCGTTGAGTGGTGGAGACATATGCCATACCAGACCTTGATGTGAGGGATGGCCTGCTCTATTATAAGAGGGCCATCCAGGAGAGGAGGACAGGCCACAAGGCCTGTGGTTGACAACAATTGATACCCCAAAGCCTGGATTTTGCTCACCTTATTACTAAAACAAAAAGGGGGAATTGTTGGGATTTATGGAAAATTAATATGGGATTTATGGGAAATTAATATGCCTGAATTAAAACAGTAGTGTTGCAGGTACTGCTCACCAAATTGTCAGGCACCCTGAAGTAGCCCGTGAGATCAGTAAACAAGCTGGTGTCTCACAGCCTGGTACCCCACGGGACCAGCAAACAGCAGGTGTCCTATCTCACGGTTGTTATCTCATGAAGTAGTGAGAAAAGAATGTTGTAGCAAGAACTGAGAGGCACCGTCTGGGAAGCTAAACACCTTGGGTCATCGTGACACGGGCAGTAAGTGACAAGACACGTAGCCAATCCTATATGAACTGTGTATGTGTGTAACCAACGGGGTTTGTACTGGGGTGGAACATCTGGAATTAGAGGGGTATAAATTGCCGCCATTTTAAATAATAAACGGCTTTCGCTTGATCACATTGATCGTGGTGCGTTAGTCCGAGCTCTCGCCGCAACACTGAGTAGGTAGACAGGGATAGGGAGCAGAATCCCCCTCCTGTAATCCGGGAGGAAGCAGTTAGGGACCTGCTGTGCCACTTAGATCCCAACAAGTCCATGGGTCCAGATGGGATTCATCCTGGGGTGCTGAGGGAGCTGGCAGAAGAACTGGCTAAGGCACTCTCAATCATTTATCACCAGTCCCGGCTCACTGGGGAGGTCCCAGATGACTGGAGGTTGGCCAATGTGACACCCATCCACAAGAAAGGCTGGAAGGAGGATTCGGGGAACTATAGACCTGTCAGCCTGACCTCGGTGCCTGGCAAGGTTATGGAACAGATCATTCTAAGTGCCATCAAGCGGCATGTGGAAGACAACCAGGGGATCAGGTCCAGCCAACATGGGTTTAGGAAAGAAAGGTCCTGCCTGACTAATCTCATCTCCTTCTATGACTGGGTGACCCGCCCAGTGGATGAGGGGAAGGCTGTGGATGTGGTCTACCTTGACTTCAGCAAGGCCTTTGACACAGTCTCCCACAGCATCCTCCTGGAGAAGGTAGCGATCCATGGCTTCGACAGGTGCACCCTTCGCTGGGTCAAAAACTGATTGGATGACTGGGCCCAGAGAGTGATGGTGAATGGAGCTGCATCCAGCTGGCATCCAGTGACCAGCAGTGTCCCCCAAGGATCAGTACTGGGCCCAGTCCTGTTCAACATCTTTATTGACAACCTGGATGTGGGGATTGAGTCCACCCTTAGTACGTTCGCAGATGACACCAAGCTGCGGGGGGGAATGTTGCTCTGCTGGAGGGTAGGAAGAAGCTGCAGGAGGACCTGGACAGGCTGGATTGATGGGCCGAGGCCAACGGCATGAAATTCAACAAGACCAAGTGCAGGGTCCTGCACTTTGGCCACAATAACCCCAGGCAGTGCTACAGGCTGGGGGAAGAGTGGCTGGAGAGCAGCCTGGCAGAGAGGGACCTGGGAGTGCTGGTGGACAGCCGGTTGAACATGAGCCAGCAGTGTGCCCAGGTGGCCCAGAAGGCCAATGGCATCCTGGCTTGTATCAGGAATAGTGTGGCCAGCAGGAGTAGGGATGTAATTCTCCCCCTGTACTCAGCACTGGTGAGGCCTCACCTTGAGTACTGTGTCCAGTTCTGGGCCCCTCACTTCAAGAAGGACATTGAGGTGCTGGAGCGGGTCCAGAGGAGAGCAACAAGGCTGGTGGAAGGACTAGAGGGAAAGTCTTATAGGGAGAGGTTGAGGATGTTGGGGTTGTTTAGCCTGGAGAAGAGGAGACTCAGGGGGGACCTCATCACTCTCTTCAACTACCTGAAGGGAGGTTGTAGTCAGGTGGGGGCTGGGCTCTTCTCCCAGGCAACTGGTGACAGGACAAGAGGGCATAGCCTGACGTTGCTCCAAGGGAGGTTTAGGTTGGATATTAGGAAGCACTTCCTCACAGAGAGGGTGATTAGACATTGGAATAGACTTCCCAGGGAAGTGGTGGAGGCACCATCCCTGGATGTGTTCAAAGCAAGGCTGGATGTGGCACTTAGTGCCGTGGTCTAGATGGTGTGGTGGTGTTGGTCATAGGCTGGACTTGATGATCTTAAAGGTCTTTTCCAGCCTTGGTGATTCTGTGATTCTGTGATTCTGTGACTGTGTCTCTTTCTAGAAATTCATGGTTAGGCTGCATCCCATTTTTGAATGAGCAGCTTTGTGGCATGAAGCAGTATGAAGAAGTATACTAAAAATAAGTACTACTTTTAAGGTGAATTATTACATAGGGATTCCAGTATTGTGAATTTTGCTGGGAATTCCTTTTCTTAATCTGGAAACATGAGAGAATCTAAAAGTAAAATACAATAAATAAAGCATTAAATTATCAAAACAATGGCAATTAACAAGCATATATACATTTTAATTCAGCTTTTACAGCAGAGGAAAATATCAAATTTCTAGTTTAATTGGAGCAGATCTTTCAAATACTAATTTGAAAGGTTTTATGTTCCAATATACTTTAGGTTTTCATGTAATAGGTAAAAAATAATATCAGCGTTTCAGTGTTTTCTAGGTTAAGAAAGAATGGAACTAATTCTTCATAAACAATTCAGAAGTTCAGATCTGTCCCTGTGAAAAAGTGACTGAAAATCATTAATATCTGATGGTTGTTCAGTGATGTCTGAACTTCATTTGGTGTATAAGCAGAAAAAGATAACTAAACTACCTTCCTCTTGTGCAGAGTAGTAGCACAAAATAAATGAATCTCAGGAACAATTTTTTAATTTTTTTTTTTAATAAGTGTGGATATCTCAATAAATACATTCTTAAATGTATTTTGGACAAATGTAGGAGCTTTCACAATATATTTTTAGAAGTGTGTATCTTTTTATTATTTTTAAAAAAAATACTGTGACAAAAAAAACCCAAACTTTTTTATTTTACCTAAATAGAACTATTACACTCAAGATTTTTCATGTATTAGTGAATCAGGTGACCATAAAGAGGAAACACAACAAGATTGTTTATGTTGGTGTCACGATCCGATATTCAGATACGTGGCAATTTTTTATGATCTGGCCAGAACAAAGCAAAGGTGCACAAACAGACACGGGCGGGTGTGCGGTCTCACGAGAGATGGGGCAGAACCCCCTTGCTTTCTGACACTCCTCACCGCAGGGGGAGGCTGGGGCGGCTGGACTCTGCCTTCCCTCTCCTGGTACAAGCCACACAGCAGCTGCACCCGTTTGTCCAGCAGGACCTGTGAAAAGGTTTAAAGGTGATCCCACATGGTGAAATTAAGACACAAACGAGGTCAGATGTCATGTGCACACTGAACTTTATTGGAGTTACACAGCAAAGTCCCTAGAGCAGATAGGACAGCGAGGAAAACAGAGACAGAAAAGGAAGAAGAAAGCAGAATTACAGAGATTAGCAAGATAATAGTTACCACCACGGTCCAGCGATGTCATCAGTGGGGAAGAGCTTCGGTGGGGAAATGCTGTGGTGAGGAAGAGCTTCCATGCACCCATAGTGTCCCAAATTTTTATACAGTTCTTGCCCACTCCTCCCCCCCCCTTTCTCCCTGTCCTCTGTCTTCTTGTGCCTCAGAGATGGGGGGGGCCGGGTATGGTGCCAGGACTAGGTCCTGCAGATAGTCTTTGTTTGGCTAATTAATAAGATAAGCCACTGATCAACAGTAAACAGGAGGTTGAGACAACTCGGCACCACAGGATTAGTTTACTGCAGTAGAGGTTCGGTCCTAGGAGCTGACTTGAGACTGGCACTTTTTATCTTTTCCTGTTGAGTTGGTGGTTTTCATGAAATCTCAAGACCTGGTTATCACTGGATATTCTGCTCCAGCACTAGCTGTAGAGTTCCTTTGTCTTCCATCTCAGCATGTCCCACACCATATTCCCCAGTACACATCACAGGGGAGTAAAACGGTTTGGTGGTTTGCTGAGACATCTCTTCAGTCCAGCAACAAGTCCTGTTTACCTCTCATATGTCTCAGGACAAAACACCAGACATCCTGAGTGCCAAAGTACACTGCTTATCTCTTGGATTGTTTGAGACAAGCACTATACATCGGAATGTCACAGTTGGTTACTATTATGTATCTGTATTAATCACATAATGTATTTTCCTTTTTTTTTTTTTTTTTCAGAAGAGAAAAGAAAAAAGACTCAGAAAACAATCCATGAAAGACAAATTATCACAGAATCACAGAATGTATGGGGTTGGAAGGGACCTCTAGAGATCATCTAGTCCAACGCCCCTGCCAGAGCAGGCTCACCTAGAGTAGGTCACATAGGAACGCATCCAGGTGTGTTTTGAATGTCTACAGAGGAGACTCCACAGCGTCCCTGGGCAGCCTGTCCCAGTGTTCTGTCACCCTGACAGTGAAAAAGTTTTCTTCATGTTTATGTGGAACTTCCTATGCTCCAGTTTGCACCTGTTGCCCCTTATCCTATCATTAGACATCACTGAGAAGAGCCTGGCTCTTTCCTCCTGAGACTCGCCCTTTACATTTTTATAAACATTAATGAGGTTGCCCCTCAGTCTCCTCCTCTTCAAGCTAGAGACCCAGCTCCCTCAGCCTTTCCTCATAAGGGAGATGTTCCACTCCCTTAATCATCTTTGTGGCTAGACTCTTTCAAGCAGTTCCCTGTACTTCTTGAATGGAGGAGGCCAGAACTGGACACAATATTCCAGATGCGGCCTCACCAGGGCAGAGTAGAAGGGAGAAGTACCTCTCTCGACCTACTAACCACATCCCTTCTAGTACCTCCCAGGATGCCATTGGCCTTCTGGCAACGAGGGCACATTGCTGGCTCATGGTCATCCTTCTGTCCACCAGGACCTCCAGGTCACTTTTACCTATGCTGCTCTGCAACAGGTCAGTCTACAACCTATACTGGTACATGGGGTTGTTATGTGATTCTGTGTGATTCTGTGGTACAACCAACATACTGCAATAGGTATGGTGTCTAGAGAGAAATAGCCATTTCAAAGTTAGAGGAACTAGCCTTATTTCTCTCCTTTGACTGTGGAGTGAGACTGGGATGCCTAGCTTAAACTTAGACAGCAAATACTCAGGTACACAGGTCTGTGTTGTTGAACACCACCTTGACTATAGATAACTCTTCACCCATGTTTTCTAGAAGAATATAACAATATGCTATTTCACACCTTCGCAGTTGGAAAAGGACTTCTTGTAAATTAGCTAGTTCAATGACACTGCACCACAAACTGACAAGTCTGGGAAAAGCCTCTCCCTTTTAGCAGTTCTGTTTGCTGTGGGATTACAGACAAAGATGACATAAATCAAGGGCAGATTGCAAGGGTGAGTCTGTGGTGTCTGCATGTATGTCACCCTCACTTCCCTCTGGCATCTTAAACAGACACTGTATATTAGATTATCATCTGTAAATTATGTCTGTAATTCCTATTAATTTAGCATTACCTTTTATTGTTAGTCTGTCACCTCCAGATTAGGAGGTGGATTCAGTAACAGGATTCAACTTAATCCCTTCAGAAGATCCCTCTACATTTCTTTCCAACAAGCTGATGTTGATTACTCTGTCCTTTTGTGAGTCTCTCAGACGCAGCACAGAATGCTCTCACAGTAAATGCTGTATAGCTCGGTTTCATACTAAAAACTGATTCAGAGGAAATAATTTATTGTGGAAAGAGACTTTTTTAGCAAATATAAAGCAGTCTTTTGATAGTTGCCCCTAATAGTTCTTTATGTCTGTTGACATGGATACTGGGGCACAAATTGTTCGCGGAATCCTGTCTTGAGTTAACGTATAATAAGAGAATATACTATGCATACAGTGTGTAATATATGATGCCATTCACGGAAATAATACATTATTCATGAAGTGTCAGTAAGTGCACTCTAAAATAAATTAATTCCTTTTCACTCTGCTTTACTTTAATTAAGCCTATAATCTTCATGTTTTTCAGTTTTAAGTAGTTTCATTCTTTCATTTAAAATTTTTACAGCAAGCCACTAAATTTTAATCACACAAAGGCTTCTCATGTGGGATTTAAAATAAAATTCTTTGTCTTTTTAATTCTACATATTTTATGAAGCACGGGGATGCCTGTATAATGTACTAATCAAAGTTGTCAGTATTCTTCATATTGAGATTTGCGTTTTGTGTTTCTGTTGCTCATCATTCATTAATGATACAAACAGGCTTGTCTTTTGACTGAAGGATTCCCTTTTTATAGCTTATAATTTATGATTAACATGGTCTTGTGTGATAAAGACCCGTCAAAGTCATCACTATTCTACATTTGTCTTCATTGAACTGTTTCATCCGTTAAAATGTTTAAACTGTTTTTCTATCCGTCTATAGTCTTATTATACATCATCTCTTCTTTTCTAAGGCAGAGATTTAATCTCTACCTTACACTTTTTGGAACCTACCAAAAAGAACAAAAAACAGCTGTTCAGCTACTCATAGAAGTGTTAAATCAAAAGTAATGTTATTTGTTCTTCCCTTTTGCAGTAGGTTTTAAATGAACGTTATTCAGCACATAAAACATGAATCTTTAAATTCTATGCCTCTGCATTAGTAACCTATGCCAGCTCTCTTTCCAATGACTGGTGGTACTACCTCATCACACAAAATGTGCTAAAAAAACCAACTGTGTCTTTCATTTTATTTCTGCATTCATCATCTATCATGCAATGTTCCACACACTTAACTTTTTGACTCTTTTTAACTCATTGGGTTGAAAGAGAAAAATTTACTTTTCTAAAGACTCATTATCATTTATCTGCCTTGATTGAATTCTCATTTTACTCTACTTATTGTGGAGGGATAAGAGTACATTCAGTCAGTGAAAAAAAAAAAAAAAAAAAAAAAGGAAAAAAGAAGGACCAGCCAAACTGAAAACCACACATAAACATCATGTCCATTAATGTCAAAGTAAATAATGTTTTCTCTTTATCCATAATAGTCTATGCAATCAACTTTCCTGAATCCCTTAGGATGTTTCAAAACTTCTGGTAAAATCTGCCAGGATACAGAAATCACATGATTTTGGGGACTTTCTTAAATATAAACAAGGATTTTAAATGCTTAATCACTTCATATGCCAAAAGGAAATGTAATTAAATAATTGGCCTTATTTATTTTCCAAGTAATCTGACTTTAAAGAGAAGGTTGCCTTTTTATTTTATGTAAATTTCCAAGAAAAGTAATATTGCCTTTTTATTTGTTACATATTTATTTCTTAAAATACGTTTTGGACTTAAAAAAAAAAAAAAATTGAGTAAGGTTCAAAAAACAGAAAGGTAATTTTTTTAGGGGTGGAGACTTGACCCTGGCTGACAGTCAAACACTGACTTAACCACTCACCACTCCCCTTTCATGTGAGGTGGGGAAAAAATGGGAAGAAAGTGAGAAAATTTGTGGATGGACACTTTGATGGTTGAACAGGGAAAATAAGATCTGTGCATACCAAGCAGTCAACAAAATTCAATGCTTCCAAAAGAAAAGGAAATGCAAACTGGAAAGAAGAATATCTTCTGTACTTTTCTTGTTCTAGAACTACATGAGCAACTCAAACTCATCATTATGGCTAATTCTGTAAAAATATTTGTTCATTGTGTTACGACCATGTTGAAAAATAGAGATTTTATATGTTTTTACAGATATTTACAGTCTTTGGATACCAACATGTCTTTAATGGGAAGGTTCCTGCTCAGACATTTGTATGAACATGAGTGTTCAGTCTAATTGTGCTCCCATCTAAAAGGGCCTCATGTTCCTTAGTGGACTGGCCTTAGTGTTTGCCAGTTGGGTAGACAGGCAGCAAAACATGCAGGTTTTCTACACTCTGCTCACTCAAGCCTCCCACAGCACATCATGCTTCACCAAGTAATATCCACAGGCTGTATAATGGAAATTATACAGCTTTTTTAAGCTGACATCAATACAGGTAACACTTCCCTTTTGTCTTTTTACAAAATCTGTTGGTGAGCTTGATCAAATGTCAGTTATGAGTCAGCTAGCATGCAAGTTCTAGCCATGCCTGGATTTTCTAGCAGATGTCCATGATAAGAAGTTTCTCTAATGAAATTTCATTTGGGCATTACCAAAAACAATTTCCTTAAGCTGATGATATAGAAATCTCGTTTTTTAATTGACTTTCAGCTCCATTTCCTGTATACTACAATTTCTGAACCTGATGTTTGCTGAATCACCACAGAGCCTCTCTGAAATTATTTCCTACAGTTATTCTTCTCATCCAATCAACTTTCTTTGCTAGAATCTTACAATTATTTGATAAGATTCTGCTGCATTTTAACTTACTACATTAGCTCCTAGCTTCTGTATCTTAGAAAGAAAAGTAGTAGTTATAGCCTGCCTTTCTATAAGTAGTTCCTTTTTGAGTGCACTAAAATGCTAGCATACAATTGCATCTCTATCACAGATGTCCAACTTTAGTTTCCATTATTTAACCTATGTATTCAAATTTCTATTTCGCATTTTGAAAGAGATATGAGAATGGTAATGCTTTCACCTAACTTTTAAGTGCTAGGTTTTCAAAGTTTCACTTTTAGGATATAAAAGGCTCAAGTTTAAAATTATAAATGGTATTCTTGATGAAGTCTTATAAGGTTTTGTATAATAACATGAATATTTCCCTGTGTCAGCTGATAGGGTCTTGATTGATAGATTTCCTTGTTTTTTTCATGGCTACGTTACCATTAGTAGGCAAAGAGATTACACATGAGAATTTCAGCTTTCCACTTGCTCAAATATCTTTATTGTTAGCCTCTGTCTGACTCCACAGTTCAGCCTATTAGATTTCAGTGTTTCTATATATCCACCATTATTTTCTTCTTAATGATATTTTGATTACCCCTTGTGTATACAATGATTCCCATCTCTCTGTCATCAGAGAATTCTGTGATAACAGCACTACTTTTTCACGGCAAGGTCATATATTACAATATTATAATATTAAATAATACCATTCTGCAGACTTGAAGTACTCCACCTATAATTTTTCTCCAGTCTTTTACCTCTTTCTTAGTGTAACATTTGCCACTGCTTAGCCATTTGGTTTAGAGACTTATTAATAAAGTACATAATAAGATTTATGTTTCTATGAATACATTTTTTTTAAGTTTAGTTTTGTTTTTCCACTATTAGCGTAGTTCAATACAGAAGACTAAACAATATCTACCTGATACAAGAAGGTTCTTCAGGATATCTGACAAGCATATAAAAAATTAAAAAAACTGGAAGTGGAGACTAGACAAATTTATATTAGAAATAAATCATACCAATCATAAGGTTAAGCTAAATAACACATTCAGAAAATAGAAAAAATTCTGAGAGGAATAGCATAGTTTTTAGAAAAAAAAATACATTTTACATGTATATTATACACATTTAGGTCTATGTGTTTTTATATGCATGCTTTCACTCAAATGTGAATTAACTCAGGGAAGGCCTGTCACCAGGGTAGTACATAAGAGGAGAAAAAGTGGTGCAGAATATCCCATCAGCCTTTTTAATCTACGCATCTATAAAAAATTAAACTATTATATTAGTCCACATTAATTGTATTAAAATTAACCATTATACTGGAATAAGACTGACTGTATTAAATATGAATTACAAAGATTAAAAGAGTAGAAGAAGAATCAGAATATAATATTAAATAAAACAAACTTTGACTATTCTCACCAGCTAATTGATTCATAAGGGATTATGTAGTTCTGGAGATTTCAAATCAAGAAGTTCACAGATTATTTTCCAGTGTCTTTTTTATACTTGTGCATTTCAGAGAAGGAAAATCATTAGAGGTATACCACAAGAAAGGAAAATAGTTGCAAAAATCAGTACCTTGTAAAATTTTAACTTACAATACTCACTGGGGAAAGTTAATTAATTTTTCCTTTACTTGATTATTTTTAAGAGGAAAATTCTCTTCAAGAAATTTGCTAGAGAAGTATAAATTACAAGGGAATTGGTTTAAATTTTGGGCATAAAACAAAAGTCAAGAAAGTAAAATGCATTTTTCTTTAACAAGGTATTTTTTGTAAATACCATTTATTCTTGAGAAACGTAATGGAAAGAAAGCCACATACAAAAGAGTTTCAGTGCCTTGTGGATCTAACTGCAGAATAAGAAAGCATGTTCATGGATGCAAGAAATGCACTATAGTAATGGATAATTATTTTACTGATTCTTTTTACATAACCTGGTGCTGAAATACAGATATGTTTTTCAACAGTCCTTTACATTTGCCATACTTACTATTTCAAACCAAGATGAATTATTCTTAACCTGGATATGTAAGCTTAGACTGGTTAGGTTAAATTAAGAGATCGGTAGTATAGACAGTCACATCAAAGCAAGTCAGACTCCCTTGGCAGTCATTTGAGACCCAGTCAATATAGTAATTGGAGGTCATAGCATAATTCAATCAATCTCAATATATTTACATTTGATCAAACAAATAGTTTCCTAAATTCCATTGACTATATAGCAAAGAGTCAACAGAACAAACATATATATGGCCATCACAGACACCTAAGTTTAGATGGTGATCCTACTGTTTGTTCTTAGTAAGACAACAGAACTATGGACCAATCACAGGAACAATGAAAGAAATCAGAACCACAGTCACAGTTTTCTCTCACTCGTTTTCTCTTTTTTCCAAAAAACAAAGATGAACTTATGTGTTGGCATACACAGAGAGCAGATGATTTCTAATCTGTACTGCGAGTGGCATGAGGGTAACAGAATCAAAGTTATGTACAGCATCTCATGTCAGATGATCCACATCTCAGAATTCCCTTTTCCCTTTGTATTTAATGGACATCAGTTCATGTGAACGGTGTAGAAGAGCTATTTAGCTCTTAAAGAAATGTTTACATAGCTTCCACTGTATTCTTAGAAACAAAATATTGTCAATTCAGTACTGAAACGTAGTGGAGTTCTTGACAATTATTGAATAAATATTTGTACCCATATCACAAACTTTCCTGGAATATGTTCACTCTGCAGTGCAACGAGTGCCCATATAGGATCAGCCAGTGTACTTAGTCAGAGTCTGGTAATAACAGAATAATCAGTTCTTGTGTTAGGCAATAATTAATTTTTCACAGTAATCTAATGACTTCATGGACTCAAGTAAATGGTGTTACATCTCATGGTCCCTCCCTGTCTAGTACCTTGCACTAAAAACCCCCAGACCTTTTCCTGTGTGAGTGAAAACTGCAGCTAGATTGCAACAATTCCAACATGAAACCAACAAATAAAACAAACCTCAAAAGAGCAGTACTGACATGCATGTACTTTGGTTAAATTCATTAAAATACTGTACTTTTATTACCTCTAATTGGCAGTCAAGTTGTATTTTATGTGAAAGGATGGTTACATACACTTTTTAAGTAAGGAGAGTGTTGATGACAGAAGAATTCACAATGCTACAAATAATTCCGTGCATGTTAAATGTATCATGTCTCAAGCACAGGCAAATATGATGAGGAAATTACCAAAAGCATGACTGTATCAAGTACGATGCAAATATGTATCTATTCCCATTTACTGAATAAACTAGCTTGAACAGAGACGTCACAGACACACAGAAATACAGCACTTGAACCTTTTGATTAAAAAAAAAAAAAAAAAGAAAAATTAAAAATTAAAATCAACAGAAGCTAAAAATATCTATGGATTGTAAAGTAAATCTTCTGCATGCATTACACCACTATCGAATATATACGAATATTAGAATAATTTATTCTGGACTGTCTGGAAAACATGTTCATAACTGCAATAGTAAATGAGACAAGAAAAGTAAGGAAAACCTGCAGTTCTTCAATTTGTAATAAGTGATTACCACTGGGAAATGGATAAAACATAAACAAATACAAAAACAGTATGGTAGTCTGCATCATTCACAGAGGAAGGAGAGATTCTGGAGAAAGAAATGGAAGTAGGTTATTTCTTTCTGCACCTAAAGTTTCTGTGACAGGTGAAAAAAATTTAAGAAATGGGAATAACTTAATAGAATGAAAACAGTCTAAGAAAAAGAGCAGAATTGACGTTCATTATTAATTAAAATGCTTTTTATTAGGTAGAAAAGTCTCAGAACACAGAAAATCCTGATAGGTTTGGTATGTCTTCACTTTTGCAGCAAGTGCATACGGGTCAAAATGATTCTTCATCTCATTACTTTAAAAAATGTTTTCAGAATAAATGAGAGGTACTATACATGTGATGAGGGAAGACATTTTATATACTAAAATTCACAGTAGGATTGATGTACAGCATTCAAGAAGTCAACATTTCTTTGATACCTTTTCACTGGAACTACAGCAATAATTTTCAAGACCTTGCCCACATGAACGGTTTGTCAGGAGAGCAATTAGTTATAGTAGAATAGCCAACCTATTTTTACCTGATTCATTCCTATCACTTAACTGCTTGCTATATTTAATGCAAACTCATTTACTGACTTAGTCACTTATCAAAAGTCCCTCAGGCATCAAGAATAATCAGCAGAACACATAGTGTTTCACTAACAGTTCTGTTTACAATCCCTAACAATCAGTTTAAGACCTCAGCCTTGTATCTGCATCTTTAGATAAAATCATAATATTAATCACGTCTGGAAATGAGACTCAGGGATCTAAGTGTCTGAGATACTTGAATGTGTACCATGAATGAGAAATTTAACAATCTATTGCTTTAGAAAGAATCAGCTGAGCAATTTGCAAAATGCTATGTCATAAACAGATATATCCCGATTTTTATTCTGAGTCCCATAGAAAGGAGTTCCCAGAATGTCAACTTCAAGAAAATCAAACTTCCTCAATGTAATTTTCCAAAATTGGAGTATGTGTTATGGGACAATTAACACATCTTTTGAACTAAGGAAAGTTTTTAACATGCAGTTGGGATAGAGTTAAATCAGATTTCCATTCTTCTGATTCTATACACATGCTATTTAGCGCAGATGTATTCTATTCAGTGAAAGAGCCAGAATTTGATTTTTTCTTTCCAAAGAGCTATTAATGGCAAAACAGAAATTAGGTTTTTGTAATATTAAATTAGTTAATTAACCAAGAACTTTTTAAAATCTGGACTTAAATCTTTTGAACTTCAACATTTGTTTAAGTCAATCAGTGTAGAAAAGCAAAATCACTGTAACTAGTAGATATACCCATTCAGATATTTCCATTTGCATTTTACCTGCAAGAGTTGAAGAATTCACAAAAGCAACATAAGAAAAATTCTATATATTAAATAAATTCAAACAATATAGAACCCATTTCTAGACAATCTTCTTTTCTTTCTGAAAAAAGAATAAGGAAAATTTATTGAAGAATTATTATTATTATTACCCAGCTCTAATTGCTACTCAAAACAAAGTTCTTCAAAGGTTTCTCTACTTTAAATACTGTATAGTAGATTGGATTTTTCCTTTATACTTCACAAACAATCATGTGGAAAAATACCTGACTGTATTTAATTTTCCCTCAAAAAACCTATAGAAGTCTTATAAACCAGCATTTTACACTTTTTTTATACAAGAAACCCAAACAACACCTATTAATGTATTTTAAAAATATTCAACATTCCCACCAATGTATTAGCTTTCTTTACTTTAAGTCCTTCCTTAACAGAATTTCTCTTAATAAAGAAATAGACCACCATCTGCTGAACAGGTCCTTTCCAGTATACCATTGTTACCCTTCTTATGAAATCTCTGAGTTCCTATCCCCAATCTCCTTATTCTTATTTTGGATCATTCCAACATCTTGAAATGCTTAAAAGCTGATAGAAGAGCAATTTGACACAATGTGAGTATCAGTGTGAATGGTAATGCCTCAAAGGCAACAGAGCTGCCTCTGCTGGGTCATTGAGAGATGTGAGCATTTAGAATTCAAAGAAGATCAGAAGATCAGGATTTTCAGTGATTCTTGTAGAAAACCTCACAGGTGTGTTTTTCCTCTTGCAAAGAAAGAATTAATTTCAGCTGAAATTTCATGGCCCTGAGAGGACATAGAAAGTGACCTTTATGGAAGGAGAGAGAAATGTAGGATGATCTGGACTGTTAAAGTGAAGATTGACAAGTTTGTAAGGTGCACACTGATAACATATTTGAAATAAAGATACCAAATCTATGCCAAAACTTTGTTTCCCTTTTAATTATGATACCAAATTACTATGCAATTATCTTATTGTTTGACTTCCTGCCAACGGTGTTCATTAAACTCATCAGGTGTTTGCATTTATCTTTTAGAGTATTTTTATGCATACTCAGGTGTACCTAATTTTTAGGAAAAAAATTGACAGCGTTTATTATAAGGAGACATTGCTACATAGATTCTCACTTTTATTTTGAATAAGTAATTTCTCATTTGATCATTACCTAATTTTTTTACTTGCATAAACGTTTCTGGGTATACTTGAAAAACACTTGCTGCTTCACCCCCACATAACAGAAAACTTTCAGAATGATGACCATTTCCCTGCCTGCATCAATATTCATTGAAACAGCCTAGAAAACACAGTTTGCATATTTGTGCATCTAAAAAAGGTAAAGTTCACAAAGATTTTAAAATTATAGACATTACAGGACAAAGGAATTTCAGATCCCTTCAACAGTACTGACATCACACAGAAGCCCTGAAGTAGTCTCTTTACTTCATTAAGAACATTAAAAATTCCCAGTAGCAAATTTAGAATCATTATTTAGGGTTATCTTTTGCTCACCCATATGCCTCTCTTTAACAAGAGCTATTCTACTTGACCTGGATCTTCCCAGAGACCTCATAGTGGCCTTCCAGTACCTGAAGTGGCAAATGAAAGCTGGGGAGGGACTTTAGTAGGGCATGGAGTGAGATAACAAGGGGTAATGAATTAAAACTGGAGGAGGGGAGATTTAGGTTAGACATTAGAAAGAAATTTTTAGTGTGAGGGTGTTGAGACACTGGAACAGGTTGCTCAGGGAACTTGTGGAAGCCCTATCCCTGGAAGTGTTCAAGGCCAGGTTAGATGGGGCTTGAAGCAACCTGGTCTGATGGGAGGTGTCTCTGCCCATACAGGGGGGTTGGAACTAGATGGTTTTTAATGTCCGTTCCAATTAAAACCATTCTATGATTCTATATACTGTCATATGCAGATATCTTTCTGGTTGATACCTCTATGTGATATCTGAAAAGCAAGACCTAGGCAAATGAGGGAAGCAGAGTATGTGAGGGAGTTTGACAAGATTATGAAAAAAAGGAGCTTTGGGATTTTAAACACATTGGAAGCCTGAGAACAGCATGAAATCTGGAAAGAAATTAGCAATAAAGCATCCACAGCACAGCAGACAATCTGAGTGTCACAGCCTGAAATTATCTATAAGCAGGAATCAGGATGGACAGCATAGGAGATAGATAACTACATTTATTTTGGACAGACATGATCATGGAAGCTGTTCATCACTATTTGTTTATAAGCACAGTGAGTTACCTTGAGAGCATTTTACAGTAAATAAAGAATGTGTGTTGAGATGCTCATTTGAAAACAATGGACACACATTCTGCATTCTGTTTATGTGTTTTGTGTTTACTTACAAGAATGATGGACACACTGCCTTTCTGACCTGCTTTTGACACAGTAGTAATTTAAGAAAAAACATTCACTAGTAGAGAACTCATTCAAAGAATTCCATTAATCATTGCCCGGTATTTTGAGGTGAGCAAGTCAAAACACCATAACACCCACCCTTTTTTGTACACATCTTTCCAGATACAGTCCTCATTCACTAATATGCAGCTAAAAGTTAATGGGTCTGTGACAGCCACCCAATTGTAAATTTTTGACAGCTGGAAACAATAAATTTATAAAGGCAATTGTACTCCTGTGGTACATAGCATCTGTGGATCTTCGAATTAGGTGCTCACACAAAATTTTGCACTGCTTAATATTTTAAACACTGTGAGTTTGAAAGCTAAAATTTATAAGACAATATTTTGGTGGTAGCCTGGCAAGAGGAGAGCTGGTGCCATGTATTTATTTCTTTATATTTTCCAAGTATACTATTCAATATACTAATGACTTTTGAGTACATATACAAAATAAAAAGAACACTAATGACTACAGACAAACACTTATTTAATTTGTGACAAAATAGGATTTTTGTAGGTATTAATTCCAAAATTTCTCATTCACCTTCACCAAGCAAAATGAAAAAGGAAGAAATGATGCCCAGAAGCTTATTGAGGACATCAACATGTTGCAGACATTACTACAAACCAAACCAACCAAACAAAAAAGGAACAAAACCAACAAAAGTTTAAAAAACCCCACCAAACAACCAAACCAAACCAAAAGAACACAAACCAAACCAAACCAACCAACCAACCAACCAACCAACCAAAGAAATCAAACAAAAAAACCCAAGGAATACTGTAGAATTAATTCTGCATAATAATGTCCACTAGTTTAGGCCCCTGAGGGTAATCATTTGAACAACTTAGCTTGTTGTAACTGCTATGCAATTTTGTTCATTGTATTAGCTTTCCAGGGATCAGTCTGAAATAAAAACATCTGAAACAGTACAAGAAATTCTTAGTCTTTTATAACAAAGACACTACAAGGATTTAATAGGATGGCATCTAATGGCAATCATTTAATGGCATCTTTTTGTTTTGTATTTTCTTTAGTTTGCAGGAGTAATGTTAGTTTTCAAATTAAGGAAAATTACTTTTAACCAAAAAGGAGGGCTGGGATTTTAAAGTGCCAAAACAGAACAGTCCAAAAAGTTTGGAATTACTTTCAACATGCTTTTACCAGTTGAAATAACTCCAAACTCATCTTTCCCAAATTTTGTTTTTCTCTAATCAGTACCAGTCAAACCTTCGAAAGTCCACAAGCTTTTTTTTTCTGTTATTCAGATACACACTGAATTTATGCCCATCCATAAAGATTCTGACCAGATCTCTAATTGAAACTTTAGAGATTTGCGTAAGAAACACTATTCAGTCTGTGAAGATGTTTGTTTTTCTTCCCATAGGTCCTCTCCCTTCATGCTAGATGAGACAGGACTAGCAACCAAGAAAAATATTCTTCTGGCAAAGGTGATGAGACTATTGAACTGTTGGAAGCAGCAGAATTCAGATCAAGTATATGTTCTAAACTGCTGTGTTTTAATTTTTAAAGCCAAAAGTCTGAATTGTTATAAGTTTACCACCCTAAGTGTTCCATGAAAGCTATTGGGAAAAACTATGGGACTTATTCTAGTACCATGTTTTCTGAGGAATGTTTTTTTAGACTTCCTCATATTCCTTATTATAGTTCTACGGTTTGAGAAAAAAAAGTTATTACATTAGTTTCTCTGCAGATTTAATTCTATTCAGGGTCAGATATGCATCCTCTACTTTTATTTTAGGTATAGATACTGCAGAAATCTCCTGCTGTGAGACTAATGAAGAAAAAAAAAAAAAAAAACAGATAGATTCTTCTTTGCTTCTTTTACAAGATGAAGAAGACTCTTTTATATTAATTAAAAATCTTGGTCCTTCCAAATAATTATAGTTATGAAGTACAATATTTTTAAAAAAAGAAAAACTATAACTGCTAAGCCTTAGCTTTTCTTATTTCTTTCTCTGATGCCAGTAAATCTCATGTGTTGTTTTCATCTCACATAATGAGCAATAAAAGTAACTGATATTTAAATGATGACTTTAAAGAAAAATACCTCTGAAGTCTAATTTTATTGCTTTTGTAGTGACAATAAAACTGGAATAAGTGAAAAGGTTTTTTTTACCAAGAGCAGATATTCTTGTAAATGTGCTATAGGTCCATTATTTTTTATTTTGTCTTGAATTTTTGGTCATGGATACAGCTTTAAATTTATTTATGTTTTATACTATTTGTCAGCATTGTGAAGCCATGGAATACATGAGAATCAGCATTTCTACCATAGTTCTACTATTGTGCAGGGAAAGTAGACACTAAGGAAGTAGAAAAGAAGTGAGCAAAATCAGGATGAAGGCCAGATAAAAAAAAAGAGTACAGTCTGATGATCAAAGGTATAGAGAAGGTAGCAAGAAAGTGGACTATAGCATTTGCTCCCTACCATTGATTGTCATACCCAAGAGATTTCTTTATGTGTAAACACATACATTTTTAAACTCTTTTTTTAAAAAAACAACGCAACAACTGTTGATAAATCTCTGTTTTTCTTTGCAATCTCTGAACAGAGTAATGGCAATCAGATTGAAGTTGCCTTGACTTTTGCTTTGCTTTTATTTATTTGTTAATTGCCTTTTTTTTTGAGAACAACTATAGTTTTCTGAACTCAAATCATAGCAGGAATGTTCTTTAGAATAAAGTATCCTACATGTATGTTGAAATCCATTTTCAACTGTTTACATGCATTCACAAGTTTCCTACCACCACATGCAAGAACATGTTGCCTACTATAACAAGCAGGGCAAATCAGTGCTGAAATCACATGCAGTCATCACTGCATAATGCTTCCAGGAAAAAAAAAAAAAAGTATCTTCAAGAAGCCCCACACTATTGACAAAGGGAGGGAGCTTACTAGAAAGGACAGTAAAATCTGGAAGAGAAAAAATAATCTGTTTGAAACAAAGTACAATAAAGTACTTCAATTTTTAGATTTACTAGATTGTTCAGTGGTTGGTTCCTGATCTCTGACCCTGGGTATTTCCCTGAAAACTTTGGATTCTGGATAGACTTAGACTATTTATTTGGTTGGTTGACACACATTTTTGTGAATTTTGCAAATATGTAATGCAGTACATGATGCTTCTGCTACTTAGAAATGTTTTGTATTTTGACCACACTGTATCAACATAAATGATCTCATTTCTTCTCTTTTTTTTTTTTTTTGCAATGAGGCAGAGAGTTCCTTGGTCTCAGTCATATATAATTGTTTCACTAGTAGAGGGATGTTAATGCACCTTTTTGTTTGTTTGTATTTGTTCGGGTTTTTTTGGGATGGGGGTATTATTCACTTACTAAACGTCCAGACTAAATGTCCAGGTTGAAATCTTTACACGATTTCTGTTGAATCATGAACTGTTCCTACCTTATTCCTAGATTTTACACCACGGAGAGTTCCCCATAAATGTAAATGAAGCTAAACAAGGATTATAATAAATCAGGGGAAATAGATGGATATGTGAAGCACTTTGCAAAGTTAAAAGGATTGTATGGGTTGTAAATTAAATGTTTATTGGCACTGTTAGCTGTCAAGATTCTGTATAACTCACTTATATACATGAATTGTAGTTGCATAAACTGGCTGCATTAATTCTCAAAGACTTTTTGAAAATTTCAAGGTTATATGAAATAGCCTGCAGAGTAACTGCTTGTACGGACCTGAGAAGAGACACTAGCAGAACAAAAACGGCAGTTTGATTCAAAGACAAATACAAGTCAGTTTTGAATGTCTGCCTTCCATTTTTCTGAGATGAGACAGCTGTCTTTAAGAGCTTCAGTGGTGAACATTCTGTCAGTTTAAAAGGTCAGACATTGAAAGGTATCAACAAAAATGATGTTATACAGACCATTGGAAGAAAGAATGATTTTATTATCTTCACTCATCCATTATATATTTACTCTACTGTTTGCTCTCAGCAATTAGGAAGCTTATGAAAAGAATAAAAGATGTGCTGAAGGGGTGAACTGATTTCAGGTGTGATGCACCACATGAGAGATGAAGAGGGAGACATATTGAAAAGTGTGGGAGTGATGTGAATAATTCTGGGTGATGTCACCTTAAAAATTAATTAACATTAGCAAAAAGATATTATATCATTAAATATATTTTTAGGTCTAATATTTTACTGATGATACTGCAGTATCTTACATTATATGGCAGTATGCAAAAAATTAATCTGCTTTTTCTATTTCTGAAAAATACAGTTAAAAACATTCACACAGAAACAATATTAATAAAGGACTGCCTTCCTAGCCATCATTGCAAAAAAATCCAGATAATTATGGGCTGTTGTTTATGAATAGTCTTTCCTTCTACATGTGTGGTGGGTTGACCCCAGCTAACCACTGAGCACCCACACAGTTTCTTCCTCTCTCCTTGCCTCTCCATCCTTGGCAGGATGGGGAAGAAAATAGGAAGAACAGGAGTAAGAAAACTTGTGAGTCAAAATAAAGACAGGGAAATTACTTACCAGGGACTGTTGCAGTCAAAACTCACTTGACTTGGGGAATTTAGATTAATTTATTGGTAATAAATATTTAGTTACCGATTCAGGTACTGGGAAACAAAGGAAATAAACATGTAAATACTCAGGACCAGACACCTCTCCTTTCCGCTTCCTGGGCTCAACTTTACTCCAGTCATTGATTTGTAATCACCACAAGTAACATTCAGTGATTCAATGACCGGTGCAGGTGGTCAGGGTTAGGATGTAGTAGTTTCTCCCTTTCTTTCCTTGTTAATTTCTTATGCTCCGTCATGTATCCTTCACAGGCTGCGGTGTCTTCAGAGGTGTTCTGCCTCTGGCATGGACTCATCCATGGGATGCAGTCTACTTGGGGATGTATCTTGTCCTCCATGGAGGACCTTGTACACCTAAGACTTTGGAATTCGCTCATTCCCTTGTTCCATCCCTTCTACTCCTCTGGCCTTTCCTAAAAGTTTTCACAGTCACCATGCACTTAGCTGTTGGACTCATCTTTGGCTTCCAATGGGTCCATTGTGCAGCTGGCTGGAACCAGATGTGTCTGGCACCAGGCATCTCCTGACCTCATTCAACAGAAGACATCCCTGCAGTCTCCCACTACCAAAACCTTGTGACTTACACCCAATGAATTTCTTCATTTAAGCTAAAAAGCATAGGACAAATGCATAAAAAATGTTAACAGAATTTTTATTACAAATTTTTACATTCATGTTGATTGAGTACAGAAAAAGAAACATTAACTGCAAGACCAAAAAATTCAATACAAGATTCCAATGTTTTAATTTACTACATAAAAATATCTGTGACAATTAAGAATAAGGAACTGTTTCTACAGCGCTGTGGTTTTGCTCCTCAAAGGTCAGTATAAATTGAAGACTGTAGTATTTTGCTATATATTTGTAGCTTAGAGTAAAATAATTTCTTATTAAATTAGATAAACAACTCCACAGTATCAGTATGAATAATTTAGTCAATGGTGAGAGAGCTGTTATACTAGATATTAACTGGAATGTGAAGAATGTTTCTTGGGCTATAATGCCGCTACATGATGCAAAGTTTCTGCTCTCTCTGAATAGCTTCTCTGCTAGTCTTTAATTACTAAAATGAAATGTTTTTCTTCTCTGACATCTACATTCTGAAGGTAAGTACATGCTCATGATAGAAGCCATGTAGCCACTCAAAGAAGCAGTTTTAAGAGCTAGATGGGTGACAGCTGAAACTAGTCTTTCAGCAAGGGTGAATTTAGACAAGGTTTTAGAAATGTTAATTTGAAAAAATGAATCAGAAACATTTGTTTTGTAAGCAATGAAAGAATATTAAATTTTGTAAAACCTTTTGAAAGCTTATAATCAACACTGATTTTCTGATGCAAAACTGGAACTATTTAATTTCTCAGATATTTTACTCAAGATTTTGGGAAAAGCATCTGAGTTTAGAATATTTTGTTTTCAAATGACATTCCATGTACCCATACTAAATTCTGTTTTCTGTGATAATTTAAAGCATTAAGATACTACCAAAAGTTGGGTCTGGTTTTGGTTTTGTACTCTACTGGTGGGAATATCACTGGCATTCAGACTGTCAGGGTTACTTTAAAAGAGTAAGTGGACCAGTGATTGTAGTTTATGTTCTAAACTCTTTCACTTACACAAACAAAAAATCTTCAGCTATAGAAACACCAGATAATCACACAATCTCTTTATGTGTATGATGAATGTTGTCTCACATTTCGTAAGAAACAACTACTTCAAAGCAGTAACATGTATGGAGTTGATTACAGTGAGGAGATTTAAAAGATGATAGGACCAGAAGACTTAGAAACCATTATTTTGTGGTTTTCTTTTTCTTTCATCTTTAGTGATTGATGAGAGGTGTGGAAAGCTTATTGAGACAGCTGAAGTTCTTAACACTCACAGGAGAAATAACATAAATCATAGGAACAAATATTTAGCTATAAAAAAAAAGTATCTTCAAGCAGCCCCATAATATTGACAAAGGGAGCAAGTTTAGCAGGACATATTCATGTTAACATTGATACTAGCTGTCATGTTACTTGAAAACCACAAGAAAGTTGAGCTGCCACTTAAGAAATGTACATTTAACTATAAAATGGACATTTCCTCTTTTTACTTACCTGTTCTGGAGCAGTAAGATTTTTTTGGAGGGTTGACTTTTCTCTGTTTAGAAGAAGGAGATATTTAGGCTACTCCTTTCCTGTCTGTCCTGGGTTGAGCCAGGATTAAGCTGATTTTCCTTTTACTGAGTTTTTTTCCTTCAGTAAGCTTTCTTTTAACTAGCAGCAAGTGTTCCAGCTAGTGGACTGATAACACTGGAATGTTTATGTTTCTGCTGAGACGCAAAGGTCAGTTTGTTCTATGCAGTCAATCTGCCACTGCAGATGCTACTGAGAGCAGCAGAATTGTATCTATGACCCCCCCGTAGGGGAGCTGGACTAGACAGACAGCAGAACTGACCAAAGGTATTCCATTTCATAGATCTACGTAAGCTCCGAGGAACGTCAGAGGTTAATTTTTTGGAGAGTGGGCTGGCCAAATGCACCACTCACAATCATAGTTTTTAGGGATGGATTGATTCCACATTTTCGGGCCTCATCTTTTCTGAGTGTGGATATTTGTGCTCCAGTATCTACCACAAAGGTCGCAGGGTACCTATTAGGACCAACACTACAAGTGATTTCCAAGTCACCCTTGGAATTTTGAGTTAGTCTTAAAATGTGCTGCCAATTGTGAGGAAGCTGATTGAGCTTAGAATCTGATTTATTTTCTTGTTGACAATCATCTTTGTTTTCGGGCATGTCTTCCCACGATTTTCCCAGATTGTTTGGCTCATCATTGCCAATAGTATTTTGTGTTTTGTTTTTCTCCTTCTGCTTTTTCTTTTTCATTTGTCTTGGTGCAGAAGGAGGGCAATTTAGTTTCCCTGATTGTTATTGTTCACAGGCCACTTCTCAACCAAATCTTTGAGATGACTGTAACTATAATTTCGTGTTAAAAGTTCAGGGGGTATACCTTTGCGTCGGGCTTCCTCTTTAAGCCGTGCAAAGGGCCCCTGGCGGGCGCCATTTTGTGACCCAGAACTCGTGGAGGGTTGGGGATCACGTGCAGT
The DNA here is from genome assembly GCA_020745705.1 of Hemiprocne comata. Lineage (NCBI taxonomy): Eukaryota > Metazoa > Chordata > Aves > Apodiformes > Apodidae > Hemiprocne > Hemiprocne comata. The sequence goes on along the minus strand of CM036590.1, from coordinate 37,419,114 downwards.
GTGTGGCCTGTTCCTGGAAGGTGTCTGGTTTCTAGTGGGGGCTCGGTCACCGCGCCGTCCTCCTGAAGTTCGGGGGGGGGGGTGCGTGGTGGCCTTGCAGCCACTGCGGCATAAGTTGGCTCTGGACTTTCACAGGCTGAGTCCACTTTGCGTATGGTGTGCCTTTTAGAGGCATCATATTCTGGCACTCCATACTGTCGGCCATACTCTGTTAGTTCTTTGGCCAGGTCTCCCCAAGTATATGGATTGTTGTCCTGATCATTATTTGCAATTTTGCCTTTCAGCTGGATTGCCAAATTTTTAAGCTGTCCCGGTAAGCCCCGGATAAGAATGTTCATTCTTTCTGGTCTTACCGGCTGCAGGAGGGGAGAATCTTGTCCCACAATTAAATCATTTTGATAAATCATTTGTATCACAGCGGCCTTATGAATGTTTTCCATTAGTTGTGTTATGTCACCTTTCAGGACTAAAGGCTCACCCCGTGACATAGGGTCTATTAAACCTACATTATAGGCAGCACGCTGTGTTATTGTCCACATAGCTTGGTAATTTCCAGTGGTAAGTGAAGCTCCTGGACCCCAATATCCAGAGGCTTCTTTTTCTGAAAGCAGAATATCGTCCCCGCCCTCAACAGAGACACGGATGACATATTCTGTGTCACTCTCTGTGGGTTTTTTACTGAACCGTTTTTTGAGGTCAGCCAACTCGATTGGTGAGTAAGGGGTTTGCTTTTGCCTAAGGATTGCCCTCCCAGTTTCAGTATCAATAGAATATTCTGACCGGATTACTGGCCTGAGGGTTTTATGCGGGGTTTCCTCATCATCTGAGCTTTGATGACGGGATGAATTGCAGGATGAATTGCGGGATGAATTTTTTTAATTACTTTCAATCAAAGTTGCCAATTTATTAATCTTTTTCCCCATTCTTTTCATTTCCTCATGTCCAGTATCCATCAGGGTCTGGATAGTGTTATTCACATCATGTTTAAGGGATGCAAGATCCTTCTCCAATTTGCTGATATTAGAGGAGGCGGCTAACCTGCGTTTGGGTTTACTGTATTGCTGGGTCCTCCTCTTGCTAAATGTCACGTGTTTTTTGGGAAGTGTGTGCGCTGTTTGCCCTTCATCACTGTCTGTATTGGATGTTTTAAGATTAACAAGCTCCTCCTCTAGTGGAAATGTGTCCCTCCGTGAGGTCATACCCCTCTTTTCACGGGACGAATCTGAGTCATATCCTCCCCCACATGGTACAGCTTTTTGATCCATATCTATGCCATTGTCCTTGAGAATTTGTTTTAGCTCTTCCTTCTCCTGCCAAATTAATGTTGCTAGAATAAAGAATGTTTTGGCATTATAAAAATCATAGCCAGCTTTTCTCACTCTTTGGTACTGATCTTTTGTCAAATTTGAAGCATCCTCCAGGTCTTTTAAATCCTGGCAAATTTCTTCCAAATTACCCTCATTATAGAGCCCTTTTATCCTATCGAAATAAACAGTTGAAGGGACGTACCCTCAGGCTTTGAGATGGCTGTAAAAAGGGATCACAAATGGATAATGCTTAAATTCGTCCTGGAATGGAGATGGGATGCAGATGGATGTTTCCTCAGATTTTGAACGCAGCTTATCTAGGAGTCCCATTACGCGTGGTGTGCAGCTCAGAGCTTCTAAGGTATATCCCACTTCTGACACCAGATTAAAATGTCCCGGTCCAAGCGGTGACTTGGACTCGGATGGGCTTGAGCGGTTAGCCCTTCTATATTTAGGATTCGCCCCTGATTTTGGGGATGGCGATGACGCCAATGTATGATACACCAGAAGCCCTAAATAGGAGAGCACACACGTCCACACGCAATGAAGACCAGACACAGAGTTATATTTTTTATGCTTTAACTGTTTGAGTAGAGTCACAAATGTCTAGGAGGTAAATTTAGAAGGTAGGATGCAAGGGGTGTGTATGAGTATGTGTGTGGGAGTTTAGATTGAAGAAAGAAAACTTATGATAGAGGGGGCTGGTATAGCGCGACGCGGTTTCCCTCTCAATAGGGTCGACGTTGTGCGTGGAAGTGAGGGCCGTTTGTGGGTTTACCCCAGGGAAAGATTACGGTTAATGACAGAAAAAGAAATATTATTAAATCTTACAGTCTCGACAAGCTGCACAAGGCGCTCTGTAACTTTAAGATGGCGGCTTCCACGTGGCGGTCTGTGGCTTCAAGATGGCGGCTTCCACGTGGCGGTCTGTGGCTTCAAGATGGCGGCTTCCACGTGGCGGTCTGTGGCTTCAAGATGGCGGCTTCCACGTGGCGGTCTGTAGCTTTACAGCAAAGGCAGCAGCGGCTCTGGGTGCGGCGGCAGGCTGCAGGCTTCACGGCAGCTGTAGCGGCGCCTTTAAGACTGCGGGCTGCGCTAGAGCAAAGCGGCTCGCGGCAGACGGCAGGCTGCGGGCGTCTTCCCCGACGGGAGGAGGGGGAGAGAGAGAGCGCCTTTGGGGAGATTCACTGTTCTTTTAGGTGCTCTCGAGGCAGTGGGGCTAGCAGATACTGAGCTTAGCGCTCCTGCTTTAAGCCCGGCTCTCGAGTAGTAGCTTTGTAGTTCTTTAGGCTTCCCCTTTTTGGATTCTCGGGTGGAGACCTAGCCTCCATAGCCGAGATCCGTGGCTCTTTTACCTCTCCTCCTCGGCACAGACGGGTGCAGGTAGGCGGGTGCGGCGGCGAGGCGGCAGGGCAGCAGTGAGGCAGCAGGGCAGCGAGGCAGCAGGGCAGCGAGGCGGCAGGGAGGTCCAGCGATGAAAAGAGAGCGAGAGCTCCCGCGAGCAGTCTCTTTATAGCCCCTAGGAGCCTTCTGATTTGGCGCATCTTTTGAATCCGATCATTTGCATATAGTTCCAGCCAATCAGATAGCTATCCAGCCAGCTGCAAGAGTCCCATCCAGGGCTTAGCAGCAGCCTTGGTCTAAGGCTTGCCCAGGCTTGTCCTGGACTTGCCCAGGCTTGTCCTGGTGCAGTCCTGTCTCCTTTACTAGGTGAATAGTTCTTTATGGGAGACAATTTTTCCCTTAGTGAGGGGTAAAACCCTCACATCCATCCATCCATCACCCAGGCTCAGCCGTGACCCTCATAACTCTCCCCACAGCCCTGTCTGCTCTGCTGTTATCTCAGACAGCGGTCCGAGGGATTTTGGGACTGCTCACAGCTAAGGAGAGTGCTGGGAGAGCTGCTGGGGGTGGGGGGAGGCAAGAGGCTTTTGCATATTCCTGAACATACCTGTATATAATTGTACATATAATTAAAGCTGTCTAATTTAGTTTTCAATCCAGCTAAGTCTCTCTCCTCAACTCTCTCCTTCTCTAGCTGGGTGGGAGGGGGAGGGGATCGAGAGCATTGTTTGTCTCTGGTTTATTTTTCGATTCTGAGTCAAACCTTGACACTGTCTTCTCATTTGTAATGCAGCATTTATAACATCTTTAAAGGTAGCTGAAAATCTACCATCTTAATCTCAAAAAAGGCACAGTAAAGTATATTTTATCCTTTAGGAGATGAACATTCTGTGATTTATAGAGTTGGTGTTAGAGAGGAGGTAATTATAGTTATGTCTGATGTGATTCTTCTCCCAAGTAACTAGGGATAGGACAAGAGAAAATGGGTTTAAGTTGTGCCAGAGGAGGTTTAGGTTGGATATTAGGAAAAATTTCTTTACTGAAAGAGTGATGAGGCATTGGAATGGGCTGCCAAGGGAGGTGATGGAGTCGCCATCCCTGGAGGTGTTCAAGAAGCATTTAGATGTGGCACTTCAGGATGTAGTTAGTGGCTGTGGTAGTTGGATTATAGTTGGACTCGAAGATCTTGAAGGTCTTTTCCAATCTTGATGATTCCATGATTCCATGATTGTTAGCAGAGAGTGATTTTATTGAATGTGAGAGTAGCAAGTAGGTGACTATTATGCCTTTGAACCTTTACACTGCTGATGGCTCTGAACTCAGTAAAGAAAGGCAGTCATTTTATGTGCAGTTTATTTGCGTGTACTGAGGGCATTTTATGTGCACCTTATCATTGTACTGACTGCCATTTTCATGTTTCCCCACAGGCCACTTCTTTATTAATGGAAATTATAATAATTAAATGCCTAAATCATTGAAGAAACAAACTGTGCCATGAAAGTATTCAGGCTTTCAGATGCTATAGTGATGGGCACAATACAAAAATAAAATAAACAACAGAAAAAAATTTATTAACCATCTTTCATGTAAAATAATTAATAAATTATAATATCTCTCCATATGAAACAAAACATTACCATAGCTTTGTAAACTTCCAGCATTTTTAGGGATAAAACTATCTTCTTGGTATAGACCTGTTATATTTTTTAGCTTTTTTTATTGTGCATTTTTATGTTTTAAAGTATCTAAAGGAAACTGAAATCCAGCATAGCTCTATGTCAATTTATGACTTAAGCTATAGGAGTAGCCTTCCCAATGCTATTATAAATTTAGCTTTTATAGGATCTCAGAAGATGTCCAGCTTCCCCTTTCAGATAAAAGCTACAAGCATGTCTGAAATGCCAAATAGTTTTAAGAAAATTGCATATTCTTTAGCTCCAGCTGCATTTTTGTGTCTTTCTGCATGTGTAGCACACAAGCAGATTCTACACAACAGGATGAAATGAAACCATGTAAGCCAGCTCCACATATAAATAGAGTACTTGGTAATGTGGCATGGTATCTTTGAAACTTGTGTCCTCTCTTCTATCATGTTATTATGTATGTATTTTTACATACTGTACTAATTATTTTTTGCTGAACATCGCAAGACCAAATGTATAGTTATTTTACATATTTTATTAGTTGTGCTAAGTACATATTCAAAGAGAATATTATAATATCCTTTAAAAAAGGAAGGCTGGGGCTTTGGATAAAATTTATTACAATTGAGTATAATGACTTAAAACAAATTCTCTTCTTTGTTATACTTTGTTTATATGCATGTTTCTTATGAAGCAGAAGCTTTAGTTTCCACAAGAGGAGCCACATAATGTAATTCTTTTTCAGTAGATGTTACTGCAAGATATGAGGAAGAAAAATGCAAGCCCTTGAAAATATGACTCCTCTCAACTCTGTTGCCAAGTATCACTGGAATACCAACTTGCAGCTCATTCAGCCAGCTGCTAGATTAGTAAAGTTATTTTTTGTCACTTACAAACTGTAGTAGGATATTGTAAGTCAGCTAAGTTGTCAAGGAAATTTGCATAATTGCAGATTAAATATTTTAAGAGGAAATAGATGTGCAAACAAGCAAGAAGGAAAATTTCATAGAACAAACTTACTGGTTAAGACAGTTCAGCTTTATTAAACAAACTGTTTGATCAGTTTTAGTCAGCAAGCATATTTCTGAGTGTTGTGCTTAATTTGATTGCAATAGTTAATGAACCATCTCAGTACGAAGAGTCACCTTATCTGAATTATGAACAAAACATCCTGCTTATGTATGCTTGCGTCTTCATGAACCAGGCCAAACCTTTCTGCTGCTACAAAATAAAAGAGTATTTTGCTATGAGCTGGGTTTCATTTTCCTGTTTATGACTGCCCACGGACAATTTTATTTAATTTTCCTTGCTTAAAGCTCTAATTTCGTGATCTTATCAATAGACTGCTATGTCAAACATGCCAGCTTTGAATTATGTTATGGCAATTACCACTGGAAAAATATTTTTATTCAAATTCAAGTCTTTATATTCTTCTGAGTATTTTGCATGAGCATTTGGTAATTCTGCTTTCTTACTGAAATTCTGCTATGGAATTTACATATATTTAGACTAATTTTTAATTACCTTGGTGAAGTCCTACGATGATATTTTATTGAAATAACCCAAGCAAAACATAGATGAAGAAAAAAACACCCACCGAAAAATTGAAATATGTAGCACTGTTTAGTAACATAAAAACATGGAAGTCCCTTACAGGATTAAAATACTGTATTAACCAGCACAAAAGCTTTACAGTGATCAGTTACAATACCCTAGGGCTACCTATCTGATCTAGAACACACAGCTTACAAAAAGGTTAGGTGCTACAGGCTTGTAGCAACCTGGAATACTGGTAAAGCCCAGTTATAACTTCAATGGTAAATGTTATTTTAATATAAAACCCTGATACTAATCTAACTTAGACCTGTTTTGTTCTTGTGTATGATTCACATTCATAAATTCCAGGGTCAGTGAGATAAAAGTTCAAGTATGTATTTGCAAAAAAATTATTAATATAATCTAAGATTCCCTCTGTTGGTTTTCAGCCTTCATACTTCAAAAGGATTTCCCAGAAAGTTTCTATACACAGTATTAAGTATAATTAACTCTGATCAAGAATATTTCAGAAAAGAATATGTTGCTTGAGAGCTCTTCCTTGTCTCACGAGTCTTTGCAAGAGACACCTTTCATCCTAAACAAGTGCCAGCTATGCTAATTAAAAAAAATGCATGAAGCAAAAATAAAACTACACTGTAATATTAGACTACAAATGCTTCATCAAGTACTTCCAATACTTCATTCAAACCACGGGATAAGATCCATTCTTAATTTTGTAAGTTAAAAATTAAATTGCGCTTACAGTAAAATTATTTAGGTAAACTATGGCAAATGGTCCACAAATGTATTTGCATGGAAAAAAAAAATACAGATTTTCAAAAGCACAGATAGGATTTAAGCAATACACATTGATGTTTCTATTGTTTTTCAGAAGTAAAATGTCTAGCCACTTATTATTCCTTAAAATCTCCTCTTAGGCAATCAGAACTTAATGAAAGGAGGACATTTGTGTTTTCATTTTTCTATGCAAAATAGCTCAAAATTAGTACAGAATTCAAACTGAGTCATGTTGACGAAGATTGACTGATCTGTCCCAATATATCATAGAGTTTAGTAAAATGATGATTCAGAAAAAAATAGTTTTAGAACTTTCTATTTTACTGTAGTATTTAATACAACTTTTTTTTGTTTGTTTGCTTGTTTTTCGGTTTCTTTTAAATCAGAAAAGATGGGTTGTACTGGACTGAAAATATAAATGTTGCAATTTTTTTAAATGCTGAGATTGTTTCAAACTTGATAGCCAAAACACACTTAATAGATTAATGTGTATATTTGCAATAATGCTGGAATATCCAAACACTCATTTAAAAAAAAAAAAAAAAAAAGTAAAAAAACAGGAATAAATTTTGTTGAAAAAAACACTCCCAGTTAGGATTTCTAATAAAATCTTTTCAGCTTCAAATTAAACCGGATTATATGAGTGGTGGATGAAAAACTGGATGTTAGCCAGCAATGTGCACTTGCAGCCCAGAAGGCCAACTGCATCCTGGGCTGCATCAAATGAAGCATGACCAGCAAGCAGGTCAAGGGAGGTGATTCTCCCCCTCTACTCTGCTCTCGTTAGATCCCACCTGGAGCACTATGTCCCAGTTTTAGAGATGTCAACATAAGAAGGAAGTGGTGCTGTTGGAGTGAGTCGAGAGGAGGGTCATGAAGATGATCCAAGGGCTGGAGCAGCTCTGCTATGGAAACAGGCTGAGAGCTGGGGATTTAGCCTGGAGAAGAGAAGGCTCCAGGGAGACCTCATAGCAGCCTTCCAGTATCTGAAGAGGGCCTACAAGAAAGCTGGGGAGGGACTTTTAAAAGGGCTTGTAGCAATAGGACAAGGGGTAATGCTTTCAACTGGAAAAGGGTAGATTTATGTTAGACATTAGGAAGAAATTCTTTAGTGTGTGGGTGGTGAGACACTGGAACAGGTTGCCCAAGGAGGCTGTGGATGCCCCTTCCCTGGAAATGTTCAAGGACAGGTTGGATGGGGCTTTGAGCAACCTGGTCTAGTGGGAGGTGTCCCTGCCAGTGGCAGGAAGGTTGCACTAGGTGACCTTTTAAATGTCCCTTCCAACCCAAACCATTTCATGATCCTCTGATTCTAGAAGTACATTTGATAGAAAGCTGATTATACCCAAGTAACCAGTAACTTGATTATTCAGTTATATTATTAATCTGCAATTCCTATGATCAAATGTCCTGTCTATGCCTATTTGATCAAAAATTCCAGAATTTCTTGATTATGATTGTTCTCACTTGAATCTTTTGGAATCAGATGAATGCAAGTATTTCATCTTGTGTCTTTTCACTCTCTATGTCCAATTGCAATGATCTGTACTTACTACTGATGTCTCCCAGCACTTCCACGTCCTTCTTAGACTGTGGTGCTCTAAACTGCACACAGTACTCGAGGTGTGGCCTCACCAAGGCTGAGTATAGGGGCAGGATCACCTCCCTGGTCCTGCTGGTCACACTATTCCTGATGCCGGCCAGGATGCTGTTGGCTTTTTTGGCCACCTGGGCACTCTCCTGGTTCATCTTCAGCCACTGTCAATCAACATCCTCAGGTCCCTCTCAGCTGGGCAGCTCTCCAGCCACTCCTCCCCAAGCCTGTAGCACTGCTGGGGGTTCTTGTGGCCCAAGTGCTGGACCCAACATTCAGTCTTATTGAAACTCATATAATTGGCCTTGGCCCATTGGTCAAACCTGTCCAGATCCCTCTGTAGAGCCTCCCTACCCTCAAGAAGATTGACACTCCCACCCAACTTAGTGTCATCTGCAAACTTACTGAGGATGCACTCTATCCCCCCATCCAAATCATCAATAAAGATGTGAAACAGGAGTGGCCCCAGCATTGAGCCCTGGGGAACACCACTCGTGACCGGCTGTCAACTGGGTTTAACTCCATTCAACACAACTCTTTGGACCTGGCCGTCCAATGAGTTTTTTATCCAGCAAAGCATATGCACATCCAAGCCACAAGCAGCCAGCTTCTCTAGGAGAATGCTGTGGGAAACCTTGTCAAAGGCCTTGCTAAAGTCAAGGTAGACAACATCCACAGCCCTTCCCTCATCCAATAAGCAGGTCACCCTGTCATAGAAGGAGATGAGGTTAGTCAAACAGGACCTGCCCTTCATGAACCCATGCTGACTGGGCCTGATCACTTGGTTATCCTGCAGGTACCGCATAATGGTACTCAGGATGATCTGCTCCATCACCTTCCCTGGTACTGAAGTCAGACTAACAGGCCTGTAATTTCCTGGATCATCCATCCCTTCTTGTATATGGGGGTAACACTGGCTGATTTCCAACCTGCTGGTACCTCTCCAGTCAGCCAGGACTTCTGATAAATAATAGAAAGGAGCTTGATGACTACCTCTGTCAGCTCTTTCAGCACTCCTGGGTGCATCCCATCCAACCCCATAAATTTGTGCACATCTACGTAGTGTAGCACGTCACTGACCATCTCCTCCTGGATAGTAGGGGGATCATTCTGCTCCTGGTCCTTGTCACCTAGCTTAGGGAGTTGGATTCCTTCTATATAACTGGTCCTGCTACTAAACACTGAGGCAAAGAAGTCATTAAGCACCTCAGCCTTTTCCTCATCCTTCATCACCATGTTTCCTCCTGCATCTAATAGGGGATGGAGGGTCTCCATGGTCTTTCTTTTGTTTTTGATACATTTATAGAAGCTTTTCTTGTTGTCCTTTACCATGGAGGCCAGATTAATTTCTAGCTGGGCTTTGGACATTCTAATTCCCTCCCTGCATAGCCTCATAGCATTTTTGTAGTCATTCTGAGTGGCCTGCTCCTTCCTCCAAACGCCATAGATTCTCTTTTTCTCCCTGAGCACCAGCCAAAGCTCCCTATTCAGCCAGGCTGGTCTTCTATACTGCCGGCTCGCCTTACAGCACATGGGGATGGCCTGCTCCTGCGCCTTCAAGACTTCCTCATTGAAGAGTGCCCAGCCTTCCTGGACTTCTATACCCTTCAGAATAAATTCCCAAGGGATTCTGGAAATCAGGCTGCTGAACAAGTCAAAGTTTGCTATCTGGAAATCTAGGGTGGACCTGAGGGACGCCACTTGTCTCTGATCTCCATCTGGACTTTAAAACATTGACCACTACTTTCTGGATGTGACCATCCAACCAATTCCTCATCAACTGAAAAGTTCATCTATCAAATCCATATATCACTGTAAACTCCCTCAAGGGCAGGCAGGCCCTGCAGAGAGACCTCGACAAATTAGAGAGATGAGCAATCACCAACCGCACAAAGTTTAACAAGGGCAAATGCTGGATTCAACACCTGGGATGGGGAAACCCTGGTGGTAAGTACAGCCTAGGGAACGAGTGGCTGGAGAGCAGTGTGACAGAGACGGACCTGGGGGTCCTGGTTGATGGCAAAGTGAATATGAGCCAGCACTGTGCCCTGGCAGCCAGGAGAGCCAACCCAGTCCTGGGGTGCATCAAGCATAGCTTTGTCCGCCGGTCTACGGAGGTGATTTTCCCGCTCTACTCTGCACTGTTGTGGCCTCACCTTGAGTACTGCATTCAGTTTTGGGCACACAATATAAAAAGAACATCAAGCTATTGGAGAGTGTCCAAAGGAGAGCCACAAGGGTGGCGAAGGGTCTGGATGGGATGACTTATGAGGAGCAGCTGAGTCACTTGGATTATTCATCTTGGAGAACAGGAGGCTGAGGGGTGACCTCATTGCAGTCTACAGCTTCCTTATGAAGGGAAGAGATGGGGCAGGTACTGATCTCTTCACTCCTGTGACCAATGACAGGACTTGGGGAAATGGCAAGAAGCTGAACCAGGGGGGGTTTAGGTTGGATATCAGGAAAAGGTTTTTCACCCAGAGGGTGGTCAAGCACTGGAACAAGCTCCCCAGGGAAGCAGTCACAGCACCAAGCCTGCCTGAGTTCAAGAAGCGTTTGGATGATGCTCTCAGGCACATGGTATGATTCTTGGGGTGCCCTACACAGGGACAGGAGTTGGACTCGCTGATCCTAATGAGTCCCTTCCAACTCAGCATATTCTATGATTCTATGATATTATGGGGGACTGTTTCAAAGTCCTTATGGAAGTCCAGATAGATCACATCTGTAGCTCTTCCCTTGTCCAGTGATGGAGTTACTTCATCACAGAAGTTCACTAGGTTGGTCAGGCAGGAGTTGCCCTTGGTGAAACGTTGATGTCTGTCTCTAATCACTTCCTTGTCCTGCATGTGCCTTAGCATAGATCTTCCCATGCACAGAGGTGAGGCTGACAGGTAGTTCCAAGGGTCCTCCTTTCTACTGTTTTCAAAAAAATGGGTGCAATGCTTCCCATTTACCTGTCACCAGGGACTTCACCTGACTGCTATGACTTTTCAAATACCGTGGACAGTGGCTTGGAAGCTGCATCAGGCAATTCCTTCAGGATGCTGGGATGCATCCTCTAATAAAGGAGTAAAAGTTTTAATAGAGAAAAAAATTAGATTAAGCACCTCAGTCTTGACAATGTCTAATCTCGTGCCCTCTTCAGACCTTTCTGAACTGTAATGTGTTAAGGGATAGTTACTGTTCTAAATTATATGCAGAAATGCTTACAACTATTTCCTCCAACCCGATTTCCTCAGACATACATTAGACTGGTTAAAGCCTAACAGTTTAATAGCTCTAGGAGTTACTTGGCACAGTTTTTCATCTGCACATGCACTCAAGAAGATGTATATCGTAAAGGATGATTAATACATCATTTATACTACCAATGAAAGGTTAGTCATAGATCATAGCAAATCCCCATGCCAGGAGTAAAACGAATAACATTTACATTTTAAAAAGAAAATATTTTATAAACGTGTAGAATTTGATGGTAGCAGTACCCTGTTATATAGTTATTTTGCAAGGAGATTAATGAATTGTCCAATGTAGATTATGGGAGGTGCAACAATTTTTTTAAAACATTTAAAGGATTTTTCAGCCCTTTCTCCTTACAACTAAAATGTCTTTATAAGAGCAAAGGTGCTTTAGCAGAAAATGCAAAGACACCATAATCCAGCAACAGTTAGTTTTATATCAGTATTTTTTTGTGTAATTAAAGTTTAGTAATCCCCTAGCTGTTCAATAAATATCACAATATTCTCTCCTGTGTGAGCAATGAGCTCCTTCATAATGATATACATGGAGTAAACATTCTATCTTTATAAATTTTTGTCTATAGGGAAATTGTAAAAGGCTTCTGATCTTTTTTTTTTTCTTAATTAGGAAAAAATAACCAAACTGTGTTTGAAAAAATGTGAAAGGAACAAATGCCTCTTTTAAGGCTTACTGTACAACAAAGTTTGCTGTCAGCCTCAAAATGGATTCTTAATGTTCCTTGCAAAAACAGAACAAAGTGCTTTCCATATTTCTCTTCCTTCTCCTGCTACTGAAGACACGTGGAGCCTGTTGGATTTCATCAGCTTATTAATTTTCCCATGTCTTAGTATTTCTATCACACTTTTGTACACTAAGGATTTCTGTACGCTTGAGACAGTACCACAATAACAAATCAGGATGATGAATGATCTCAAGTATGGTCCTTATTATCCTGTCTCAAGTGCATTCAGTATCTCGAATTTATCACATTCAGGAAGTTTTGAGATCAAAGAAATCATTAAAGCACAGCCATCAAAACAAAGTCAGAGGAACATAGTCTATTCCCCAAAACATTTTTTTCACAGGTTATTTTATCTTCTCTGGTCCCAAATCTTGGAAAACCTGAACACTCTAAAAACCAACTTTTGCAGTCTTTTTAATAATCCATTTCTGTCTCTGCTGGCTTCTCACCCTACTTCTGCATACAGAAAAGGGCAGCAAGCTGCTGTGCGTGGATCATTATTTGATTTATATGCACAAATTCTTTAAATCTGAGAGAACACCCCTGAGCTTTTTAACCATGCATTTGGGTTAGTTAAGTAATTAAATACCTTCAATACAATTTAAAATATTTTGGTCAATGTAAAATTCAATAATTTATTATTTGTATTCTCTTCCTATACTTAATATACTAACCTGAAAGCCACTACACTACTGCTAAAAAATGTGAGATATAGGGTGATTAAACATAAACATCTTCTGTATTTAGGCTTAGTATTGTGATAGTCCATGTCCTGCTGTAATTTCCTAAGCAATGTTCAACGGATACAATGTTTTTTCCTGATTAAGAATGCTGGAAAAAAATAGACACTTTCATTTTTTCCACTGCAAATTTATTTTGCTATATTACAATCCTGTAAACAGTTGTACTGTTTATCAGAATAGAACATGTAAGTATTTATGATTTTTTTTTATACTTAACTAGCTCTCACAGTTGAATAATTGCAACTTATTAGAATAACACTTGTTTTTTTGAAAAGCCTTTCTCTGGATGATGTCATTAACATCTACAGATATGACAAGAGTTTTAAAGATGGAAGAACAGTAGGTGACCCAGGAATCATACCAACACAGAAAGGAGTCTGTGTGACTCTTTCTTAAGGAGAATAAACTGCCTGCTATTACAGAGGAGCTAGAGACTGTACGATGGTGCTGCATAAAAGAAGCATGACATGAGCTACAGAACTTAGGTGGGAAAGGATTCTGAGGAGTGAAAATAAAAATCCACCAATCTTTCTTCAAACCCTAAAAAATTACACTTGAAAGTTTCTCAGTGCAGCAAATGAAGCACTACTGAACACCTCAACAAAGTGACAGCTCAGATGGTTTTCAGTTGCATTCACTGGATCCTTCAGGGAAGACAGCAAAGGGAACAAGATCATGAAAACAAGAGATGCACCCAGCACAGGTGTTATTTGAATTGCATGCATCTCTATTGAGACACAGAACTAATGGATGTACTCTCTGAGAGCGGTTGGCATTGTATCTCTCTGGGGTTTGAGGCTCTGTGAGAGACGGACTCTATAATGGCCTTTATTCCAGCGACATTCACTGACCATTCCTGGCGATGCGCCCCCCCGGCACTCGTGGGGAGAGGACAGAGGTACCAGGCGCATGCGCACAGACTACAGACTGCAGCTCCCAGGAGGCACGGCGGGGCCGGAACCGGAGGAGGAGCAGTGAGGCGCGCTCTGTGAATACTATACGGATCCAGCCGCCGCGGTGAGCGTACCGCTGCGGAGGCTGCCGTGCCGTTACGGCGCTGCTCCCTGTGGTTGTTGGCGTGTGGACGTACCGAGCGGACGTTTGCCTGGAGTCTCAGGGGACAGGACGTGGATCCCGACCAGGGATTGGCTTCGGCCGTACCCCCCGGTGGTGAGAATTGCGAACATCTTACTAACATTCCTACAAACATTCCTACATAATATTCACACATACCAGACACTCACTTCTCTTTTCCAATATTCTTCTATTTCCCAAAGGCTCTCTCCAGGCTTTCCCTCTTATCCCTGTCCGGGAACGGGAGTAGGGGGTAAGGGGAGGGATTCTCTCTTGTTTTCTGTGTGTGTTGTTATTGGCATATAGATGTAGTGTTGTACAGCTGTTGGTATATGGATATATAGGTGTGAATACAGATATAGAGGTAGACCTTGTGTGTGTTAGGTGATACTTAATAAATCTATTGATTCCTAAGCGTTATTTGTGAGTGTGACGGGGAGTGGTCTTCAGCCCTCGGTTTCCCCGAGGTGGGGGTGTGGGTCGCGGCTTTACCTCTCTCGGTCCACGACAGGCTCATACAGCTGAGAAGTGGAACTGTAAAGCAAAAGAATCAAGGAGACAATGGAGAAAGAGATTGAAAATATTCCTATGTGTTTTTACTATGTAGAAGGACATAAAACTATCATAACAGCCAATCCAATACCAATAGAAGGAAGAATATTAAGAACAGAAATAGTACTCATACTGATTGAAATGCTACTCAGGTGTTTCTGACTATGCCTAATATTATTGTGAGACTTAGTGTGATCTGAAAGAACTGTCAAAACATCAAGAACATGAACAATGAAATAAGAAATTGAAGGTTACAGTGTAGGATGTGAAACCAAATACTATGTGGCAGAAATATGGAAAAAGAGAGACTGGCATCTCTAAATGCTATACACTATTAAAAAACACATGATACTGGGGAAAAAATGTAGCAGAACAATATTCTTTTACCTATACTTTAAACTCTGAGAAAATAAGAGATAACACAGCTACAACAGCTGTTTGATTAAAACTCTCTGAAAAGGGGTAATATTACCATATTGCCATTGCATTCTATAGAAATAAAAGCAAGTTATCAGGGAAAGTTCACCTAACTGGACAAGAAATTGTATCAAAATATGTTGGAAAAGCCAAATGTTGAACAGGTAGAAAAAAAGAATGAAATCAAGAGCCAGGAAATTAAATAATGTACACTGTGTAGCACGTATCTACAAAGTCTAATTATATAACTCAGGTCTGTAATTTTACAACAGTGATTAAAAGAAGTTATTTTCTAAACTGGATTTGGGAAAAAAAATGTAATTGAGAAAACAGCAACATGCCTCTAAGACAACTGAAGAAGTGAGAATTTCTTTTGACCTAATATTGCAGATCACAAATTAAATAAAAATGTGGTATGGAACAAACTAGCAATCTAAAATTGTAGTGAGGGAGGCTGGATCAGGTCATCCTGTGCCAAGATTTTTTTTTACTGCTTAAATTAACTGCAGAGTTGTATAAAAGGAAGTGAAAATACAGTAAAAATGGTATTTGAATGTTCTTAAAGACGGTAAATCCAGAGGAATCCAAATTGCATAAGCACTGACCCTGGAATACTTCATGTACTTAGGCAACAAGTAAAAGATAATAATTGAAGACTATCAGTTCAGTAGATTATTCCTGACCATTCTGTGCCCATAGATACAGCAAAGGTACTGATTAGGCATCATGAAAGACTGTCACCCTTCTTGAATAATTTAAACATAATTATGCTCCTTCAATTACCATTTCCCTGTATTCGGCCTGGACAAAGACAATTAAAATGCATTTCCTACAAATGGGTAATTTTCGTACGTATTGGATGTGCTCTTGGATATTTAAAGTCCAGCATCTTTGTGATCAGAGAGTTTTTCCATGGATTTAAAATTTTGTGCTTGTTGGGAGCTTTGCTGAATATTTTAAATTTCAGGCTTTTATTCTCTGTAACTTTTCATTTTTACATTTTTTTCCCCTAAGATATTTCTTTTCATTTTTTGTATTTTCTTCTTTTTTCTGTTGAGTAAAGGTAGAAACATGTCTTTCTATTTGTGTGTATATGTGTAAAAACACATCTTCAGACATTTCAGATTATTAAAATGAAGCAATTCAAGGTATTTTCAGTAGCAGAATCACTGAGTGATTATAAAAGAACTTCAACTTGCTCTAAAATGCCAAAAGGAACAATACAACTGACAAATATTTGAGAGAGAAACAGTATGTGTAACTTGGTTAGATTTTTCACACTATCCACAGTTACCTTTCTCCTGGGACAAGAACATGAAACAGAACAAGCTGAGGCTTCCACTGCAGTTCATTCTTTCTATACTTATGATCTAGTAAGTGATGTTTTTTATGACCGACTGATGAAATAGCTGATCAGGGACAGAATCAGTTCTTGTCTCTCTTTTCTTCAAATTAATCACACCCAGTGCTTTGTAGAATGAATGACCAAACAGAAGCTCTGAGTGTCAAAAATCTGGGGCTATTTACATGAATAATAGAAGGGACATGCATTAGGGATATCGGTATCAGTCCCAAACAGAACAGCTATGTGTATGAATATCCCAAATTGAAAATAAACAGGAGAAAAGTATAGCCATTTTCCATCTTTATTCAATATTATATAGCTAAGAATGTTGACGGAAGTACTACCTTCAGCTTTCAAAATTTAGTATGATAAAACTCATATGCAAGTTATATGTATGTATAGCATAATATTTTGTTTTAACAAAATATAGACACGTCTGTTAATTCACACCTTGCAGGTTTAGAAATCTAACTGATGTACCAGGGTACTAGTAATGTCTTTGTGTGTTATTGTTAGAACAAATAGAAAGAGGCAGTTCTTTCTAGAAGACAAATCACACTTTAGGTGGCTTTATGCTTGGAGGTCAAGATTTCCTCCAGTTTTACAAGTCTATGTTAACCTGAGCAACACAGGTTCTTATAACCAGTGGAACCAAGCCAAGCTTTAAGGTCTCGGTAAGAAAACTGCTTTCCTCATAGTTACTTACTTGCCTTGAATCAGATTTGCGTAATACATTTACACTGACATGTTGGTACAAAGTAGGCCTCTTACTAATGTAACAATAGCATAGAATCTCTTTACCACACTTTTTCTTCACATCCATATGAAATCTACACACATTCGTTATTTCTATAAGGACTGCTGTTCCCCATGGTGAGCAGAGGTGTATTTGTACAATATATAATATCTAGATATTTTTGTTGCTTTTTAAAAATTATTTATCTCTTCTGCTCCTTATGAAATTTACTTATAATCTTCTAAGACAAAGCTCTGATAGGTAATACGTTTTTCCTCCTGATAGTCTTCTGTTTCTATTCTGTTAAAATATTGAGCTGGTAAAACATAATGTTGCCCTAACAGAGTTGCAATGGTTTGTATTTCAGGCTTAACAGGAAGTTGTTCTTCTTCATTCTTTTCCTTGAAAATCCAATCACACTAAAATTACCACATTGGATCAAATCTGTATGATGTTCAGGTCAGGATCCTAACTCCCAACAACCACAGCTATCAGGTACAAGCAGTGGAAAAAAGCTTACAGTCAAGAGAAGTTACACTTGCTCAAATGTTTTCATGTAAACCCTTAATATATAGAGTCCTGAGCCCTTAATCATGAAGCATTTATGTCTTTCTAAATACAGATGATAACAGGATATTCTAGCTGCTATGGTAAATATTTAATTCATCTTTTAATCTTACGATAGTCAAGGATGACTTTGACAATGAGTGCTGCAAGTGAATTACATACTGTATGGAAATATTAATAAACTTGAGTCTTTTTGAATCAAGCACATTTCAGTTGCACTGAACTTCACCTTATAGTACAGAGAGAAGAAAAAACTCTGATTTTTCTTGTCACCTTTTTCCAGTTAAGCACTAGATTCTCATATCGGCAATTAGCTGGGCTCAGTTACTGGGTCTCCTAAAGAACTCTTTTGGGAACGTAACCTCTGAGAGATTTTTCTGAAATAAGGGGTTGATCTAAGCCCACCAGATCCACTGATGGGTAAATAAGATATGCTACAAAATGCTTAGAAACTTCTGAAAATATCTATCCATTTTACAGGCCTCAAGGAGAAGGTGAGCAGAGTAAGAAACAAGAGTAGTTATAATTAATTAAATTACAAACTTAGTATGTGTGGCAATTATTAATTTTTTATTTAGGTGTAGTGCTAAGAAGTTTCTGTACTAAGTTTCAAGAAGTCTACACAAAAACAGGAAATTATTTTCTTGCAGAGCAAGAAGCTGGAAAGTTCTGTATTTTGAATCAACAGTAATGGTCATACTAAATTCTTCCTTTTTCTGAAAAATTATAGGGCACACTGATCTCGACTCGGAAATTTTAAGTTCTGTTGACTCAAAATAATGGAGTAAGGAAGACAGTGCAGTGACTGCATAAAGGTAATTTGGGCATCCATTTCAGAAAAAGCCAGTAACAGAAAACACAATGTACAAAATTCATTTTAGTATTACTATATTTTAAAGATTCAGTGTCACAACATTTTATCATCCATTTTATATAGATTACATTTGTAGACATTTTCTAAAAATATCAGCGTGGCCTAATGTCAGTATTTGCACTTTTT
The DNA here is from genome assembly GCA_020745705.1 of Hemiprocne comata. Taxonomy (NCBI): domain Eukaryota; kingdom Metazoa; phylum Chordata; class Aves; order Apodiformes; family Apodidae; genus Hemiprocne; species Hemiprocne comata. Next base: position 37,400,473 of record CM036590.1, on the reverse strand, counting down.
CCAGTTAATTTCATTTTTACCCTGTATTGTTTTATTATACTTCCACTATTTTTATTTACATTCTTTACAACATTCAGCTGCTCTGTAGTCTTGATTTACACTCAATCAATGTAATTAAAGTATTTATTGTGGGCTTATAAGATACTCAGTGGTCTATATGTCCACACTGTGTCTCCCACAAACTTAAATGTTTTTTGGGTTTTATGCTGTTCATCAAGCTAAATCTTTAAAAAAAAACCCACCGACCAAAACAATCAAACAAACAAACAAGTAGAAGCTCACATCTGATTTGAATTTCCCTCTAACCTTAGAACAAATTTAGAACTTAAAATAACAGCCTTTCAGATTGCAATTAGGTACAGTAAAGACACTTTCTTATTATCAGTGACTTAACTAAAAGTTTTTCTGCTAACAGAAAAAGACAGACTTAAACTCAGTTCTTAACATCACTATCTCTTTTTACATTATATTTCAGGACTTTTAGACAGTGAAACTTCATACAATAGTGTCATATGGAATTCATCTTGGAATATAAAAATGTCAAATAGCAGCATATTGAGTTCTATCTATTTTGTTGCTTTTTATGGTTAAGTTTAATGCTGGCTGATAGCTGTTTTTCATTGTTTAGGTATCTAACTTTAATCCCTAATTTTAATGTTGTGAAAGCTCTCACAGATAGCATCCACACACAGACTGGACAAATTTCCTCTGGTCTAGATGCAAACCTAAACAAACAGGACTAAGACAAGTATGTTAGATATCCCACTGAGAAATTGAAGTGGAAGGGCTTTAAGGAGAAATTTTAAAAGTGATCATAAATACGGACCTCTTCTTCAATAGGTTATGATTGATCAACCATTATGTGAAGCTTATTTTTTCAGAAACTGAGTCTTACTGAAGGTCATGGGTATTAAATTACAAAATATCTTTTTTTTTTCTTAATGGAAGTTCTTAAAACACGTAAATAATACCAAAAAATGTCCCATTATACCCCTGCGTTCTTCCCAGATTATGCCCAGTTTACCTACTTGAAAAGATGGTATCCCATTAAAAAAAAGGGGCAAGATAAAGGCAATAATAATAGAATAATATACTTAAAGTCCAATTGACTTTTGATTTTTGTTCATAAACTTCAAAAACCAGAGTTTACTGGTTTTGAAGTAAAGGATTAACAGTTCAGCAGAAAAGAACAGCCTTTGTTTTCTGTATCCTGTTATTTCTATGTAATATTGGAAGCCAATGAATGGCTTTGACTAGTAGTCAATGCCAGGAAATTCAACAGTAAAAGTGGAAGGGGAAAAGGAAATTACTTTTCATGTTCAAATATATGTCAGTAAATTGAAAAATTAAAGGACAAAAAAGGTTTGGCATAAAATAAACTTTTTACACCTCAGAGTTGCACACAGAATTATCTTTTAGAGTATCAAATCGAAAAATGCATCTAAGTGAAGCCATCTCTTATCTGTTAATAAGCAGAAACGGTATTAAAAAAGCAATTGGGTGAAGTGTTGATTTTAGGGTCTCCAGGTAAATTGTTCTGTGTAATTTAATGTCACTCATCAGCTTTTTTTCTTGATAGAAACTGAAAAACCAAAAAGTATTAATCCAGTTTTAATGTTAGCATCCTTAAAACTCATTGACTCAGGCTGTTTACAGTCCCCCTCGAAGGCATTCACAAGGCCAAGTTCCCTGATCACCCTCTTTGGCTCTGAGAGTGTAATTAGACATTATGGGAGTGCTCATCTGGAGAGAATGTCAAGTTTAGTCAACATCCTTCACCAAAGTTTCAGGCAGTCTAGACCCACGTGTACTGATGTATATTAAGACACATACCAAAGAACACATACCATTTTGCCCTCAAGCTGAGCTACAGAGTAGGTGTACCTGTGCCTTTCACTACAGCAGAATTTTGCTCACAGTTGCTGCTAGCATCTTGTCTCGCTGCTACAGCTATGAAGTGGAGAACTATTCACAAGGACCAAAAGAGCTAGTCTGATTTTTCACAAGAGCCTCTGTTCTTGGAGTTCCTGCTCCAATACTGCCGGGCAAGAGACAAGATGATGTCTGTGATTTCTTTCAAGAAGAAAAGTTAAAGTGAACCTGCAAATCATGACTTTCCTGCATAAAACAGCAGAAGTGCACATTCTTATTGCCCCTTGACAGCTGCTGAACTGAGTTTGATGGATTCCTACTTTGTTTTTCCTTCATTGTCTTGATTCCTCTCATTCATTTCAGAACAAGCAACAGTGCTGCTCATAGCCAATATAAAGGCTAGCACAGCCTCACAAATAAAAACAATTAAAAAGGGAGATTAACCCTTTAACCTTTACTCTCACACAAAACGTACACATGCATACCAAATTTCTGCATTGGTCCCAGTCTGCCCAGGCCTTTTTTACATCATTCAACTCAGCAGTGAAACGAACTGTTGAGGAGACAGCTGGAATATAACTCACACAGGGACACTTTACTCATAGTCCAGGTTCTGGTAAGCTTGGTCTGTCATGACATGTCAGATGCACAATTTCAGCAGGGTCATTCATATAACAATGGCATAGCAACTTCTTGGAGGACTGATGCACTCCCAGGATTTAATCAATCCTGTAACACTCTATTATGGGTTTACCTGGTTTCACAGTCGCTCTTCCAAATGTGCCTCACCCTTCATGTAAAATTCACTGTACATTGAAGTTCCACCCTAAGAATGGAGGAATGGAAAGATTGTTAATATGGCTGCCTACTGGGCACGCCAGTACTGGAGCAATCCTAAGAAACAGTCTGTCAGAGCAAGGAAGGAATTCCCTGACTTCACTTCAAAGAGTCAGCAGTTATGGGAAACCAGTGCAGACCTGAGAAAATAAAGATACAAACAAGATAATTATGCAAAGAATACATACACATCAGGAAATGTGTTTCTTTATTCCTGCTAGGCTAAGAAAATTATTCAGTGATTGTTAATACAGAGAAACTGAAGGGAGGATTGTGAAAATCAGTGCCATACTTAACAAGCATATCTATTCTGTACAATAAGAAAAGTGAGTAGGACTAAGAATCAGTTCACTTACTGTGAAGTGACACTGTGCCTTTTCACAGTCAGAAAAATATTATTTGATGGAGTGTTTTAAAGGTTGGAGAAGTCAATGGTTGTGTTCAGTCAGGCATTTGAAAACGTGACTAGTTTTATTTTCCTTTCTTAAGTCCTGTTTGATGTGGTCATGACCCTACTATGGTAGACAAGTTGGAGCAATTCCACAGCCAGAAATACAAGGCTGATAACCAGTCCTTTTAACTCGATAGGTTGGTAAGAATATGTGCAGTGTCGATAGCAAAGTCTATTAAATTAATGGACAAATATTAACACGTATTCTGAAAATCTGAACAGTTCAGATAACTAAATTTGAACCCTTTCTTGTTTATCCATCATTAGTACTTAATGCAGTTTATAGTAGTCACTTATGCAGAGGTTTATCATGTCAAAGTGGTCATATGCATCTGCATGTTATTATTTATCATTATCTCATTTGAATTAATGACTGTATCACACTAATAAAGTGAAGCAAATTCAAAACAACAACAACAAAATTCTTTGCTCACCCCAAACCAGTTATAAACCCTAATGCAACATTTATGTAAAAAGCAAAACACGTAGCTTTATTTACAACACAATTAAACAAGAATAAAATTAAAACCTTATTATTGATAATAAAATATTCTTAAATGCCTTCTTTCTACAGAACAGTGTGAAAAATAGAGGAAAACATGAAGTGATAGTCAGACCTCCCTCTTGCCTTTTACCTGCCAGTTTTCTGGTTGTTTTTCAGAACCCTAAACATTTTGAGACACAAGTATTACAGTGCCTTTTTGGAGCCCTTTTCCTCCATGGTTTTCCCTTCCTTGTTTCCATTTTCTTTGTATACACACAAACTCATTGTTGGGTTATTGACTTGGAAAGCAAAGAGGGCAGAGGAATAGTTATTTGTTATGATCCTTGTACCAAATGCCTCATATACAAGTAACTGGCCCTGTTGGGCCAAATTATACTACTTTTATTCTTGGACAGTATCACTGTGAGAAAAGATTAAACTAAAAAGTGGAGGGATTTGAAGTTTGAGAAATGGAAAAAAAAAAAGAGGCATATGCTGTATAAGAGGTATCTACTGGTGTGAGTTTGTTAGGAAAGTCCACAGAGCTCTGACCACTTACTGAAAGGCTCTAAAGAAGAATTTTAGAATATAGGTGAGCTACCCACATAGTACAGAAAGAAAGTGTTACTTCCCATTGTGCTCACCACTAGCAAAACAGAATCTGTTTTATTGTCTAATAGCGTTAGGTTTTAAATAAAGATACGAAGAAGCATTCAAAATTCATTAAATGTACTCTGATGAGTATCAGTCCTGATGAACACCCACCTTACGTTTGAAAAAGTTTTTTAACCTTTGTCAGAGGAAATAAGTATACTAATGCATAGATCATGCTCCCTGACATCTAGACCTTGCTCAAAATCCCCCTATTATCTCACTTTTAATTTGTATTCAAAATAACTATCATATGCTCAAATCAAGAAGTCAATTCAATTTTATTTTGCAACTTAAATTTCTGGGTCTGGATGGAGACAGTTACTCAAATAAAAAGAAATTATTTAAACCAGACATAGCAGAGATGAAACAATAATGCTTATCACAGATTTCACACAGATTTGTTTCTTATTCTTGTGCTACTCTCATTCCTGAAGCAGGTTATTGTCTAATACAGAGCATGAAACAATACTAGCAACAAGCAGTTACCAGTTTAAAAGTTGGAGAATGTCATAAACACACAGGTTCATAATTTTCTATTTAGGCATATTGAACTTATATCCATTGCCAAAGTGTTTTCCTCTTCATTACATTAGGAAATTAATTGAAGTGAACTTAAATAGAAACTGAAAATAGTATAAAAATAATTCCTAAGCAAAGGAACAAATTCAGCTTCAATTGAAACCAAAAGCTTTCAAAAAACACAAAGTATACAGTGCAAAGAACCAGAAAAAATTAGTGTGGCCTTCTGTGAAGCAGGACAAAGCAATCTTTTTCAAGCTGGTTTGTAGCCACTGACTGTATTTATGTAGCTGTTGCAGGAGATACATGGGGTTTCATCTGGAGTGATAGCATCAGCTTTGGGTTGTTGGGTTTTTTGTCACCAGTATCTTTTTATCTGTCTTATCTCAAGCCTGCTGTTCTGCCAGAGAATAAAGATATTCATAAAGCCTGTCCTGGTTTGAGCCAGGATGAAGCTAATTTTCCTGATTTACAGAGGCTACCAGGGCAGGAGAGTTGTATCTATGACCACTACCCCCTACCCCCCCCGACACCCCGTAGGGGAGCTGGACTAGACAGACAGCAGAACTGACCAGACGTATTCCATTCCATAGATCTACATATGCTCTGATGATGGTCAGAGATCACAGAAGACAACTTCCTTCCTGCTTCTTCTCCACTTCTCTTCTGTCCATGGCCAGCATCTGGGGAGGACTCCATCCATCACCTGTCGACCCCTAGGCTCTGAGCTCATAACCCAGCCCCTGTCTGCTCTGCCTTATCTCCTGCCTGTGGGCTGAGACTTTTCGGGACTGCTCACAGCTAAGGGGAGTGCCAGGGAAGTTGCTGGGGGTGGGAGGAGGCAAGAGGCTTTTGCACATTCCTGAACATACTTGTATATAATTGTACATATAGTTAAAGCTGTCTAATTTAGTTTTCAACCCAGCTAAGTCTCTCTCCTAATTCTCTCTCTCCTTCCCTACCTGGGTGGGAGGGGGAGGGGATTGAGAGCATTGTTTGTCTCTGGTTTAATTGGTGATCCTGAGTCAAACCGTGACAAAGGCCAATAAGGGAAGCAGAACGACAAGGGGCTAATCAATCCAGTAGTAACATATCAAAACGTACAATGACTTAAACTGGCTGTTGAAGACAATAGCAAAATAGCCTTCTATTCAGTGTAGTCAGAAAATATAACAGGTGAGAATTACTTTATCCTTTACAAGCATCAACTTGAAATTCATTTTCATTTGGTTCCTTTTTGTTACAAACACATAGTACTGGCTATAGCCACAGATTACAGAAGCAATAAAACAGAATATTAAGGAAAAAAAACCCAAACCCAACTAGCTCAAGCCTTAGAGGAGAGATACTGTTGAAAAGGTTCAAAGAGGAGAGAAAGGGGTTCAAGCGGTTAACCCCTCCTTTTTTGAGTTTACTTAATACCTGCTGAAACACCCCACACACACACGGGTAGTACACACTCGCTCAAAAAGGGAATGAGGACACAGAGTGAAGGTTTCTGTATGTTGTTGCTTTATAGACAGAATTAGGTGTACAAATGTAAATATAATACAAGCCACAGGGGTGCAAAAGATAGGGAGATTATTATAATAAAGGAAAGATTTGCAGAGGGGGTTCTTACACTCCCGGCTCGTTGTATGTAGCGGCAGCGGCGGCTCCCGGGCGAACTCCAGCGGCTGGTGCTCGGGCTGGAGGGCAGCGACACGCACCACGTGAGCGGCAGCGGCGTGGCAGCGCTCGCGGCTCAGACGGCGGCGCGCGGCAGTGCTCGACGCTCCAGCGGCGGCAGCAGCGCTCGGCGGCGGCACGCGGCAGAACCCGTGCGGCAGCGACCACGCCCGGCGGCGGCGCGTGGTAGCGCTCGGGCTGCGGTAGCAGTGCACAGCGGCGACACGCAGCAGAACCCGTGCGGCGGCGACTGCGCCCAGGGGCGGTGCATGACAGCACCCGGGCGGCAGCGGCCCGGCTCGGTCCGGCGGTAGTTCGACTCGGGTTCGGTTTGGTTCCGCTCGGCTCTACCCAGCTCTCGTCGGTCCCGCTCCGGCCAGCTTGGGTGTTCTGTCCTCTTCGGGAGCAGACAAAGACCTCAGGTTTTCGGTTCATTAAAAGAGCAGTAGGATTGGAGCTCTTGAGCTCCCTCGGATTCCATGAGAAACCAACCGCAGATTTCTCCTCTCTCCACAGGCAGAAACCTCCCACCCTTTTTTTCTTTTTTTTTTTTTTTTTTTTTTTTTTTTCCCCTACCGTTCAGGGACTTTCCTTAGGTTAGGGTGACCCATCTCAGGTGCCGCAGTGCATTAATGCATTATGATTTGCATACCAACCCCGGCTCAGCCAATCAGAGCGCTCACAGGGAAGCAGGCCCCTCCTGGAGAAGCCTAGTGCTATAGGTACTAACCGTGCAAGTGTCCATTTAGTCTCCCTTATATAGTGAAATAGTTTTATGGAAGGTACACTTTCTGTGGTAAGGGGCACAACCCTTACAACTGTTCACTACACAATTTCATATCCTTGGGCTGCAGAATATGTAGAAACTAAGCCTATTCAAACTATCAATTTGAAGAAAGATAACTATGAGATTGTCATCCTCAATCTTATAGAATTAAAGAAAAAAAAAATCCTGTCCTTGAATTTGTTTAATGTATTTTTGTAACATTTAATAGGAAAAAAGCCCACAAAAATTCTTATATCCTTAGACTTTGTTTATATTTTAAATGAGTTAGTTCATATAATGGAAACAGTACCAGTGGATTAACTGTCCTAGTTTTATCTAGGTCTCATTTTAAAAAAGCAGTTCCGTGTCCCTAGTCCTCTTCACTTTTTTAACTTCTACTCTGTTTTCTTTATAAGGGAATTCTCTATGCTCTTAAACTTCACTTATTATGGTGGCAAGTGACAAGAGAATTAAAAGCTTTTTGACTGATATACAAACATGCAATGAGAAAAGAGATATTTAAAATTATATGTCCAGAGGAGCAAGAGGAACATTGAGAGTGGGTTTGTAATCAGTCATGTCATGTGACTTAGTTATGCATGCAAGTAGAGCATCTGGACAGCATGAAAGAGAGAGAGAGACAGAAAATAAATTTGATAGTACAGAGGACAGGGAAATTAGAAATACCCGACATAGCAGTACCAGACAATGTAAAGGAATGGAACTTTATGCTAATGGTTTAGAATTTACTCAAGAGCAATTGTGATCAGTCAGTAACACGTCACAGAGAGAGCCTACAGAGCTGCTTCTTTCCTTTAACTGTATATAGTCCTCCAAGCTTGTCATAACAATGAAGCTGCAGTAGTTTCAGCAGAAAGAAGTATTTTTAAGGAAAGTATGTAAACAAAGGGACCTGTGAAATAAACCAGAGAAAACAGGTATTCCAGACCCTACCAGCTTTTAACTTTGAAGCTACTTAAAGAATTACTAGAGGCTCTGACACAAGGACATATTACAGATTGGGTTTTTTATTAAAGCCACTCTTCAGCTGACATGGTATTTCTGGAACAGTGAAAAGGCAGAAATTCTTGTATCCTTGCAATGAAGAGGCACTAAAGGAGGACAATCAAAAGACTGAGGATAAATACAGTAGAATTGGAAAATACAATTTTGACAAGAATAAAACTAAAATAAGAGGATTTTTAAAGATGAGAAAAATAAATAAGGATGCAGTATGGTTTCTGGCACTGTTGAAAATGATGATTCAGAAACAGAAATGGTCAGACAGGAAAAAAAAGATGTAGACAGGCAGAAAAGAAGTATTCATGCCAAATAAGAAAGTAAGTGTACCTTTTTTGGAAATATGAAATCTAATCTATGCAAAACCAATCCATACTTATTATGGAAAGTGAAGGGGTCTTCCCTTTATCTTTGCATATTCTGCTTTTATGTACCTATATTCTACTGATAACAAAAGCTATAAGCTTTAAACTAGGAATGATGGAGGGCGGAGATGACAGCCCACAACAAAAAATGGTGGATCAGGTTGTCAACAGAGGTGTGCAGGGTGATATGGACATTGTAAGAGGTAAAATACCTGAAAAGAGCCCACCTCAAATGTATAACCAGAAATAAGGAAATGTCTACAGGACAGCATTATGGGCAAGGTTTCATAGGGAAATGAGTACAACTGAGTCCCCTCTGAAATGCATGCAACATAGGGAGGAAACAGGAGGAATGAAAGATATGCATAAAGTTGCAGAGTTGCAATAACATTGGGGTCACGGACACACTGTGGGATAACTTATATAACTGGCATGTTACAGTGGATTGCAGACTCTTTAGGAAGGACAGGCTGAGGTGGAGAGGAGGTAGAGTTGTATTTTATGTGAGAGAGCAGATGGAATGCATGAAGCTTTGCTTTGGGATGGATGAAAAGCCACCTAAGAGTTTACGGATTAGGATTAGGCGGCAGACCAATGTGGGAATGTTGTTGTGGGTATCTGCAATAGAATACCTGATCAGGAAGAAGAAATAGATGAGGCCTTCTTCAGACAACTGGAAGAAGTCTCATATTCACAGGCCCTGGTCCTCATGGGAAACTTTAATCACCTTGATATGTGCTGGAGGGACAGAAGGTTTCTGGAGTGCATTGATGATGACCTTATGATGCAGGTGATCAAGGAGCTGATTAGGGGAGAATCTCTACTGCACTTAACACTTGGAAAAAAGATAAAACTGGTCAGGGATGTGATGGTTGGGGGTAACCTTGACTGCAGTAACCATGATATGATGGAGTTCAATGTCTTCATAGAAGAAAACAAGACAAATAGCAGGATCATAACACTGAACTTCAAGAGAACCAACTCTGGCCTGTTCAGGGATTTGGTTGGAAGCCTTGGAATATGAGTGTGGAGAGAAAAGGGTCCAAAAAAGTTGATTTTCAAGGACCACCATCTGCAAGTTCAATAATGGCTCATGCCCATATGCAGAAAGTAAAGCAAAAGCAGCAGGAAGCCTGTATGGATGAACAAGGAGTTGCTAAAGAAACTTGAGCATAAGAAGGAACTGCTCAAGAGGTCACCAAGGCCACCTGGGGTTGAATCTTGGAAGATGGATGAAGGACAACAATAAGATGGGCTTCTACAGGCACATCAGCAGCCAAAGGAAGACTAAGAAAAGTGTGAATGTGCTGTTGGTGATAAAGGACGTGGAAAAGGCCATGATACTCCAAAACTGCATTGTCTCATTCTTTGCTAGATCCCAAATCCCTGAAACCACTGGGAAAATTCAGAGCAAGAGAGAGGATAGAGTTCAAACAAACCAGACACATAAAAGCCCTTGGTATTGAGGAAGCTAGCTGACGTCACTACAAAGCCACTCAATAATCTCTGAAAGACAATCACAGTGATTTTGGGACATTCTTGAGGATTGGAATAAAGCAAATATCACTTCTACTTTCAAGAAGGACAAAAAATAACTGGGAAATTAAAAACCAGTTAGCCTCATCTGGAAAACTGATGAGACAAATAATTATGAAAGTAATTTCCAAATATATGAAGGACAAGATGATAATTTGGAGTAGTCAATCACAGAATCACAGAACTACCAAGGCTGGAAAAGACCTTTAAGACAATCAAGTCCAGCCTATGACCAACACCACCACATCAGCTAGACCATGGCACTAAGCGCCACATCCAGCCTTTCCATGAGCACATCCAGGGACGGTGCCTCCACCACTTCCCTGGGAAATCCATTCCAATGTCTAATCACCGTCTCCATGAGGAAGTACTTCCTAATATCCAACCTAAACCTCCCCTGGAGCAGCTTCAGGCTATGCCCTCTCATCTTGTTGCCTGGGAGAAGAGCCCGTCCCCCACCTACAACCTCCCTTCAGGTAGTTGAAGAGAGTTATAAGGTCCCCCCTGAGTCTCCTCCAGGCTAAACAACCCCAGCTTCCTCAGCCTATCCCTAGAAGTCTTTCCCTCTAGTCCTTTCACCAGCCTCATTGCTCTCCTCTGGACCCGCTCCAGCACCTCAACGTCCTTCTTGAAGTGAGAGGCCCAGAACTGGAACAGTACTCGAGGTGAGGCCTCACCAGTGCTAAGTACAGGGGGAGAATTACATCCCTACTCCTGCTGGCCACACTATTCCTGATACAAGCCAGGATGCCATTGGCCTTCTTGGCCACCTGGGCACACTGCTGGCTCATGTTCAACTGCTTGTTAACCAGTACTCCCAGGTCCCTCTCTGCCAGGCTGCTCTCCAGCCACTCTTCCCCCAGCCTGTAGCATTGCATAGGGTTACTGTGGCCAAAGTGCAGGACCCTGCACTTGGTCTTGCTGAATTTCATGCCATTGGCGTCAGCCCATCAACCGAGCCTGTCCAGGTCCCCCTGCAGCTTCTTCCTACCCTCCAGCAGATCAACACTCCCCCCCAACTTGGTGTCATCTGCGAACTTACTAAGGGTGGACTCAATCCCCACATCCAGGTTGTCAATAAAAATGTTGAATACGACTGGGCCCAGTACTGTCCCTGGGGGACACCGCTGGTCACCGGATGCCAGCTGGATGCAGGACCATTCACCATCACTCTCTGGGCCCAGTCATCCAACCAGCTTTTAACCCAGTGAAGGGTGAACCTGTCCAAGCCATGGATCGCTAGCTTCTCCAGGAGGATGCTGTAGGAGACTGTGTCAAAGGCCTTGCTGAAGTCAAGGTAGACCACATCCACAGCCTTCCCCACATCCACTAGGTGGGTCACCCAGTCATAGAAAGAGATGAGATTGGTCAGGCGGGACCTTCCCTTCCTAAACCCATGTTGGCTGGACCTGGTTGTCTTCCACATGCTGCTTGGTGGCACTCAGGATTATCTGTTCCATAACCTTGCCAGGCACCGAGGTCAGGCTGACAGGCCTATAGTTCCCCAGATCCTCCTTCTGGTCCTTCTTATGGTTGGGTGTCACATTGGCCAACCTCCAGTCATCTGAGACCTCCTCGGTCAGCCAGGACTGGTGAGAAATGATGGAGAGCGGCTTAGCCAGCTCTTCTGCCAGCTCCCTCAACACTCCAGGATGAATCCCATCCAGACTTGTTGGGATCTAAGTGGCACAGAAGGTTCCTAACTACTTCCTCCTGGATTACAGGAGGGGGATTCTGCTCCCTATCCCTGTCTACCACCTCAAGAGTCCATTTGTCCTGAGGGTAGCTAGTCTTTTTGTTAAAGACTGAGGCAAAGAAGGTGTTAAGTACCTCAGCCTTTTCCTTGTTCTCCATTACTAAGTTCCCCCCCTCATCCAATAAGGAATGAAGATTTTCCCTGACCCTCCTTTTGTTATCAATGTATTTATAAAAGCATTTTTTATTATCCTTTACAGAGATGGCCAGATTAATTTCTAGCTGACTTTTGCATCTCTAATTCTTTTTCTACATGCCCTTACAATACCCTTAAATGCTTCCTGATTCCCCTGTCCCTTTTTCCGAAGATGATACGTTCTTTTTTTATTACTGAGTTCTTCTAATAGTTGCCTGCTCAACCAGGCTGGTCTTCTTCCTCGCCGGCTCCTTTTTCAGCATATAGGGACAGCCTGCCCCTGTGCCTTCATAAATTCATTCTTAAAGTAAGCCCAGCCTTCCTGGGCTCCTTTGTTTTTGAGGGCTGCTGCCCAAGGGACTTTCTGAATCAGCATCCTGAACAGACCAAAGTTAGCCCTCCAGAAGTCCAAGGTAGAGTTTTATGGATTTATGAAGGAGAAATCATGTCTAACCACCCTTCTGAGGTGAGATAACTGACTTGGTGAATGCGAGGAGAGCTCGGAATTAGAGAGGCCTTTGAGACAATCTCCCACAACGTGCTCAGAGGAACAGTAAAGTGATGAAGTATGGGCTAGATAATTGTGCAGTGAAGGGGACAGAAAATTGCCTGAACTGTGAGGTTTAAAGGCTGCTTCAGCAGCATAGTGTCCTGCTGGAAGCCAGTCACCATTATCTTGTAAAAATTATATTTTTAGAAATATAGCATAAACTATAACATGATTAATTGTTTGTGTAAACATTGTTAAGTATCCTCATGCAATTTATAAAATATCTGGGATTTTTCCTAAGGTTAGTTTCAACTGGTATACATTTATTCTGGTTTTCAAAAGTGCAACAGAACAGGTTAGGGCCCCTTCCACATATTTTGAATATAACCATATAAGAATGCGTAGTTCTAATGACCAGGAAAATTAACCTGACCTGACAGAAATTAAAGTCAAGAGGGTTTTGAAGCCTATTGCTGCACAAAAGATATTGTTAATCTTTAAAAAAACTAAGAAATATGTTCAAATTATATAAGCAAAGGTTCTATCTTGCTCTATTTTTAAGAAACATAATACTCTGAGGGGTAAATAAATTGGCACAGGAATGTAAATGCCATTCCAGCTATTCTTCTTTGCAAAAGAAAGGAGGAATACATAAGTAAAATGAGACCTTTTCAAGTAAATATTAATTCAAAGAATGTGCCCTTGGATTGACTTTAAGAAATAATTAAACAATTAAATAATTAAACTATTAAGGGAAGATGCTTAGACCTGGACTAAAATAGATTTCCAGCTGAAGTTAAAAGTTAACTTCTTTTCCAGTAAATTGAAGGAGAAAGTGAAATATGATTTGTACATATTCATAGTTGTAAGCATGAACTTTGCTGAGATAATTCCGGTAAAAAAACCCACTGGCTTCTGGATATGGATCTGAATCTAATCTCTAGGTTTAAACCTAAATGCAGGTGTTATCTTTTGATTCCAACTCACATAATGTATGTTCTACTACATGTATTTTTCACATGAACTTAACATTTGATCTGATCATAGCCGTTAGACCCATTTCTGAAACGAAGTGAAAAAATGAGATTAAATTTCTGTCAATTTTTAAATTTTTACAGGATTCTGAGTAAAGCAAACCAGTTTTTAAGGGCTATAATTAATAGTACTTCTAAATTAATTATGAATTATGAAAGTGACAGCAAAAGCAGTGTATTTTGAGAATCACTGTACATTTAAGAAATAACTGATCACATGTGGGGAGGGGGAAAGAAAAAAAGAAAAAAGAGTAAGAATATATAAAACTTGCTCTTTCCATCTCTTCTGCCTCTGGGTTTACAACAATCACAGCTCCTACAGTTCAGGAAAAAAGCCTCCTTAAACGACAAGAATATTATAGAAATGTAGCCTCAAATGAAACATTTTATGGCAGTTCGAAAATCTGCAAAAATCTGCATTCAGAAAACCAAACATTGTCAAAAAATTAGTATTAAGTGTGAAAAATCTATGAGAATGTAGAACAACCACTTTAGGAAGTAAACAACAAGTACTTTAACCAAACCAGATAAAAATTCTGAAGTACCTACTACAGATTTTATCTACTAGTTACAACTCAAGATTGTCAACATGAAAATCTCTGAATTGTGCATAGTGATTCACTCAGTGAACATATAGTTAGTTCCAGCACCATAAATGAGTATGAGAAGTATAAAGGTTGCATGCGTGTAACTTGTGTAAGACATTCAAGCAATGTTCTAAGTCTGATATTGCCCAGTACCTTCAGTGTTAGGTTGCTAGTAAATGCATTACTTCTAGGTATACGAGGCAAATATGATAGATAAATAAATTTTATTTTGTAAGGAAAGAAAATCTCATCTCTCTTATATTCAGTTTTGCTAGTGAACTACAAAATGCCAGAGTATTAACAAGGTTGTAAATATCCCATTGCTTCCTTACACAGAATCATAGAACGGTTAAGGTTGGGAGGGACCTTAAAGATCATCAGGTTCCAACCTCCCTGCTATGAGCAGGGACAACACACACTAGACCAGGCTGCACAAAGTGTCATTCAGCCTGGCTTTACACACCTCCAGGAAGGGGCCTTCCACAACCTCCCTGGGCAACCTATTCCAGTGCCTTCCTACCCTCATGGTGAAGAATTTCTTCCTGATGTCTAACCTAAATCTAACCTCTTCCAGTTTAAAACCATTACCCCTTGTCCTATCACTACCCTCTCTAGTGAAAAGTTCCTCCCCAGCTTTCCTGTAGGCCTCCTTCAGGTACTGGAAGGTCTCCCCAGAGCCTTCTCTTCTCCAGGCTGAATAGCCACAACTCTTTCAGCCTTTCTTCATAGCAAAGATCTCCTGCCCTTTGATCATCTTTGTGGCCCTTCTCTGGACCCCGTTCAACACTTCCATGCCTTTCCTGTGTTGGGTCCAGAGCTATATGCAGTACTCCAGGTGAAGCCTCACAAGAGCAGAGTAGAGGGGTAGAATCAAGTCCCTTGCCCTGCTGGCCACACTTCTTTTGATGCAGCCCAGGATGTGGTTGGCCCTCTGGGCTGGGAGCACACACTGCTGGCTCATATTGAGCTTCTCATCTACTACCACCCCCAAGTCCTTTTCCTTGGGACTGCTCTCTAGCCAGTCTCCCCCTAGACTGTATTTGTGCCCAGCGTTGTGCTGACCCAGGTGCAAGACCTTGCACTTGGCCTTGTTGAATTTCATGAGGTTGGCATCGGCCAACCTCTCCAGCCTGTCAAGATCCCTCTGGATGGCATCCCTTCCTTCTAGAATGTCAACTACTCCATAGATATATGTATGTAAAGTGTTTAGGACTTAATAAATGACAAATATCAGAGGATATTATAAGAAATATTCCTGAAATTGTGTTATTTGCACATTCAAGAAATAGACCATTTTTGTTGTTGTTGTTGTTTTTAAATGACAAAAAATGTCTGGAAAGAATGTGATATATCAATACATGCTAATTAATGTTTTCACATAACAAGGCATAGGCAGTTTACACAAATCCCAAATTAAAATCTCAGGAAATGGAAATCAAAATATTGTGTTTACTTTCCTCTGTTATCTATTTGTTCCAAGTTATAGAGATACATAATAAAAATAAATAAATACATAAACTATACCAGAAGTATATATAGATATATGTTCTGCCAGTAACCATTAGCCAAGATTAATTAAAAAATATCAAACAGTGGATAATAAATTGGAAATTATGCTATTAAATATAGTTGAACAACAGTGGGCATTTAAATAAAGTCTGACTTTATGTGGGCAATGTGCACTCTTACTAGCTTGTGTAGATCTTCTAAGTCTTGGAAAAAAGTATGTGACACTAATTTTTGCCCACTGATGCAGCAAATTAAAAAAAAGTTTAAGAAATCTGGAACAAATATGCAATCCTGTAGGAAGGCAAAATTACTACTATTAAAAGGAATCTTCTGCCTAGATTGCCGTTATTATTGTTTCAGTCTCTCCCAGTAGTACTCCCTGACATAACTGCCATGGAGAAAGAAACTGCCATGATCTATATAAGAAAGAAATAAAAAGACTGAATAATTCAACTGCAGAGACAAGTGTCATAGAGTAATCCAGCAATGCCAGAATTAAATTCTGGTTCCTAATGAGAAATTGCTGAGATTTGAGTCAAATCAAGAGTGAATACACATAGATAATTTTTACTCTAAAGGTGCCTGCAAAGACGTCAAGGTAGCTCAGCCTTCCTGTACAGTCCAGAAAAAAAACAGTTGTTTAGCTGGCTCTGTTGTTTTATGTTCTAGGATCTATATATTAATTTCTAGCTATAACATCTCTGTTTTGGGGTAATTGGAAGTATCCTCAAAGATTTTGATTTTTAAGTTACTGTTAAAATTTCCACTGTTTGAGACACAAGAAAAAATATCAAAATGAGTAAAAAGTTGCACAAACTCTGGTATCATGTAGCAATATTATTCATAGGACATGAACAGGACAAAAAGCAGTGTCATCATGGAGGTAGTGGGTTGGTGAAGCAACAGCAGCAGGAAGGCAACAGATGATAATAACAGGCCATAGCCTTTTATGAGGACATAACCAGGTGGATAGATGATGGTGGTGCAGTGGATGAGGTTTATCTTCATTTCAGTAAAGCATTTGACACCATCTCCCACAGCACCCTTGCAGCTAAACTGAGGAAGCGTGGTCTGGGTGAGCAAGTAGTAAGGGGATTGTGAACTGGTTGAAAGAAAGAAGTCGGAGAGTTGTGGTCACTGGGACAGAGTCTAATTGGAGGCCTGTATCTAGTGGAGTCCCTCAGGGGTCAGAACTGGGACTAAGACTATTCAATATATTCATCAACGACCTGGATGAGCGAACAGAGGACACTCCCAGCAAGCTTGCTGATAACACCAAACTGGGAGGAGTGGCTGACACACCAGAAGGCTGTTCTGCCATTCAGGGAGACCTGGACAGGCTGGAGAGTTGTGCAGGGAGAAATTTAATTAAATACAACAAGAGTAAGTATAGAGTCTTGCATCTGAGAAAGAACAACCCCGTGTACCAGTATAGGATAGGGATCAACCTGTTGGACAGCAGTGTAGGGGAAAGGGACCTGGGGGTCCTGGTGGACAAAGGGATGACCATGAGCCAGCAATGTGCCCTTGTGGCCAAGAAGGCCAATGGCATCTTGGGATGTACTAGAAGGGGTGTGGTTAGTAGGTCGAGAGAGGTACTCCTGTCCCTTTACTCTGCCCTGGTGAGGCTGCATCTAAAATACTGTGTCCAGTTCTGGGCCCCTCAGTTCAAGAAGGACAGGGAACTGCTTGAAAGAGTCTAGCCACAAAGATGATTAAGGGAGTGGAACATCTCCCTTATGAGGAAAGGCTGAGGGAGCTGGGTCTCTAGCTTGAAGAGGAGACTGAGGGGTGACCTCATCAATGTTTATAAATATGTAAAGGGCGAGTGTCAGGACGATGAAGCCAGGCTCTTCTCAGTGATGTCCAATGATAGGACAAGGGATAACTGGTGCAAGCTGGAGCATAGGAAGTTCCACATAAACATGAAGAAAACCTTTTTCACTGTCAGGGTGACAGAGCACTGGAACAAGCTGCCCAGAGGAGTTTTGGAGTCTGCTTCTCTGGAGACATTCAAAACCCATCTGGATGCAGTCCTGTGTGACCTACTCTAGGTGTGATCCTGCTCTGGCAAGTGGGTTGGACTAGATGATCTCTAGAGGTCCCTTCCAATCCCTAACATTCTGTGATTCTGTGAAGAGTATAAAAAGATACAGCAGACTGAGTAAACAAATGTGACAAAGTCTATTTGCATATGATATGAAAAGGTTTCACCATCTATGCACTGAAGGTAGAATTGTAAACAGTCATGAAAAACATAGGTAATTATATTAATGCTAATGCAAGATATTATTTTATCTTTTTTTCTGGATTTGTTTAGTTTTGAGCACACAAAATAAACAACCTGTAATTAACAACTTTTTATTTATCTCAGCCATGGTATTCCCTCAGGGGTGCAAAGAATGTGGTTAAAAAATATCTCTGAACCCAGACACCCCCAAAATTATTAATAATCATCAGAACTAGCGTGTGGGTTTTTCCTGATGCATCTACAGTATTTGTCTGGTAAAACTCTCTTCACCTCATGCACAAAACTTTAATTCCCAAACAGGTTACATATGAAGCACTTGATTGCAGTTTAGCAAAGTAAATTATACACAACTTTCAAAAGTGTTTTTTTTTTTTTCTCTAGGTCTTAAATATAAATAAGCATAACTCCAATATTGGCCTAACTCTTACTAAGAGCTAAAAAAAAATAATTCTTACTGTAAAAGCTTAAGCCCTTGGCTTACATATATACATAGAAGTGACAGTGCACATATTTTGTCCTTCCTTCTCTTCCATATAAACAAGCATTCAGGAATAGCCTTAGTATGGGGGGTAAGGGTCATTCCAAGCCTAGAATATTAAAGAGGATAACATTTCTGCATCCTGCATTGCTGTTTATTCTGAAATAGTTTTTAGACATTTGTAATTAACATATGAAATAAGTTAGCAGAGCAGCAGAAATATCAAAGTGCCATGAAGCTGTGTTGCTAGAAACTCGTGAGCAGCTTCGTTAGTTCTGATCAAGACTCAAGCAGAGTCTTGATTAGTTTTGGGTTTTTTTAGTGTCATATAGTGAATCTTTCATAAGTATGGTAAATTGCCTTAGAAAACATTTCTATTCCCATGCATAATTAAATCAATACTCATGTCAAAACAAATTCAAACATAGTTTTTCATATACACAATTAGCAATGAAGAAGTGACTCATACAGACTAAAGGACATCTGTTGAGGGAAGGGTTAACTTTTTATGTCTCCCTTTCTATTGTTAATGGCACTAAAGAATGTATGAAGAAACTAAAATACTTTTCACTATTATTACTTTTCAGCTTTTGCAAGATTAATAAGAACTAAATACCAAGTTTTGTTTCTTCTCTGGTCAATCACTTCAATGACAACTGACACTGTTAATCAATTTTGTTTTCATGTACTTACGCACAAGAATAATGCTACTGTGTTTTAATTAAAAAACAATTGTGAAAGTCTGACAACACATCTATGGGTTTTATTTCCCCAGGATTTTTATTATCTCATAAGTATGCCTATGTGTTATGCTCACATTAGACCAGAAACTTTTCTGTTGCCAGTTTAAGTGCTTTCTTTCCTATGTTGGAACATCATGATGTGAATACACTAAGCAAAAAAGCTAACACAGATAATTGCAAAATATTGTCTACTGCTACATGCAAAGACAAACAGTATCAGTTGAGCCTTACTGTACTTGTTACTTTCAAATACAACCAACTATACAGTTGCAGATTAACTGGGCTTCCCTGCAAAGGTGAAGGTGTATTTCTGAAGTTCCAAGATTCCAAGATTCTATCAGTTTCTGATATATTTCTTGCGCTACATAGAATGAGGATTATTGGTATTGTTCTTGCAGCTTCATCTGCCCTGTCCTTGTTCTAATTTACAATTATTTTCCTGATCATTAGGCATTTTGTGTGAATGCTCTGCCCTGCAGCAGGAGAGAACAAAAGAAGACTGTCAGCTGGTTCTTTAGTGGACAAATTATGAGAAGTCACCTGTTAGCAATACAAAAAGCCTGTCAGCATTATCTCGGCCCCAAGATCCTACTTACCTCACTAATATCAGAACTGAAACCTCTGGACCTGATACGTAAGAATCTGAAATCAACTTGCAGAGTAGGGGGTGGCAGAGGAAGGCAGGGGAGGAAATGAAGGAAGTGATTGTGCAAACTTTTTGGACATGTGAGCATGCACCATCATGAAGACTTTACAAAGGGGAGTTGACCACACCAGATTTTATCATTCTGTGCCAGAGAAGCTCATAACATCATATTTAGCATAACTGTTGTGGAGCCCTACGAGACTGTAGATCCTATTCTTATCACGATACAGCCATGACATAAGAATACCCAGCTGTACTGTCAGCAACAGAAATTTTCTAAGTAGTGATTGTAGCAACCACAAGTCATCAAATGAGTCCCTGCTTTCTGACATATGAATACAAAGTGTAACATCTTAATAGCTCTGCCTTAAATACTTGTTTCATTGTTGCATGGAGAATCCATCACAAATGGGTACACAAAATGGCCTAACAGCCCAATGCATGAAACCTGCTTGCATTCTTAGTGGGCTTGTCTGTAAAGCAAAGAGCTGTGCCAAAATATGAATGATGTGCTTTTTAGTGGAAATTATGGTCTGCAGACTCTTTTACCTTCTCTCATACCATCCTGTTTCAATCAGTTTTATTTTCTACACTAAACTGAGCAGATTCTTTTTACTGTTGCCATAACAACAGGCAGAAATCTCACCACTCCGGTCAAAATTCACTGACATTCATGCTACAAGACCTCTGACCAAGAAAGCACTTGCTGTCCTCAATATGAATCTTGGTTTTTTTGTCTATACCAGCAGTCACTTGTCAGAAGTGACTGGTGTGCTGCTCTTGAACAAGATCCCCAGCTCATGGATTCTGACAATGCCTTTCCCACTGTAGAAGGCTCCAAACTTTTTTTGGGTGATAGCCATGTCGACTCAGAACTGTGAGGGAGAGACTGATGTGAACTTGATTGCAGATTACTTCATGATTCTTTCAAAATATGGTTTGTTTGGGTTTTAGATAAAGCAGTTTTCTGATTTATTGACATTAGTAGTCACTTTTCCTGATTATATGCCATTGGATCCTGCTAGTTCCCATTAAGTTCCTGCCTGAAATATACTGAATATTGACTGTGACAATGCTAAATAGACTGAAATCAACAGAAGACATCAACAGGCAAAGTTTCCTATATAGGTCTTATGTAGGTCATAACATTGCCTATGGAAAAGAGACAAGGAGGCAAAAGGGAAAATACTAAGGTATAAGAGTACAAGAGGGATAGTGCAGTATGTGTTTGGGCAAATGTATCCTTTATGGTGTGCATGTGGATACTTTGCATTAGATCAGTTTTGTTTACAGACCTTCAAGATCCAATAGCCAGACATAGCCATAGCTGAATATAGACATTCTTCTTAAATTGTTTTCCATCATCAATTGGAGCATATGTAACAAGCTTAAGTCAAATATTAATTTATTATCTAATTTGAACAGAATATACTTTGTTAACCTGGACTGGCATCTAAGGAAATCAAAACCTATATCTGAATGTTTTCAACATATTGCCAATCTGATTTACCTTTAATTTATCATATTGTAGAATTACTCTCTCATATCAGAGAATGTAATAATTTAAGACTAGAAAGTGACCTTCTTCCTTTTAAAGCTAAATAGCTTTATCAGATATTTATTGTGAAAACAAAACAGTTGGAAAGGAGTGAAACTGGGATCTGATGTATTATTTATCTCAGAAACCCAAGCAGAGTTCAGTGGGAACTTAGCATTTCCTTATCTTCTCATTTGCCTTTAAGATTTCCAGTTCATGATGGCGTAGCAGTCAGCAGATATCCAAAACAACTGATCTCTTACTCCTCACATGATAGCCTATATGAATCAGGACCTGAACAACTGCACTACAACTGACCAGAAACAAAATTAAGATTATTAATCATTTAAGCAAATATATAACTTTATACCTATACTAAACATTTATTTATTTATATTGTATTTTTTATAGGAGGACACTGATGCCTCTTAGGCAAAGAAAGCAGCTTTTAAACAAGGCTTTGTGGTTTATATACTGTAGTAATTCCACAGTCAGATAAAAGTTAGAAGAAAGGTATTCATTTATTATACGCCGCCTACGGTAATAAAATAGTGAACTAGTGACAGATGAAATAGTCGACTAGGAAATACTTTTTTCCTGAGTTAAAATTGCTTGCCAATATTTTAATATATTTGTAAATTACAATCCAGAAATTATTAAAAAGTGCTAGACTATTCAAAGTTACTAGATTTTTATTTTATTTGGTTTTTTTTTTTTTATATATATATATTCCTTTTTTTTTATTCCTGATTCAGGGACTTCTCTGGACCTTACTGACATAACCGATGATGAGTAAAGGTAATTATGTATATTATATACTGGTAAATAGGAAAAAAATATATTGCATAAAGTCTGAAGATCACTTAGACTGATGTCTGGTAACATCCATATTTGGACAGCTTGGTAGAATGACTTAAGAGCTATGCAAATATGGTTCACCTTATTATTTTTTTAAATTACTTTAGATATATCTCTGAACTTAATCCCAAGTCTTTATGTTGCTCTCTTAATTTACATTATGTTAATTTAACAGTATTTTAACAAAGTCCTCTTCAGTGTAGTGGCAGAATCAAATTATAGAGAATGGCATATTTAGGAGTACTATTAATCCCTCTGCAACAAGTAGTAGCATCAAAAAATTATGTCTACGTTAGTTATTCTAAAAGTTTGAGTTATTCTTTAGCTAGAAGCATTCTATAACTAGATTGTTTACCTCAGAGGCAGGATAAAGAAATTTAGTATTACCAGAAAATAAATAGAGACAAACATAAATACTGTATCTTTTACTCATGTGTCAGTCATTGGCTTTATTACTAAAACTCACCTGTCAAAGATTTTTCTAATTTGGATAGCTCTGACTGGGATACGTCAAGGAAAATTACAGTATGTTCCACCTATGAGGTCTGAGGCATTTTACAGCCTCTAGAAATTGATTCAAGAGCACACCTGGCATTCCACGTGTACAATGAACTTGGCTTATTCCCTTTGGTTGACTCCCCCACTTCGCCTTGCATTCATCTTCAACTCAGAAATAATTTATCCTGCTCTCTGAAAGAAGAAAGTGCTAAAATAATCTCTGTGGAAAAGGAGTAACAGATCAAAACGTATACATGCATGAACATAAGAATCATAATGGATAGTATTATCTATAGATTTAAGTAACATAAAATCACTTATCTACTCCCTCTGCAGTGACCAAGTTAACTTCATTTTTATTAGCTGAGAAGGTCAAAGTATTCTTCCTATCCAGTTCAGTTACTAAATAAGATAGACATTAGGTCAGGAATTTTAAGTAACATGAAATCATCTAGACACTTAAACGCACCTGAAAATCACCTAAGCTCTTTTTGAAATCTGTTTTTTATTATACCAGGCTCTTGAAAAATAGCTTTTGACAATTGTTTCTTAAGCAAAAGCCCTTCCTGGATATTTTCACCTTTAGCTTATTTAGAGAAGATGTAGATCTTGTGTCAAGGAAGGAGGAATTTGAATAAACAAAATGAAAGCCTTTCTACTATCAACATGAATAAAATCTGATAGACTTATCACTTAAGGTTTTGGGATTTTGTGTCTCTTAAATCATTGATTCAAATTGTGTGATATGAAAGAAGTGAAAAGATTTCAAAGCCTTTCTTGAGCCTTCTTTCTACAGTTTTCATAAAGACATAATGAAAGAGGGTCAGATGAAAAAAAATAATAATTCTATTTTGAACATAAGAAGAAAGGCATTAAAGGCAGAAGTACTATTCTTATAATTAATTTTCTTTTCTTATTATTGAAAACAATATTCTTTAACTGTATAATTTTTTATATTATTTTTTTCCCAAAAAAAGTACTACATTAAATTCTCTTGAGCTTTCTCAAATGTGTCTATTCTCCACCTTTAAATTGCCTAGATTAATTAGAGCATGACCTGCACAATACAGTCAAGAGAAAACTTTACCAATAAATGATGACACTTCAAAGACATAAAAGAGGTTATTTGAGATAGAATTCTATGAGCTCCACCATTCACAGGAGGGCTCCCAAGGCATTTGAATGCAGTACAATCTATTATAGATACATAGTATACTTGAATGTGTTACAGTTTTGTTGAACATTTTTGAAAACAATTAGCTGAAACTAAAGTGCTACCCATACAATAGACCTGCATCTACATCAGTAATGGGAGAACTTCAAAAGGTTCAGAGTTCAGATTAATTTTAGTTCTTCAGTAAGAAATATCCACGCAGGTGGTATTGCAGCCTTTTGAACTTGCAGCCTAATTTTCCTTTGATTCTCTCCCTGCTCTCTCAGAAATTCTTTCAAAAACCTTTCCAATATCTGCCTTTTTTTTTTTTTTCTTCCTTTTTATTCACATAGTGGTGCAGAAAGCTGCTTCCCTTGATGATTATTGCATAGCTGCTGCCTCTCTTTTGTCCTTCATGGTTTTGAGGCTGTTGTACTGAAATGACAACTTTCTTCTGGAATCTAGAATATTTGGAAAGGAAACAATGAGGAAAACTCCTATGATCCAAACCACAACTCTGCAATCCCTCCCTAGATTGAACAATGCTTTCAAAATTGTACCATTTCATTGGAAGTTATGGCATGCACTGAAACCTATGCCCTGAAATACAAAATGCAGAATTTCTTGTTTCTTTCACTAGCCCCCCATTAGGAAATGCTACATTGGATTTTAGCCAGCTTTGCAACGAGGACTAGAAACAGGATGACTGTGGCAGTGAATACCTGTCATAGTTGCAGATCTCTAGATATAAGCAATACCTAGAAGAAAAGAGGCACAACAATTCTTTTTACCTGCTTCTGGAATTCCCTACATTTTTTGGCAGGCTTAGTGGCAGATCAGTGGCTAAATAGAAGCTCACCTGCCACTGGATTACTCTTGAAGGTAAAACAGTTACTAGGAAAAATTGTTGTGGAGTTTCAAAGTCAGCAACAATGAAGCACTGACAATTTCCTTTGAATCTGGGGTGTTGGTTTTTCTCCTATTTAGAAACTAGGGAAATAGCTAGCTACACTAGGGCTAACAACTAAAACAAAATACACTTAAAACATACCTAATGAAGTGGAAGTCACAGTTAGTTAGGAAAATAAAGCCAAGACAGAAAGTAAGAGTCAGAAACAAAGCAGCAAGTAAAGTTCCCTGGAAAGCTACTTCCTAGACATGAAGACAAATAAGCAGCCTGATTTTTATGCTGGAGATAAAAGTACTAAAGACCTGTATTTAAGACACACCCATACACCTGGAATTTCCAGTACACAAGAACAAATTAAACTGCATCCAGAAAACAAATTTCAAATACTTGTTATGTTACACATCATCAAGACAGACAAGTTTCTTCTTACTAGATAGATTATAATTTTTCTTTGTTATAATAGCTTTTGTATCACAAAATCTCTAAAGTGTGTGTGATACAACTTGTTCGCAGTCCTAATAGCCCCTTTTTAACACATGTGCTTCTGGTGCCATCCACAGGAGTTCAATAAATCTGTCCTGCTTACTAACGTATGTATGATTCTAATTTACTAATAGCAAAATAACAAAGGGTATTATTTACATGGGACTCATCTGTGGGAGAGATGGGGAAGATATTCTTGACAACACCAATTGCACATCAGTCCTTGAGCTGTAAGGAAAAAATGGACCAAAGTCTCGGCAAGAAATTTTTGAACAAAACACAGCAGCATTTTTATTTAAATTAAATTAAGGGGAGCCTTCAGTAAGACCAGTAAATGTCCTTTCATAGCTCAGGTGAATGGGGAGCTTGATGTATGTCACCATAACTAGATGTACATCACAGCATTCCTTCTCAGCGGTGGTTACTGAATATGTAATCATTAGAATAAATGTGGAACTAGAAATAGCTGTTTGGTTTCTTGAAATATATACAAAAAGATCTCAATAGTTATTTTCAGTAGTGAACAGGAAACAGCAGTGTGGTAAACCACTACATTTTGCAAAGACAATATTTAGTCTGTACATAAAAAACAAAAACAGAGAATGTTTAGTCCAAATAATTTAATAGACAAAACTGCAGCAAATATTATTATTCAGATCTCATTTCTCTCTGTGTGTGGAATCCTGACATGTTAAATCATCTGTGAAACATTCACCATCACGAAGGAAAGAATTTCCACAGCTGCAGAATACTGGGAATTGCAAATTAGAGGAGGTTAAATGTAAAAACAAAAACAAAAGCTGTGGTTAGTGATATGGCAGTCACTACAAGAAAGATTACATTATGCAGAGGAAGAAAACTACTACAGACTCAATAAGGATTATAACACAAGATAAGCAAAAATACTTGGCATTTTCCATCCTTTCTTTCAGTAATATATGCAATAGAAGTACATTTGTAGCATGTACTTACAAACACATGTGCACACACACCCCGAGGTGTCAATACTTTCTAAAGCATAAAATACCTTTGGTTACAGTGAGACTGGAAAAAAAATAAATCACTCTTTCATAAGGACTGCCATAAATTAGGTAAAATTAAAATGAGATAAAGCTTATTAATTCTCTCTACTTTCAGCAGGTTTCATTTTGGGCAGTCCTGTGGTAGTTACACAAAATAGATAGGCATTTCTTTCAGCAGAAGACAAGAGACATTTAAAACATTTTTGCTAATTCTAATTTAAGAAATCCCAAACTTTGGGAAGTAGTGCTCATGGTATTCATACTCAGAATTTTCTTGGCTTTGAAAAAAGTTATGCCTAGTGGATAAAAAAGATAAAAGTTTGAGATAAAAGTTTTGAAAAACATTTTTACTTCAAACCACATACTTTGCATATCCAGTTATATCTCATAATACATTTGGGGTTATGTTACCCATGGATTAAATTATACCTACATCATTTGTGTACCTGTATCATCACAAGGGTCACAAATACCTTATAATAATGGATTCCTTGGTGTCAAAACTGTCCAGTCTCAAAGGTGTTTTATCAAAATATTCTTAGTGCTTAGTCTAAGCACATTTCAATCCAATAAATTAACAGACCCTAGAGTTTTATTGCCTTAGTATTCAATTCACAAAAAGTAATGCCTTCTTAACAGTGCAAGACAAATTATTCCTACTCATATTTCCATTTTTGTCTACCAGCAAGGCCTCTCAGGACCCCAAAGAGTTTTGACTTCAGCCTCTGTCATGTGGTCAGTAGAATGAATGGACACCTGAAAATCTGACCTAATTACAGAAATTACCATAAAAAACCCTCATTAATCGTTCTTATAAAATCATCAGTACAACAATAAAGGAATGCATACAGAGTAAGAATGCCTATTTTGATAGCTCCTGTTTTTCATGCTGATGCACGATATACCAAACTAAACAGGATGAGTTTTTGAGATAAGATGGGTAGTATCCACTACATTTCAAATTACTAATTTTCTTGGAAGTAGTGGAAGATTACAATTAAAAAGTATCACATCTTGTAACCATTCCTACTCTAGTTTTAACTGACATTAAGTTAATTTTAATTTGGTTCTGCCCTTCTCAATTTTAACTTTGCAGAAGTGGTACTGGAGGAAAAAGCAGTTATTTTGGATAGGAAAAAACTTCCTCTGTGACTGAACGCTAAGGCTGATTTTTTGGTCTTGTTCGGTGCCATGACTGCATTGTTCACAGCTGTGAATCAGCAAACCTGAAAGGAATATTCGTTTATTTCCCTCCACTGCTCTTTCCTTGCTACCCTTTGTACTTTGTTCACAAATCAGACACTTTGCAAAAAACCTTCTGCAAACAGAAAAGCAATCTCACTTATGTTCATACTGTGAGAGATAACAGAGACAGATGAGAAGTTGCCCATCCCCTGCCCTGTTTTCTCTTCAGACACGAATATCCCAGGTCCTGAAATTATGAATCTGCCTTTTACAAGCTGGCATTTTCTACTGAGTGCTGAGGATTTATCTGTGAGCTATAAGTTGAAAGGTGCTGTGAATCATGGACATTTGGTGGTGTAATGATTGCAGCTAACAGCTGCATATGCTATTTGACTGGGGGGCTTCATAAAATCTGTAGAAAATGAGTCCTAGAAGTAAAAAATGCAATATTGTCAGTAATAGAAGAAAAGAGAACTCTATCAATAAAAATATGTGATGAGGAACCAAAAATGGTGAACAATCGGCTTAGTGAAATACCTATGCATATATGGCATCAACTGTACATGTCAGAGCTTCTATGTGTATTATTATGTACACAAACCTGTGTTACAGAGAAGTAATTAGTATTACTATAGGAGGAGTGGGTGTGTGCATGAGATGTGTGTATGTATCCACATCAGCTTTGCAATATCAGGGAGTGGAATTATCCTCCCTTACAGATAGAAACCAGTGCACATAGAGATTAAGAAATATATAAATACAGAGATGTTGAAAACCCAATTTGAAACACTGGGAATGCTAAGCATATATGCAGAAAATTGCAGAGATTACACCTTCTCAAACCAAACCCTGAAAAAAACCTGCAGGCTACACAGTAAAAATGCGAGTATTTACATAATCTGTGTACATAATACAGGAAAGCATTGTTAAAGGTGAGCAATAATTCTGTTTTCATGCAAAGAAAATGACAATTTGAACAATGAAATTAATCTCTCTTCTTGACTTCTAAAACATCTTTAAGATTTCTACAAATGAGGATAGAATCTTAACGACAAGATTCACCTTCAGAAGGCTCCTGCATTAGGTGGATTTGCTGATACAGCTATACAAGTTAGTGTTTTCTAATCTAGACAAAGCATTCAGCTTCAGTGTGCTCTGCCTGTTGATGCACTGCGTCTTGGAGAGCAGGGTGAGAATACTTAGTTTCTCTGACCTAATACTGGAATCAACAGCCAAACCTAGAAAAATCTACAGAGAAAATCGCAGGTTGATATTTGGGTATTTTCATCTTTACAGACTGACACTGTAATGTTTTCATGTCTACAGGTTTAAATAAAGTATCTTAATCTTATTAAGTTGTAGGTATTCTATGTCTTACAGTTGCAGGAGTGCACGTGAAAAAAACAATCCAAGGGATTCTCCGCAATGCAGTTTTACATAAGGGCCTGTAGGAGCAGGCAGAATGTTATTAGACCATAAAAGCACATCAGGCTGATTTATGGTTTCTGATCAAGGTTTCTGTGAAAATTACTCTGCATCACCAGCTCAAGGTGACTGCTACCATTAATGTGTGGAAAATAAATGAGATGGGGAGAGTGATATCAGAGGAAGCAAAAGGAAGCACTGAGCCAGTTTATATAGCACAGGCTTCCCATTTTGTTTTACAGTGCATAGAAGGCTGTCATCAAAATTATTGCTTTGGGGCAGAAAAGGCAATTCTTGATAATTAGATCTTATGGCAGGCTTTCTTACATCCGGTATATAGGAACCATCAGGTATAATACCTTCCCATTACATGTCATCTTCTTCTCTGCCCTGTAAACATTTTTAGAATGTAGAAAATTAATAACATATGTCTTTTTTCTCTGAAGTTATTTTCCAGAAGAGATAAAATTCCAAACATGGTTTCACAGAAGTCTTTGTGACTAGGACTATTTTACATATGAACTAATAATAATTTGTACCATGGTTGGCATTTCAGTAAAAACCCAACACCTTTCCCATAATTCAGTGTCTTATATTCTGTATTGTTTCATTTATTAGTTTTGGATTTTTTTATTCCATTTTTATTTTCTGATGAAAACAAAAAGCTGTATTGCCTTTTTAAATACAAATACATAATGCATTTTCAATAATTTCCATCAGTGTATCTGTTCAAATATGCCACAGATATTTTTAACATATAGTTTATTTTTATTAAAGATACACTCATATATATAATGCAACTTTAAATTTTCTTTATTTCCATTTATTGTTTTAAATTGTTTGTACTCTTTTTGGTTTTGGGGGTTTTTTTCTGCTCAATGTTTCAAGATATGTAAAAGGAGTAAAAAATGAAATGAAAACCACCCATGGTACAGTTAGTGAAAACACTGAACTGTGAACTATGGAAAATAATCCAGTGCATCTTCTGCTTCTATATGATTTTTTAAAGCTATTCTCTTAAGTATTTTTTTTAAAATTCTAAAGTATATTATGCATATGTGCAGCATCATTTTACACATTTGGAGAACATCTGAACTGCTCACACAGCTGGCTATAGCAGCTGATCTTATGGTCATTACAGTGCATGTTTTCAAAACAGCGTATGGATCAAAGACATCCACATCTAGGGGAAGGGCAGAGGTCAGGATTTTGATTTTTAGGATGTGATGACATACAAGCTGCACATTATTTTCAAAATGGACACAAAGTTTTTTCAATATACTCTCCCTATAAGATGTGACACTTTTCTTAGTGCATAATACTCGGTTATCTATAGATTTTAAAACTGTTGTTTTTTTACTACTGTTGTCAAGAAGATTATAAGCTTAAAAAGAACCCTTTTAACTATTTTTATCCTTCAGATGCACCCTGAGAGAAAAAGGACTTCTGTTTATGTGCAAGGGTGATTAGCTTGTACTGTTAATAGGATGGATTTCCTGGGACTTAATTGAAAGCAGGTGGATAATTAAAACCAATGTGTAGCTAATCAAGAGGCAGAAATCAGGTGGTCATGAGGCTGTGCATGATTCTGTTCAGGATAAAAACCCTAACTTTCAAACCTGTTTGTTTTAGAGGCTAATGTGAAAAAAAGCAAGAAATTCTGGTTCCTGGGGAGAACATAATTAAAGTACTGTTTTACAGGCACTAGAAATGGACAGTACAAGCTTACATTACTGCCGCCTTCTTGGCTTAGGAGTGTCTTGTGATTTTGTTTTGTGGGGTTTGCTTGTCAATGTTAAGGGTGATTTTTTCTGAAGCATTAAGAGAAATCTGAACCTGTCTCTTACCTGCCTTTGTAGTTCTGCAATGTGCTTTGTTAAAGTTTCCACACTACAAAATGTTACTATAAATTTGTAGAGATGTAATGGGTTAATTAAATGTGATGCTGATGTTAAAATAGCTTTCCATACCATCCATGCCAAATTCTTGGTAAATATAGTGGAGAATATACTGTTAAAGCAACTTCTCATTTTAGAGTATTTCCCATGCTGCAATGCAAGTTGCTTTTTATCTTAGACAGTGCAATCATGCAGAGTGGTATGATACCTAGATCTTGATGGTAAGTAGGAGCCCTTGTATGTCAGTTATTTTACTTTTCCAAAACCTCACACAAGCAAGAAGATAGACAATTTTTTTCTCTACTACAAAAGCTGCCAAATTTAAAGGCCATTCATTGCTACTGACAATATTAAGCAGAATGTACCATCAGTAAGAGAGGGTTTTTTTTCCAAATGTAAACAGTTCTAAAGCTAGTGTCTTCCAACAGTCATGACCCAGAGTCAGTCACAAACCATCAAGCATAGTGGTAGAGACAGTGATGCAAAGGCAAAAGTTGTTTTAAAACTGGTTATTTTATTTTGAAGTAGTAAACAAGGTTTGATTTCTCAACAGCCTTTTATCTTAGTGTCAGGAAAGATGAAAACTCATGTCTTTTTGTTTGATTATATGAGGGTCAAGAGTTTAAAACTCCTGTGAGGTTTAATTATCTGTCTTTTTAACTTTTACTGGGATACATATATGTACAATATATCCGTAAATCTATATACAAATCAGTGTTATGGTCACTAATTCCCAAGTAAATTCTGTAAACATTGAAAGTTTCTATCTTTTAGTATAGAATGAATGTAGGACAGGGATAAGCAAGGATTTAGACAGGTGAATCATCTAAGCAATAGACAGAATCCGCAAGCCTTTTCCACCGGGCAGGGAAATTGGCTGCAAGGGCTTGATCATTGACTTTTCACTGTATGGTGTTGAGGCAGTTTTGCTATATCTCATTTGTGTTAATTAATCTTGACTGCATTCTTGACAGTTCTCTTCTGATAAAGGTTTAATTGAACCTGGCACACTTCTCTTATGGAAAACTTTGAAGGTAAAGAAATATAATCTGAGGAACACAAGTTGAGCCAGGTTCTACACCTAGCTCAGTCAGTGGCATGAGGAAATTTCTGTATTTCTCCACATTGACTTAAAGGTTTAGATGGTTTTCTAAGGAGGGTGAGAGCAAAAAGTGAATAAAATAAAAATAATTTATCATATTGCTTAAGGGAGTCTTCCAAAAATACCATTCTAACAGATGTGTCACCTTGGTGGTCTTTAGGGAAGAAGATATCAATTACACTACAGAACTGCTGTATAAAAGCATGGGTGAATATAATGCTGTTGTTGAGAAGTCTTGTCAGTCTGGGATGTCATGTTCTGGAATCACGTATGGGTCCTGGAAGGGCTAATGGGTTTTGGGAACAGGTGGTTTAAGCCCTGAATAATCTCCAGCTAGGTCTGTGTCTGTGAAAGCCTGCTAAGCCTCCTTGAATATGTTCAGCTCATTTCAGTGCTTGTCAATGCAGTACAGGAGACTGGGTGTTTAATATGCTGCATGAAAGAAAATAACCTTAAATGATAATAGTGTTTGTCAATAACAATAAATGGGCTGATGACATTTCTGAGCTAAGACGCACCTCCCAGAAGACAGCCTGATGAAAAGAGACAAGGGCAAAATGATCCACCTATTTAAACTTACTGTTCTGGAACCAGCCACCAGAGAATGAAGTGCTCCAGCCAAATCCTGACAAACTTGTTTCCTGAAAACCAGTGTTTTCTCTCTGGGCAAATCAGTGGTTTTTAGCCTTTTATGGCACAGGAACCAATTCTGAATGGGGCAAAAGACAGTTTTTGTTTATTCTACCATTTTAAAATTCAAACGTACTGAGGAAAGAGGTGACACCAATAGATTAAAAGGAAAATGTTTTAGTATCCCCCATGTATTGTTTGCTGTTGCCACACTTGAGAAAAGAGAACTTCTCTCCCATTCCTTCTTTCCCCAAACATATCACCTGTTGCAAGAGAGGATAGCACTGAAATACCTGGACTTTGACCAAACTGCAGATATGTTTCAGTGAAGAATGGGGAAAAAAAAATATTATTTTTGGGTAAGGTGTTATAGACTGGATTGAAATGAACATTTCTACAGGTTTGAGGTTCCTTGCCAACTGAAGACATGAACTTAAGATAAATCAAACAAGAAAGACATTATTATTGTTACTATTATTAGTAGTAGTAACAATAACAGTAATATTATCTTGGTCTTACATAGTCCTCTTTAGGAAAACCAAACCAAAACAAACCCAAAAAACAACAAAACCACAAAAAAAACAGGTTTTAAGATGGGTCAAAAAATTGTGTTTCCACAGCAAAAGGAAGAAAATTGGAGGGACTACAATAGCACTGTAGAAATCATAATAGGAAAGATAATACCTCCTGAGGTTATTTTCTCAGCTTTAGCACAAAAGATCAGAGGAGGCATGAATTGACATTAAGAAAAATGGGTTTAGAAGAGACATACAAGGGCTTTTTTTGCACTCAGTGTAATCAATGTTACTAATGGCCTTCCTCGCAGGTTGTTTTGAAGCAGTATTAGTCAAGAAGGTGATACTGTCCTATCTGTCAGAGGTATATTAACAAGGTTCAGGCATATTTTCTCATCTTCTGATATTATGGGATCCAGTTGAATGTAAGAAATATTCTGGAGGCTGGATTCTTAGCAATATTTTCTCTGTATTTACTCTAATTGTGCACTACCAGAAACGAATACCAGTTAGAACTTCCTGTCTGCCAAAGGGTATTCAACCTGTCTCTAAACCAGCTCAAGTGAGAAATTAGCCCTTAGTATTTAGGAAAACTACAGGTTTAGAGTAAATTTTTAATCTGTAATTTTCCTACTTCAGTGTGTGTGCATGTGAAGTGTTCTGATTAATATTTTTTGTAAAACAAAGGAACATTAAAAAAAAATACATTTGTGTCTAAAGTATTTTAATGTATAGTAACTGATAATGCAATATAGACTAATCTGTTGACCTCCCAAGTATGATGTTTATTTGGTTTCTTTTTGTTTATCCTTCAATCTTTGTACGATTTTCTATAGTAATTTGATTTCAAGAGCTGCAAAATCTGTGGTCTCCATTTGCAGAGGCTTGAATACCTGGTTCAAGTAAATAGCTATGTTTCAACCACTTTTTCTGTTTCTGCAATATGGGGAGCATCATATGTATGACAGTACTCTCTGACTCTGAGACTAAGGCGATGATTGCAAACATTTTGCAACTAATGTCTAGAACTTTATTCATTTATATATAGACTTTGTATAATGTTCTTAGGAAGCAAAAAAGTATATATATCTTAAAGGCAATGGTAACATAAGAAGTTCCACTGACAAGTTAGAAAGGAAAATACATAAATTAACAGGAATGGTGGAAGGCAAATTTTCTGTTTCAATAGCCATTTCTAATGACAGGAGTAAGAAGCATGCAGATGAAGTGAAATAGTACTAAAGGTATGGAGAATGGGCAAGTAATTAGTCAATTTACCAAGTTAGATCAAGCACTGAAACATTCAAGGTCTCTGTGTAGTGTAAAATCAATAATTTGTTGTGCTGTTCTTTTTGCACTGATCCTCACCCTGTTTTTGCAAATCTATACAAGGAGTTTAGCTCCGTCTTGGGTATCTAGATGTGAACTTGTTATGTTAGTCTCATTCCTTCCAAATAGCAAATCTACTGTTAAAGTTGACTCTCCTTTTCAATTGTACATTGATTTATTTTTTTCAGTTTTACACATCTGTCTCCATACAGTTAGCAAATGCATTGCAGGCCTAGTCATTTTGTGGCAGGTATATTTGATCAATTTTGAATGAAAAAGACTGCTTAGATGTATAGCTGATATGTGATCTGATCCTGAAAGCAGATATTCAATTTGCATGTCTGTCAAGATTGTGCATATATGTGTTTTCAGTTTCCTGCAGATATTGAAATGGTATGATTTATAAATGGATTTCTGCATTTTCCTTATGGTAGGGTGTATAAACAAGGTGTATGTGTACTTGTAAATGTGTGTGTACATTTTCTCCTTCTCAAAATTATATTCACTCATAACAGGAAAAACACACTTTACCTAAAATATATTTTGTTCTTTCTCTTTTTTATAAACTCATTCTTTCTGTGTTGCATATCTCACTTCATCTAATTAGATTTAAAAATATGTAGAATGTTGCAGGTTTTTTTAATACTTGCTTATTTTCTCTACTAAGGTCAGGCTCTGAATTAGACCATGATATGGACCATGATTCTACTTTTCCATTGCCCTCAGAGTCATTTCTCATCTGGCAAGCCTTCAAAAGCTTCCCACATCTGCCACTGATACCAACCAAATCAGGAATGTGAAAGTGTATCTGCACAGCCAGAGAGTACAAAATGTCAGTGCATTAATGTATCAAATATGGTTGAGGGGGTTTTTACCCATTCAAATGGCAAAAAAAAAAAAAAAAGTTATTTACTATGATTCTCAGCTGTCTCCAGGGCACTCATCTGTTATAAAACTTATTTCTGTAGAAAAATGAATTGTGAGAAGTCTTCATGCTGAACTGATATTGCATCCAACCTGTTTGCAAATCATTCTAGGAGCAGACACTTCTATAGGACTTCCTGATTTGTAGATGTATTTAAAATATTTAAAGTACATGTTTCTAGTGCTGCAAATTCACCTTGCAATTCTCTTAATATTTTAGAGTAATGGCTTTTCAAGCCTTGGAGCTTTGCTTCTACCACAGATGTGATCACTTTTATTTCTAACCATCTGCCTATCACCCATGCCACATGTGACTGTCCTCACAGGAAACAAGTTTCATGAGATCTGACTCAGCTTTGAGAGATTTAAAGTAATTTTGTTACTAATTCAGCTCTTTGTTGATCAACTTTTTCCATTAATTTCTTCTGTTTTACACTGCTAAAACAGTTCTTGAGGGGGTTGTGCATACAATACTCCTTTTACTAACCAAGAATAAAATTTAAGGGATTTGAGCCTTTTAAGAAAGAAAAATTTACCTCTCTATTAAAACTTTTAGAAGTGCATAGACTTATCTAATGTAAGTGAGCATAACTAATTGATGTTTTAAATAAGTAATTTAGAAAGCATAAAGTAATGTCAGACACTAACTGATTCACTCTTCTTTAAACTCAATGTAAATTTAAATGGACTAGATAATCCAAATATGGAAAGCCTTATATTTGGAGTCACTCCAGTTAAGAGCTCTTACCAGTGACACATTTAAATGGGCTTATGCTATATCAAAACATGTACAGAAAAAACTCATTAACTAACCCCTCCTGTCACTTCGGACAAACCTGAGCAATTTATCACCTTCCAACCCACTCACATACCTTTAATTCCATATGCAGATGGACATTCTATGAGCTCCACAGACCACAGCCTCTCTCATTTGCCCAGGAGCACCATCAACTAATCACAACTGCCATCTACAAGTATACTTGTAGTATTCAGTAGACTCAAGTAGATGTTGAACAGGATATTAGGTTGCTGAGGGCCAACAGAGTTCTGAAAAGCTTTGAATATGGGGATACCACAGCACCTCTGGGTAGTTTATACCAGTCTGTAACCACTCTTTTTATGAAGAATTATGTGTAGGTCCAATAAGATTTTCTCATACTGCTATGCTTGTCCTTATTTCCCTGTGCACATCTGAGAAAAAGATAAAGATCTGGTACTATCTTCTTGGTGGTCACCTGCTTTAGGGAATGGAAGGCTACAACTAGTTTTACCTTTATCTTTGACTTCAGGAGGATAAACAGAACAAATTGGGAAAATTTTGTGTTAAAAAGTCAAGAATCTTATATCATTATTCTCTGTTTAGTACTTGAATTTGGGTAACATGTAACCTCGTACATAATCAGGAGGAATATAGGAACGTAGTCAAAAAATGCAGGGATGCAAAGAGGAAAGCTAAGGTCCACCTGGAATTAAATCTGGTGAGGGGTATCAATGACAACAAGAAGGGTTTCTTCCATTATATTAATAAAAAAATGAAGACCCTACTGGTGAATGAGATGGGTGTCTTCGGGGTGGAAACCAGAGAGAAGGTGGAGTTATCGAACACTTTCTTTGCTTCAGTCTTCACTGCAAAAGGCAACCCGCTTGAATCCCGAACCCTGGAGGTAAGAGAGAAGCTCTGGAGAGATGAAGACTTTCCCTCAGTAGAGGAGGACGAGGTTAGAGGCCACTTAGCTAAACTGGGCATCCATAAATCCATGGACCTTGATGGGATGTATCCATGAGTTCTGAGAGAGATGGCAGATGTTATTGTTAGGCCCCACTCTCCACCATCTTTGAGAGGTAAAGAGAGGTGCCTTAGGACTGGAGAAGGGCTAATGTCACTCCAGTCTTCAAAAAAAAGGCAAGAAGTTTGACCCAGGGAACTACAGGCTGGTTAGTCTCACCTCTGTCCCCTGTAAGCTGTTGGAAAAAAATTATTCTGGACGTCATCACAAAACATGTGAAAGCAATGAAAGTCATTGGGAGAGATCAGCAAGAATTCACTCTCCTATGAGGAAAGGCTGAGAGAGCTGGGACTCTTTAGCCTGGAGAAGAGAAGGCTGAGGGGAGACCTTATTAATGCCTACAAGTATCTAAAGGATGGCTGCAAGGAGGATGGAGCCAGAATCTTTTCAGTAATTCCCAGTAGCAGGATGAGGGGAAATGGGCACAAGTTGGAACATAGGAAGATCCATTTAAATATGAGGAAAAACTTATTTATTTTGAGGGTGACAGAGCACTGGAACAGGCTGCCTGGGAAGGTTGTGGAGTCCCCTTCTCTGGACAGATTTGCCTGGATGCAGTCCTGAGTAATGTGCTCTAGGTGATCCTGCTATAGTGGGGAAGTTGGACTAGATGATCTCTAGAGGTCCTTTCCAACTCTGAAAATTCTGTGATTCTGTGAATTTTTTTAAAAAAGGTCATACAATGCATGTAGGTGTGGACTATTTCCCTTTGCCTTTTCTGTGATCTCTTCACAGATGCATTGATGTTACTATTTTAGTGTACAGAGACTTAGACATGTAAGTACTTTTATCTTCTTGGTTAGCTTTAGAGGTCAGATTTGTATTCAGCCAACTTTCAAATCAGAGAATACCTGAAATTAATCAAAATACTGACTTTCCTGTGGTGCTTTTATGATAAGAAAATTTTTAAGTTAATATTTGGTTAATGACTAAAATGTATTCCTATTAAGCTCACTCATTATTTGCTCAAATCCAGAGGAAAGAACAAGAATATTTAAGCACATGCATTTGAGCATCGTACTTTTGCAATCTCGCCATTTGCAATAGACAAATATCCAAAGGAACACTAATTATTTTTGAAAGGTATTTTTCTAAACTTATATGTTCCTTAGGATAGTTGAACTTCTAAGGTGCATATGCAGTCACATTTTCTCATTTTTTCTCATTTAATGGATTAACATATTAGAAGCTGAAGACTTTAATTTGAACAACTTTGACCTAGAAAGATATCTATAAAATCAGAGAAAAAGCAGATACAGTATTAGTGATTCAAATATGTGGAATTTGATCTCAACATCTGGAAGGAGAAGAGAGTGTTGAATTGTTTCAGTGAGTAAGAAACATAATAGTACGTATCAGTAATGACTATCAGTTTCAGCTAATATTAGTTTAGATTATGAAATTTTTTTTAAAGGAAAATGTATACATTCCATGGCTCTTATCCTCTAACTTCACCATAATTTTACATCATTTCTGGAAAGTGATCAACGTAAAAACTTTCTCTTCATACTGAATTATTACTAGCCAGAACTCTCCATAGTAAGTGTAATTCATTTCAGATTTAATAGATATGTTTTTTGCTTTGCACAAAAATGTATGCAATTAAAGAATGGGGTACAAAGTGTACTCATTTTTCCTCCATCTTTTCTTCATAATTTTGAAAGACTTTGACTTGAACATTCACCTATATGCCATACAAATGTAATTCAGTTTGATGCAACTTCTGTCTACTATTCTGTCTAGTATTAATGTCATATTCCCTTCCAAAGCCTATGATTATACGATCCTATAGGATACAGTTACAGAACTTGAGGTGGTGCATTTAGAGTTTTTCTCTAAAAAAAAGAACCAACAATGGTTGGAGGCTACAAGAAAAGATTTTGTGTGGGAAGGTGTTAGATAGTCGTTATGAGCCTTTTATTTCAATAATTGTTCTTCAGCCTTTGAAATGTCATTATAGGTCAAAGACGCAGCTATTGTTCCAAGGAGATGAGAATTTAGTAAGGGGGGACACAGTAGATATGTCAAATAAATATTAAATTAAAATAATGTCAGATTATGCATCATTATAATACAAGAATCTGTTCCGTGGAAAACTTTTGCATACTCCTGCTTTCAAGTTCACTAACTTCAGTGCAACGTTTTCAGTTGCATTTATTTATTGACAAGATCTTACTTGTCTGTCCTATTTAAACCACACTCATTTAAATCTCATCCTCTTAATGCAAGAGATATCCATGATGCATTTGAGTTTTAGTTTGGGGAAATACAGAAAAAGATACATGTACCCAAAGTATGTTATGGGGCTTTGACTAACTCTCCCTAACTTTCCCTAGATCTGCATCCTTCTTTAAGGAGAGACATATCCCTGTTATCAGTATTCAATCAAAATTTTTGCCACACATTTGCCTTTCAAGAAATAAGAAGGCTACATGATTACTGGAGGATGGTTGGCACCAGTCTATGTTGTGTATGATACATATATTCTTAAATAGAAATTTTTATTTTAATACAGAAGATTTTGTTGAAATTCTGACTTTATTAACTTTAGCAGAGTAAGACTTTATTTGGTCTCTGTTTTCCTCTATACAGATCCAGATTTGGGATCCAGGTGACACTGAAATAACACAACATTCTTACAATAGTTTTGTTAGTGAGTACAGTGGGTCCAGAGTAAAAATTGATGTTAGTGGATATGGCCATCACTTCTGCTAGTTATAGCTATTCAGTCTGTAGTGACCTCCAACAATTGCCCAGGTGTTGTCAGGTCAGATTTTTAGAGAGCTTCCCATTTCAGGTTTTTGATCTCAGAAAAGGATGACTTCACATTAAAATAGAATTGACAAAACTTATTTGAATGTCCAAGAAGAAGTTAGGCATAGTTTTGATCTCTGATTTATCTTACAAATCTCAGACAACATGAGAATCTATCGTGCACCAAATTCAGTAGCCACACGAATTTTTATGTAGTTTAGATGTGCAGGATATAATTATGCCAGATTATTCTCTATCCCTGTCCCATTGCACTTGTCTTCATCATGCCAAAATCTGAATCCCATCCCAGCAGTCTGGAAAATCCATGATTACAGTCAAGGCTGGCAGTTACAACTCTTAGAACAGGTAGCTTATTCAGTTTTTCTTGGCGATAGAGATCATAAACAGCTGACAAAGGACAATCTCCTGGCATCAGTACACAGTGGTTTGCCAGGGGGTTGGCTAGTGGAACATGTTTTGTTGTACTTTATTGACTTCCTAGCATCCTTCAACAACTAACTCAAATTGAGAGATTATTTGTGTCCAGCTCTTCTCTGGAGTCACTGACCATTTGGGTCAATGCTTGTTTTATTTGCAGGGCTGTGTCTCCTGGTAATGCTTGATGTTTCTAGTTACTGCTGGAAATTGGTATGGAGAACCAAGGCCACTGCTTGGTTCTAAAGTCATCTTATGCTCCAGAAACAAAAGGGAGGAAAGGGATCACACCTGAAACGCTCCTTTGAGCAGGAATGGACAAGACAGATGACCAGAACTGACAAAAAAAAATTATTCCATTCCATACATGTCATACCTGACATAAATCTGAGGGATCATGAAGGTCAAGCTCTTGTCATCCATGGCTGGCATTCTGGGAGGACTTTGTGCTTTCGTATGCCTTTAATCCCAATACATGATTTTCTGAATCCATGCATTCCTACATCCAACTTCCATCTACCACTCACAATAGGAGTCCAGTCCAGGATTTTCCCAGGACCTGCCTTGCAGCCTCAGTGATGACTTCAGTGTTGTTGAGGGAGAACACAATATTGGTTTTGTATGTATTTTTGTGTATTTCATTATTTTTCTTTTCATCCTTATGGTTTCATTAAAGCTGTGTAGTTTAGTTTCCAACATTAAGTCTCTCTCCCTTATTCTCTTTCCTTTCCCTTTCTGGGAAGGGAGAGGGGTTAATAGAGAGCATCAGTTAATTAATTGCTGGTGCAGCATTAAACCATGACAGACTGTCTTTTACTTAAGCTGCAAGATAGAAAACTGTACGTAAATCTATCAATAATAGCTCAAATAGTCTTCTAGTTAATTTTTCATGCTACAGAGCTTCTCAGTGATTGCATTTTTCCAGGTCCAGGAAGAATCCTAAAATCAGAATAATCCAAAATATCTACAACTGTTTTCCATAGCTATGATACAGATATGTAGCAAGTAGCTAGAAGTTACTTGAACATGCTTTTGTAAAAGAAATACTGTGGCCAGCAGGACTAGGGAAGTGATTGTTCCCCTGTAGTTGGCACTGGTGAGGCTGCACCTCACATACTGTATTCAGTTTTGGGCCCCTCACTACAAGAAGGACATTGGGGTGCTGGAGGGTGTCCAAAGAATCATAGAATCATAGAACCATAGAATGGTTAAAGTTGAAAGGGACCTTAAAAATTATCAGTTTCCAACCTCCCTGCTATGAGCAGGGACAATGCACACTAGACCAGGCTGCACAAAGTCTCATCCAACCTGGCCTTACACACCTCCAGGGAGAGGGCTTCCACAACCTCCTTCGGCAATCTATTCCAGTGCCTTATTACCCTCATAGTGAAGAATTTCTTCCTGATGTCTAACCTAAATCTACCGTCTTTCAGTTTAATACCATTACCCCTTGTCCTACTGGAATACTGTTAACAACAGGCAATCCCAGATATCCATGGACCATCACACAAAGGGTTGCCTACAACGTGGGTTTTATAGACCTACTTTCACGGGGTGAACCTGCTGTGTTGAGAGGTGATTCATCCAGATTGCTGGATAATATTCACAAAGCAGCTGCTATTCAATTGGTATATAATCATGAGCTGGTCCCTCATGAAGAAAGCCCTCTTAATATCAGAATTAATCCTGACCGTATGAATATTCTGATTTGTGGGCTACCCAAGTCATTGAAAGGCGTAGCCACTGACATTAAAGAAAAAATTAGAACCAATGGAATGATCAAAAAATTAATCCATCCCCAAGAGTCCCACTAGGACCAGCGGATGAATCATGCAATTACTACCATTAATAACCGATGGGGAGCTAATGGGTGTCCCCGCCTAAACGCCTTTTTTCCTTCAGCTCCCCAACAAACTGATATGAAAGATAAAAGACCTCTAAAGAAGGTGGAACATTCCCCACAGCCAGGGCAAACTGTCCTGGCTAATTTACCTAACATTGGGAAAGCCCGACTAACTTTGCAAAATCCCTTTAATCTTAACACCTGGGAAACACTGGATGAAAATGGGAAACCCCATATCATTAATGTTAAATGGATAATATGCTGTATATAATTTATGTTGTTTCTCATGGACAGGAATACAAATACCTTTACAGAAAGGGAAAGACTGTATGTTGATACTATAGATGGTCTACATAAATACCAAAGGAATTTCCACTTTGATACTAGAATTGTTGCTACTACTATTTGTTTTGGTTCTTTACACTTTTTACACACACCCATGAGAGGGAGATACAATGTTCCAAGGAGGACATTTTTCACATAATAGCCCGACTTTAGCTGGAGTTCCAAGGAGAGAAACAAAGTAACACTTTGTGGCCAAAGACTGGATTCTTTTCCTAAAAGCAGAGACTATAAAGCCTGCTGCCCCAAAGGCCACAGGGTGAAGTGTGAAGGACCAGATATTTCCTCATACGAACATAACATGCCCTTTAGGTCAGCAGTCATAACTGGCTTAAAGATGGCTGCTCCATGTGGCACTCTAAACCCTCTCCTGCCTGCCTCCTCTGCCAGAAAACAACAACTCGGACGCCCTGAGGGGGTAGCTGCTGCTAGAGAGGAGCAGTGGCGGGAAAACGGCAACAATCTTGCAAACTGCAAGTCTGCAGTGGCGGGAAAAAGTCCCCGTCTGATTGGCTGAGAAGCCTAGAAATACGAAACTGGCCAATTGGGAGCTAAGGAGACCATAAAAGAGACGGCGTGCGCGCTGCTTTTGGGCGCGCTTTTGCACAGACACTGAAGCTGCCGCCGCCGCCGCCGCCGCCGCCGCTGCTGCTGCTGCTGCTGCTGCTGCTGCTGCTGCTGCTGCTGCTGCTGCTGCTGCTGCTGCTGCTGCTTGCTTTTGGGGGGTGACCTGCGCCTTGGGGGTGCCTGCCTGAGGTCCCCAGCTCCCGGCTCATCCGTGCTCGACCCGGCTCATTCCTGCTAGCCCCGGCTCCCAGCTCATCTGTGCTTGACCCAGCTCATCCCAGCTAGTAATTCTTGCAGACCCGGCTCGTCCCACCTTGCCCACGGCTTTGCCCAAGGTCCTGCCAGATTGCCCGAGGAAGTCCCTGCCTGCAGCTTGAGCACATACGGTGAGACTTCTTCCTGCCACCCGCGGTTCTAAGACTGGGTTGCAGGGGAAGTCACCCGCAGTTAACTATATAAGTACCTAGAGCATCTCAGAAACAAAGTAAGGAATTGTATTTTGAGCATAATTCTCTCCCTGAGGTGTCCCTGTCTCACTTACCTGCACACAAACTGCAACCCTATACGGGACAAGTGTCAGGCATATCCTTCCTTCCTCCTCCCCTCATAGATAATTAATCTGGGCGTGTAAATAAGGTGTACCTATATATAAGTATCAAGGCATATATAAGTTCTTGGTATTTGGTGTTTAAAAGATACTTCACAGCTCCTATGTGTTTTAATTACCCTTTTTGAACCTCCTGCCCCAAATTGTTTTATTTTTCCCCTCAATAAACCATGTATTCATAAATTCTAATTGGGGATTGGCTGCTGTTCTTGGAAACACTAGTGAGCACTGAACAAGTGTCTCACCCGAAAAGTCAGTGCCGAAGCTCACGGCTCCTCTGTGAGAGGCGAGCGCTGTGTGCGGACCTCTCGGCAGATCCTGATAAGCTAAAATCACTCCAAAAAGGAGATACAATAGGTCGCGGATCGCGACAACCCTCTCTGGTGAAAAGTCCTTCCCCAGCTTTCCTGTAGGCCCCCCTCAGGTACTGGAAGGCCTCTATAAGGTCTCCCTGGAGCATTCTCTTCTCCAGGCTGAATAGCCAACACTCCCTCAGCCTGTCTTCATAGCAGAGATGCTCCAGCCCTCTCATCATCTTTGTGGCCCTTCTCTTGACCGTCTCCAAAAGTTCCATGCATTTCCTATGTTGAGGGCTCCAAAACTGGACACAGTACTACAGGTGCAGCCTCACCAGAACAGAGTAGAGGGACAGAATCACCTCCCTGGCCCTGCTGTCCATGCTTCTTTTGATGCAGCCCAGGCTGCAGTTGGCCCTGCGAGCGCACACTGGTGGCTCACGTCAAGCTTCTCCTCTACTACCACCCCCACATCCTTTTCCTCGGGACTGCTCTCTAGCCATTCTCCTCCCAGCCTGTATTTATTTGTGCCTGGGGTTGTGTTGACCCAGGTGCAGTACCTTGCACTTGGCCTTGTTGTACTTCATGAGGTTGGCATTGGCCCACCTCTCCAGCCTGTCAAGGTCCCTCTGGATGGCATCTCTTCCCTCTAGGGTGTCAACTACTCTACACAGCTTCATATTGTCAGCAGACTTGGTGAAGATACACTCAATCCCACTGTCCATGTCTCCAACAAAGATGTTGAACAGCACTGGTCCCAGTACTGACCCCTGAGGAACACCACTCATCACTTACCTCCATTGGGAAACTGAACCATTGACTACAACTCTCTGGGTGTGGCCATCCCGCCAATTACTTGTCCATCCATTGGTCAATGAGAAGGGCAACAAAGCT
Source organism: Hemiprocne comata (assembly GCA_020745705.1). Classification (NCBI taxonomy): domain Eukaryota; kingdom Metazoa; phylum Chordata; class Aves; order Apodiformes; family Apodidae; genus Hemiprocne; species Hemiprocne comata. The sequence continues at coordinate 37,355,678 of CM036590.1, read as the reverse complement.
GGAGAAAGATCTAAAGCAAAGGTCTTATAAGGAGTTGCTGAGGGAACTGGGGTTGTTTAGCGTTATGGGTCTCAACAACTACCTGAAAGGAGGGTGTAACAAGGTGGGGGTTGGTCTCTTCTCCCTAGTAACAAGCATTAGAACAAGAGGAAATGGGTTCCAGTTGTGCCAGGGGACATTTAGATTGGATAATATGAAAAATGTCTTTATCAAAAGGATTATCAAACTTTCAAACAGGCTGCCCAGGGAAGTGGTGGAGTCACTATCCCTGGAGGGATTTAAAAAATGTATAGATGTGGTGCATAGGGACATGGATTAATGGTGGACTTGGCAGTGTTAGATTAACAGTTCGACTCACTGATCTTAAAGATCCTTTCCAACTTAAATTATTCTACAATTCTCTGCTCCTGCTATGGGCAAAAAGGGCAGCATCTCTCCTGGGATGCAATGAGATGATATCCATGGTTGAATCTGAAGTGCTTATTTTCACCTATTTGAGGCTTGTCAATTAGAACTAGAGAAGTGAGATAGAGATTGTGGCTGCTGTCCAAAGAGAGATAGAATACTTAACCTGGCATCTGTCCATCTTAAAATACAGTTCTGTTCCATGGACACACCTTACCCATTGAAGATCACTGACCTTTGCAACCCTCTAGTCTCAAAGAACTTCTGCCTTTGCAGATATTTTTTCATGTCTATGAAAACATCAGACTGATGTTTGTCAATTGACTTTGTAACAGTCTTGCTACTCTGGAAAGATCTAAGCAGATTATTTTGCTTGTTCTTGGGCTTCAAATGGAAAGAGTGCTTGGAATAAATATAATGTCTGGCTGTAAGCCACATCTTTTATTAGGTAGGGAGTCCACAAGCCTTAATTCACATTGCAGCTTGATATGGCTACTCTGTGCTTCCTCTAAACTGTTGTTTCCTAGGTAATCCTTGATATTCAGGAAGAAGGTGAATGTAAAGAGAGCAGCTGTACATTCAAGGTGTTGTTAAAAGAGAGTGTAACAGTTATAATGACCAAGTGAGGCTTTATGGTGAAACAGGGAAAAAAAGATATATGTAAGGGCTGATCTGAGGTGTTACTCAGTCTTAAGTCCCTGCAGCGTAGCAAAGGGAAAAGGTAGATTGTCTTTAAAGCTGAGACACTAGCTTGCTAAACAACTGCCCTCTGAGTTAGCCAGAAAGGCATTATGGCTAAAATGAAGCTAATTAATATATGTTCTTTGGCTAATTCAGTCAGGGGACATTAATCTTAACAGCACTATTGAACACAGATTGAAATCTCAAGTGTGTTTATCTCACACAACTGTAATTTCTGAAGTTGGAGGATGCTATTTTTCCAGATAGCATCTTTCTTAAAATACTAAATAATATTGGGAACTCTGAGATGTTATCATCTGCCAACTAAATACTAATATAATAAAATAATTTCAAAGGCCCTTTGCAGTCTGAAAAATACAACTGTGTGATTGGGTTCATAGTCACCCTGCTCTGTATTTTAGCTCATTACCAACAGCTAAAGTTATACCTTTTTCCTACACTCAAAGTTATCTATGACGCTTGAAGAGTGTTGGTTAGAAAATATAATATAGAGGTCAAAGGGGAGAGTGCTGTGTGGGCTTCTTTTTCTTTTATTTTTGAAAGAAGAGTGAGTCAAAACATTTCTGAAGAGATTTTCCAGTGAATTACGTAAGCCAAATTAAATTATTTAAGCCCTTATTTTGTTATTATATTCATTATCAAATTTTTTTTCTGATATCTATCTTCCTTGAAATCAGAGTATTGTCTCTCCTCCTGCCCACCCATTTCCACCCTTTATCCACTAGCCTTCAGAGCCTGTGGAATTTTAAACTCAATAAATGTGGATTACTCTAAAGAAGGCAAGAATTAAATATTATTTGGTTTTGACATTATTTTATATAAAATTATTTTATTAATATCTATATTTCTCTTTCTCTTTAAATAAAGTATGTTCTTGTATATGTCAGGCATGCATTCTACCAGAAAGGTATCATTCCTGTTTTTCATTCATGAGAATTTTCTAATTTTGTCAGAACTGATTGAGTGAAAAAACATTACTGTAACCAATAAGCCACATATTTTGAGTTGTGTTAGAGACAGTGAGTACAATTAACACTGAGAAATTTTAGTTAAGGTGAAATTTGATTTTTTGTTTCAGAAATTTATAAAAGCAATAAATATATATTATTGAAAAAAATACTGACATCAGAAAAAAATTCAGTGTTTTCTGCATCACCAAAGTTAATCTTTTTCCCTTTTTCTTTAATCATATAAACATGAATTTGTATAATCTTGCCATAAAGAAGCTGAACTGCATTCTCCTGAGCTGCTTATCAAAACCATCCCTGGAGGAATTACTTTCTACATTACAATATAGCAACTGTGAGAATTTTTTGTTTGAATTTGTATCTGCATAAACTGTTTGCATTACAGCAGAAGACATTTGTGTTGTCCCACTCTAGATAGCATCCATACAAAAAACAAAATCTCCACCATTCCTTATCTCATAACTGTTAATAGCAATCTGCTTTTCAAAAATAGTCATAGATGCAGCATTTGTGTCACAATGTATTTTCTCAATCAAACAAGGGCACAGTTGTTTTCAGATATATATAAGTGTAAAAAAAATCAAATTAATTTATTTTCCTTGTATTCTACTAACTATTAGCATTCATTATAGAAGGGACTTTTCCTATAAAAAATATAATTTGCTTAGCAGTTCTGATATGACCCAAATAACCCCATTCATTTCACAGGAACAGTTTTAGAGGCTATGTTGCATTATTCATTAATGTTGTGGATAACAACTTCAACCTAAGGACTGTTGAGCCAGCACTTTCATGAGCAGTAAATTCCCTGAGGGAGGGAATGAGAAAAAATGTCCCTACCCTGAGGTTTGAAAAATAGTCTTCACTACAGGAAGTGTTTGCTGAAGGGTTGTGTCTAATGAAAGGAATTTCTTTGAGACGATGAACATCCCCTGGATGGATTTTGGAAACCTGAGGGTCTCTAGACGACTGTTACAATGAATTTTTTGTTAACCCTCCCATCACATGACATGCATATGTTCAGTCTTTGGGAGCTTCCAAAAAGGGCAATTCATGCTGTGGTGTTGATATTTATTTTATGTCTTTTTCTGCCTAATATGCCAATGAAAGGACAAGAAATGGTGACTTCCTTACAGAAGACATTGTATGTGTGAACTAAAACACAACATTTCAACTTAGTATTTAGGGAGAGTCAGTGAGGAGTTCATCTGTCTTTCCCACAGCAATAGACAGGATTAAACCACATTAAACACCTCCATTAAGCTGACATCTTCACATCATACTGATTACAGTTTTCTTTGTTTTGACAGGAACATCAGTGGGATTTAAGCTAACATTGATCTGGGCAATTTATTATTCTTTAAGAATATATACTATGCTCTGCCCTCTAAGTCTTGAAAAATTGTGCTTTTGAAAGAACAGTAATACTGTTTTCTTCCTTGTTAATAACGGGTTTTTTAAATGTGCATGGGTGATTTGGCCATAATATCCTCAGAATTTACCTGGGTTGATACTCTCGTTCCAAATTCATGGTTATTTTGTGACAAACATAACCAGTCATCTAATGGCTCCTGTGAAATTTTCACTTAATACAAAAAAACACCAAACCAAAACAAAACTAATTTCAGTCACTTCAACGTTAGGGATTCATATTTCTCTTGTCCTATGTGGCTGTGGTCTACAAATAATAACAAGAGTTTGATTCTGATGTCTTTTTCAACAACATAAATGAAAACTTTTCTGTTGAAATCAAAGGAAAAAATCAGGATAGGAAATAGACTTTTTCAACAGAATTGAAACACACAGACAGATTGACATTAATGTGTGCCTGCCTTTACTTTTTAGCATGAATTATTCCCAGGGTATCACAGTATGTATTAGTTAGAAATAGTTAAAATGTAAGCAGTATTGGAACTATATCTAATATATTTCAATACTTCTAAATATTTTCAAATATAAAATGTAAGACCTTTCTGATCCTGTTTTTAAAGCTGTTCTGCACCATCTCTAAACTTCCAACCAGACAGATTGGGATGGACTGCAGGATGTCATCAGGTTCAGCATCCTGCTCAAAGCATGATCAACATTAAACATATTAACTGGTATAATACTGAAGACCGAATGCTACGAAACACCACATTATTATAACACTGGGAAAAAATAGTTCAATTTGGCCCTTCTGGTGCTGTATGACTTTTAAAACTATAGGCAGTTCAAAAGCAGCTGTGAAGGCAAATGCTGGAAAAACACAGGTGGCATTCCTGCCGGTAAGTGAAAGTCTTTCACTTACTGGTCATTCAGAGGGTGTAAGCAGGGACAGGTAGGCTGGAAGAAATACAAAGAAGTTGTCCAAGAAGCCAGGAAACAGGTTAGGAAAGCTAAAGCCCAGATAGAGTTAAACCTGGCCAGGGGCATCATGGGAAATAAGAAGGGTTTCTGTAGGTGTATCAGTGATAAGAGGCGGAACAGGGAAAATGTGGGTCCTCTCCAGAAGGAAACAGAAGACCTTGTCACACAAGATATGGAGAAGGCTGGGGTACTGAGTAACTTTTTTGCCTCAGTCTTCACCAGTAAGGGTTCTGGCCACACCATCCAAGTCACAGAATGCAAAGGTAGAGACTGGGAAAAAAAGATCCAAGTACACAAGTCTATGGGCCTGACAAGATCCATCCATGGCTCCTAAGGGAGATGACAGATGAAGTTGCAACGCTGCTTTCCATCATATTTGAAAAGTCATGGCAGTCTGGTGAAGTTCCCACTGACTGGAAAAGAGGAAACAACCCCATTTTCAAAAAGGGAAGGAAAGAAGACGCAGGGAACTACAGGCCAGTCAGTCTCACCTCTGTGCCCAGCAAGATCATGGAGCAGATCCTCCTGAAGGCTTTGCTAAGGCACATGGAAAATATGGATGTGGTTGGTGGCAAGCAGCATGGCTTCACCAAGGGCAAATCATGCCTGACAATTTTGGTGTCCTGTTATGATGGGATCACAGCATCGGTGGACAAGGGGAGAGCAACTGACATCATCTACCTGGACTTGTGCAAACCTTTTGACACTGTCCCATACAACCTCCTGGTCTCAAAATTGGAAGGATATGGATTTGATTGATGGACCACAGTGGATAAGGAACTAGCTGGATGATTGCTCGCAAAGAGTGGTGATCAACAGCTCAATGTCCAAATGGAGAACAGTGATGAGTGACATTCCTCAGGGGTAGGTACTGGGATGGGTGCTATTTAACATCTTTGTTGGAGACATGGACTGTGGAATTAAGTGCACCCTCAGCACTGACAACAAGTCTGCTGACAACACCAAGCTGTGTCAACACGCTGGAGGAAAGGGATTCCATCCAGAGGGACCTTGACAGGCTTGAGAGGTGGACCAATGCTAACCTCATGAAAGCTATGTGCAAGCTCCTGCACCTGGGTTGGTTCGATCCCAAGCACAAATACAGGCTCAGCAGAAGATGGACTGAGAACAGCCTTCAGGAAAAGGACCTGGGGGTGCTGGTTGATGAGAAGCTCAACATGAGCCAGCAATGGGCAATTGCAGCCCAGAAAGCCAACCGTGTCCTGGGCTGCACCAAAAGAAACATGAACAACAGGTCGAAGGAGGTGATTCTCCCCCTCTACTCTGCTCTCGTGAGACCCCATCTGGAGTACTGTGTCCCATTCTGGAGCCCTCAACACAGGAAGGACATAGAGCTCTTGGAGTGAGTCCAGAGGAGGACCATAAAGATGACCAAAGGGCTGGACCACCTCTCCTATGAAGACAGGCTGAGAGAGTTGGGGCTGTTCAGCCTGGAGAAGAGAAGGCTCTGGGGAGACCTTATAGCAACCTTCCAGTACCTGAAGAGGGCCTACAAGAAAGCTGGGGAGGGATTTTTTACCAGGGTGTGTAGTGATGGGATGATGGGTAATGGTTTTAAGCTGGAAGAGGGTAGATTTAGGTTAGACATCAGGAAGAAATTCTTTAGTGTGAGGGTGGTGAGACACTGGAACGGGTTGCCCAGGGAGGTTGTAGATGTCCCCAGCCCTGGGGGTGTTCAAGGCCAGGTTGGACAGTGCAACCTGGTGTAGTGGGAGGTGCCCTGGCATATGCAGGGGGATTGGAACTAGGTCATCTTTAAGGTTCCTTCCAATCCTAGTCATTCTGTGATTCTATGGTTCTATGATCTTCAGCAAAGACAGTAATTTTCTGTTATTTTTGTTCTTCAGATTAAGAATAGGGAATAAAATCAGGACTATCATATGACCTGCATTTTGAAAAGCCAAAAGGATAATTTAATTGATTAGAACATGAGAGTATCTCAAATGCCTATGGATCAGTGTGCTAACTTATATAGCTCAGGTGAATTTCTCCATAAAACACAGGCCATAACTGTTGTAGTGCATCACACAATATACAAGGTTGATTCATGTTCAGTGAAATAGTCTAGGAGGAGGGAGAAAAACAATAAAGTTGTAGCAACTCTTTAATAGTTGAAAAATTAAAACAATTTTTATAAAATGAGAGTTTAGTTTCGTAATGAAATGAGAACACTTCTCTGAAGAACACAGAAATGGTCCAGGAACTTGAAAACAGGGTTGTCACTAGGGCATTATTTTGGGACTTCATTTACTTTTTTAAAATAATAGGTTGAAAATATATTTACTCTTTGTATATAGATATTCCCATATGGGAAATACAGTGATAATGTTGGCTCTCTATCTTTCTAAAGGTCATAAAAAAATGTGTTTTGAAGTTTAGCTCTCATATCAAGTTTGACTTATGATTTTTTAGGAATGTGAGTTAGAAAATTTGAGAATGATAGACTAAAAGAATTTGAATTCCTAAGCATTCAGTATAAATGGGAAATGAAAAATGGCCTGTAAACAATACTTTCTAAATACCTGTAAAATAAAAAGGAAAAAAGTCTACTTAGTAAATCAAGTCTATATGAAATGCAAACATGTAGTCAACAATTTAAATGGGATCCATTCCTCTGTCCTTGAGTATAAATTCCAAAGAAGTCCTTCAGGTTTTTACAGTGGGAACTTCCCCAGGAATATTAATTAATTACAAGAAGAACACTGGCCCTTTTTTTGTTGATGATATTACGAAGTCACTAATAAAGGTTATTTTATCTATAAACCAACATGCCTAAAGTTGCTGTGTTGTATTCAAGGTACCAAGGTAATACACCAAAAATGGAAAATGTGTTAAAGGAAATTTTTTTTATAATTTAGTTATTTCATGCTGACTTAGCCAATCTGCTTGCAAAGTTTTCTTGAGGTTTATCTCTAGAACAAAGCAGTCCATAATTTCAGAGATCTACAGCCTTATTCTGTTCACAGAAATATTATTTCCTGAGTAAAAGAATATTCAGTTTCCTCTAATCCACAAACACTGTGTCCCCCCATGGTTTTTTAACTGAATCTTATGGAAATCAAACCAGAATTTAAGACTGTCATGCTTCTGGATGTTTTATGGTGCTTCCTCTCTCATTCCTTTGCATTCAGATCTGCTCCATACTGCTTCAGTGCCAGAAGGTGAGATCTGACATCCCAGGGAAGAAAGACTTCCATTTTATTTCTGTGCTTTGGGTCCTCACCACTTCTCAGAATTTTAGAGAGAAGATGTAAGATTTGTCCTCAATGAAAACATATTACATTGCTTCTGCAGATGTCATGTCATCAATTTGATGACATGCTGGGTGTGGAAGGGAAATCTGTTTTGCAGGCAGAAACGGAACAGAAGTTAGAGTCTAAAAGGTGGCTACTACCCCCAACAAGTTTGCACAAAATGAGTATGAACTGTGGGGTTTGTTTTTCATTTGGTTGTTTTTTTCTTTTGGAGAGATTGTAACTTAGCATAAAGAAGAAAAATTTAAAAAACAAAGAAAGAAAGAAAGAAACAAACAAAAACAACGACCAGAAAAAAAAAGTCCCTGCACAACATTTTTTACCGAGGGTGGGAAATTGAGTGTCAAAGACATGCAGGATATAGGCAGTTAATGTTGGCCATGTAGTATCTAACTAAAGCAAATCCACTTGCCTTGGATTAGCCTATGCCTGTTTGACCCATCTATTAGGTTCAACTCAATGGTCACTTCTCAGCTTCTCCATTTGACTGTCTTTTTCTGCACTGCTCAACAACTTTTTAACTCCATTATTGTTCCTGCTTTCCTCTTTCCTAATGTGTTTTTGAGGTGGATGTCTCATCTCACCCTTGACTGCTCCTCTTTTCCGCTTTTCAGTGATTATATGAAGACAATGACTACATATTGAAAAATAGCTAGTATTTCTTGTTCTTTTTGGGTCTGTCATAGAACACGAATGCTCTGCCAGATAGAAGAAGTGAGTCCTGCCCCTGTCCTCTTGATTTCAGTGCAAGTGTAGTAGGGAAGTTGGAATCCTACCTATGAGAGATGTCTTCCTTCCTCATGGAAATTTGAAGAGGATTTGTGGGCAGCTTCCTCTTTCCTTGGAATGAATTAATATTAGTATTTTATTGATTTTATCTGATTTTTAAAACAAAATGTTGGTCAACCTTTAGGCGGCAGAGATAATTTTGTTTTCACAACTTATCTTGGAACAGTAAAATCAGTGAAATGTAAAGCTTTTTCCATTGGAAGGTGCTTCCTCCTACTTTAATTCTAAATTTTCATTTCAAAGTGTCATTCCAACACTTTCTAGAACATTTATCCCACATATGATCTTAGAAGCATTCTTCCCACTCCTTCAGATTATTGAAGAACATTTTGTCCTCGTGTACCCCTCTTTACAATTCAACCAAGCTATTTCGTTTCTGTGATTATTTTTTTTTTTTCATTTTTCCTCATTGTTTTACAAATGCAAACTCCCTGTAGGTATTAATAATTAATAAGACAATTTACCCAAAACTTCCTTAATATAATGACTATCTCTTACAAATATATTTCATGTTCTTCAAGTAATGCTCTTAGACTTAGATTCAGTAGTAGCTGCCTGAACTGAGTTTACTGTTGCTTCCACTTAATACTAATATGAGTTGGATAAACAGGAAGACAAAAAACCAAGATTACAATAAAATGATACATTTACTGGTACTCACTAAATATTTAGAAACAAGGATGCAATTTATATGATTCATTTCATGTGTATGTGGGTGGTGGGATTCTGATGCTTATTATAACTATCTAGCACATAAGTACTGAGTCTCAAGAAGGCCAGGACTGGCTTATTACTCTCCCAAATACTCAAATTATAAACAATACAAAAGATAGAAATGTGACAAACAGGATCTATCTTTTTTCTTTCCAGAAGTAATAAATATTTTCAAAAACAATTTAAGTCTGCTTTATGGAGCTAAATTAATACACAGCAGCCAAAAAAGTCTAATATGCTTTGTCATAGAAATGCAGCCATTTACAAATAATAAAATCTTATATAAAGAATAAGTTTTACACAATAGTGCCTGAAAACTGGTAATCCTTCAAACAACTAAGGATTAGAAGCAGCCTACTTCTGCAGGACTGTGATGGTTTTATATATCCTACTCTTTATCAGAATTTTTTTTGTTCTATACTGGAAAGTGGAGTTTAATCTATAAAAAGAAAATAAACTAATAAAACTCCAGGTATGGAATCTGCATGCAGCAGATATACATTGATCTTTGTTGTGGGTTAACCCCAACTGGCAGCTCAGCCACACACAGTTGCTAACTCAGTGTCCCCTGGTGGGATGAATGAGGGAATTGGAAGGGTAAAAGTGACAAAACTTATGGGTTGAGATAAAGACAGTCTAATAGGAGAGGCAAAAGCTGCACCTGGAAACAAATTCATTCACTACTTCCAATCAGCAGGCAGATGATCAGCCATCTCCCAAGAATGCCTTATCACATGTAATGCTTCTTTGGTAAGAAAAATGCCATTGCTTCTAATATCTCCCCTTCCTCCTTCTTGCCACTGCTGAGCAGATCAAATGGTCTGAGACATCTGTTTGGTCAGCTGGAGTCAGCTGTCCTAGCTGTGTCCCCTCTTCTTGTGCACCTCCAGCCAACTCACTGACAGTGTAATATGAGAAACAGAAGAACTTGATGATGTGCAAACACTTCTCAGGCATGGTTAAAACATCCCTGTGTTATAAACACTGTTATCATGACAAATTCAAAATACAATGCCATATGAGTTGCTATGAGTAAAATTAACTCCTTCCTGGACAAAACCAGTACAATTTGATATGAAAAGAAAATAAAATTCTGCATTGTTATAATGATAACTTTAAAAATTTATTCTAAAACATGATCACAATGTGTGGTCCAATTGTTTTGTGACTACTACTTAATCTCAGATGAATGAACACACTTGTTAACTCTGCCCAGACAACATGGCAGGAAGTTTAGGTTCCTAAATGTAAAACCAGTAAAGCACAGCTGAAAAAACAAGTATATATCCCTTTTCCTGTAGCATCTACAGTATAATGGGGAATTACAACTAATGATCTGAATCCAATGCCCAATGTTGTTTTATGGAAAGCTCCGTCTTTGTTAAGCATAGCTGTTTGGGCAAAAGACCATACTATTGATTTCAAAATTGATTAATTTTTTTATATTTATAAAGGTTGGCTCACATATCAAAACGTTTTGTTGCATTTTTTGTTGTTTTCTATGACAGAGTTAAGATTTATCAAATCTGCATCTGTTGCCCCAAATCAATTTTTTGTTAATATCTATTGGTTTGGACTAAGCCTGTCTTTATCTGTAGCTATTTGTTTATTTGCAAGTAATAAGAAAAACCTCAAATAAATGAAAGAGTACAGTAGCACAAAAAGATTTTATATATTTTCTAGTACATTTCACATTTGTATTTAAGTCCTCTCATTGTAATTATTATAATCATCATTAATCACCAACTCCCAGATCCAATTTAAACACATAACAACAAAAAAGGTCAAAGCAATGGAGAATAATACAAACTTTCAGGGGCATATGTGGTGTTAACATTCTACTGCCTTACTTATGTGACAAAAAAACAGAAAATGGCAGAAAATTAATCTGCTCTTCTGATTAGGATCATTATGGGAAACACGCCAGACAAATTATTCATTTTTATTGTGGTCATAACAGTAACAGTACTGTATGTCATAGTTGCAGAAGCTCAACTTTAATCATAGAGCACCATACAAAATAAAGTTAAGAAATTAAGTTGACTTTTAAAAGCACTTTAAAGAAGTATTTTAGAAGTGTTTATAGTTTTAAGCCTTAAAGTTAGATTGTTCCAAACTGTACAACATTCATGTTGCCTTGGTTTTTTCTAGAATTGTTGCTAAAGGCAGAAAAAAAGAGGTGTTATACATTTGTTGTATCTCCATGTACCTAGAAAATCTAGTTCCGGTTACTCAATTCAGGGATTACATTACTATTAGGTCCCTAACTCATGGTCCAGAAAATCAATCTAGATTATGATGTTCTTGATAAAAAAGCAGTTCACCGAAGTGCAATCTCAGTAAGCCAAATTTATATGTAGCAGTAGAAGAAGAAAATGCTGAATGACTCAAAATCAATCACTAGCTGATTAGTCCATACCTTGACAGAAGGTAAAGGGGGACTGACTTAAACATGTTAAAGTTAGCACCTGAAATTTAGTTACCCAAAATAGTACACATTTTTATAAAAAAAAAAAAAAAAAAAAAAAAAAAAGGAAAGAAACCTAACCAAATCTCAAAAAATATCCACTAATCTCAGAAGTAAGGAGGAGGAAGTAAGTTAAGAGTCTGAGTTTGTGTCTTTCTCTTCCAAGGAAAAAGAAGAAATGAGACCTAGAGCCTGAATAATGGAAGTTCTGCTAGAAACAGAAACTTCTCTATAGGAACCATCTAGTACCAGTATGGAACAGACACTGAGATGAAATACATCAGTTTTAGTACTCATTGTATGTCCATACCTATGCTGATACCAGGTGCAAGGTTCTGAACCTGGGTTGGGGCAATCCCAAGCACAAATACAGGTTGGGCAGAAAATGGATTGAAAACATCTTGGAAGTGAAAGACTTGGGGTGATGATGGACAAGAAGCTCAACATGAGCCGGAAATGTGCAATTGCAGCCCAGAAAGCCAACAGTGTCCTGGTCTGCATCAAAAGAAGCGTGGGCAGAAGGTCAAGGGATGTGATTCTCCCCCTCTACTCTGCTCTTGTGAGACCCCATCTGGAGTACTGTGTCCAGTTCTGGAGCCCTCAACACAGGAAGGACATAGAGCACTTGGAGCAAGTCCAGAGGAGGGCCACGAAGATGACCAGAGGACCAGAACACCTCTTCTACAAAGACAGGCTGAGAGAGTTGGGGCTGTTCAGCCTGGAGAAGAGAAGGCTCCAGGGAAACCACATAGTGGCCTTCCAGTATCTGAAGGGAATCTACAGGAAAGCTGGGGAGGGACTTTTTACAAGGCCTTGTAGCAAGAGGACAAGGGGTAATGGATTAAAACTTGAAGAGGGGAGATTTAGGTTGGACATTAGGAATGTGTGGGTGGTTAGACACTGGAACAGGTTGCCCAGGGAAGTTGTGGGTGCCCTCTCCCTGGGGCAGTGTTCAAAGCCAGGTTGGATGGGGCTTTGAGCATCCCAGTATAGTGGAAGGTGACCCTGCCCATGCAGAGGGGTTGAAACTAGATGAACTTCAAGGTCCCTTCCAAACCAAACCATTCTACAGTTCTATGATTCTATGAAAACCAGAAGGTGTCATTTTATCCTGGGTAAAAAAAACAACCACAATACAGGGGCTTGTAGCAGGGGAGGTATTTTTGGGTTTTTTTTTGCGTTTTTCAATTTGGACATAATGTAATATATGCATACTGACTGTTCTTGGACTGGAGCTTGCATATGTTTGAAATGGATTAGAATGTCTGTAGAAAACAGAGTATCATCTAAACACTTTTTTTTTTTTTCCATGATACTAGGATTAACACTTAGCTGTCCTAGTTGAAATGTCCTAACATTTAAAGCAGATTATATTTATCCGATACATGGGAAGGTCAAACATTGTGTTCCTAGAGCTCCAAAGCTAGAATAGTTTGGTAATCATCATTAATTCTTCAGCCCAACTGAGATCTGGGACCAAAAATGGAAAGTTATAAAACACACATACTTTTTTATCCTATTGAATGTGAGAAAATGCAGCTTTTGCAGTGTGGTCATATATATAAAACATAGCATCAAAAACAGCTCCACTCACCCTGTTCCACTTCATACAGTAGTGTGAATATTCCGATTGTGGGAAATGAATCTCACTATTCATTCTATAAATTTGGAGATAGATTTAAAAATCCATTCTTATGCAACCACACTGCAAAACTGAATCGGTTGTGTTATATTTAGCTCAAGTATATTCATGTTATAAAAACCCCCACAAACATAGCAAAGTTTTGGACATATTTAATGGCTTGTAGAAATATTTTCAGTTCATCCTTGATCTCTGCTGAACAACATGTTTATTTTGGCTGCACAACAAGGAAAGGATTTGGCCTTCCAAGCATGAGCAACTTCAGTTGTAGTGCCACAACTAATTTTCACCCAGCTGAAAAAGAAAAAAAAAAAGCATAATTATACTATTCTTCCCCTTTAGACTAATCTGCTTTAATATGCAAAACCCAAGCACAATCAAAAAACCCCTTCATTCCCCATACTTGTAATGGAGTCCAACAACATGTGTTACAGTAGGAAGTAATCAGCACACTGCTTCAGGCAGTGATCTGCTTTGGCTTTTTCTGTTCTCAGTTATAGATCATGTTTTCAGATTACTTTTACTGGAGTGTTTTAATTGGTGTTCCTGTAGTCTTTTTATCAGGATTTGGTTGTTCAAATATGGAAAAGCTATCTTCATGAAAGGATGGCCCTTAAACTTTCAACCTGCTAAGCAGTTGAACGGGAGATAAATAAAATGGAGCTTGAATCAAATTACTTCTGCTCTTGATACCAAGGGTTACTTAGCTGTATCGTCACTCTGCAGGCAGTTCTGTTCTTTTGCACAATCAGTAAATTACTTTTTCCAGGACATTGGGTAAACCGTCAGGAATAGCCACCTCAAATTTTAGCTTAAGATCTTTTGTAGTTATTGCAAAGGATTAATTTTAGATGGTTTTAATAAAAAAAAAAAAAAAAAAGAATTTTTTCACTACATTCTGTGTAGGTTTCCTGCATTTTATGTACCGAACCTCTTCATTTTTTGTCTCCTTGGTAATAAAAACTCCGCTGTTTTTCCTCTCTATAAAACCTGAATACCAAATGTAATCATTTGCATGAGGAGGACTGTTTCAACAGCAATAAGTCTTAGTGTCCTTGGAGAGAAGGGCCTTATTCAGCATTCAGCAGAGGAACATGAACTGCCTGAATCTGTCTCATTATATAGGCCATATGCAGTAAACCACAGTGCCTAACAGCTGCTGGTGTTAGGATTAAGGAGAAAATATTTAATTTGATGCAGAAGCACGTGTGTCATGATTTCTGCAGTAGCTTCTACCTGCTCCCTAGGGTGCACGCTAGATACCTAGGATAACACTGAAAGCATTTAATTGTGTCAACAAAATATGGGGATGTTTGTTTAAAATAAAAATCAGTTTTGCAATAAAATTGATTAGTTGACGGTTACTTTACTGTCACTGTGGCTGGTAGATACAAAGACAAAATGATCCTGTTTAATCTTGGGGGAGGGTGGAGAATTCTGGTGAAACCAGAGCAAACATACAGAACATAAACTTGAATTAGCCTTTCTGTTTAGTAAATCAATAAAAAACAGGGAAGTGTGAAGAATAACCCAAATCATCTATCAAAATGGGTTTGTGCTCCTAGTCTTACTGCTTTGTAAACAAGTGCCTTTAGCATTCTAGTGCCCAGAAGCAACCAACAAAAAAGGACAGAAGCAGTTTTCAGTTTGCAGATGTACTAATGCTAATGTCAAAAGCAAGGGAAAATGAGAATTGAGAAAGCTGCTTCTCAGGCTCCCTAAACTAGATCATTGCAAAATTCTCAGGTCACAACTCATTTATATGAAAATAATTTTTTTCTATCTGCAGTAATGAAGGGTGACTTTTATGCAGAATGATAGTAAAATTACATAAGGAAGAGGGTGTATCTTAGATTTGAGAAGGTGGCAAATAAAACCAGGGAAGAAAACATAATTATGTCCATAATGGAAGGTATCCAGGAAGCTTACTTCTCTCTGTCAGGAATCACAGGCACAGCAGTGTGAGAAAACCTGAATCTGATTGTAATACTGCATGAGTGGATCCGTAATATTTTCAGTGTTGCATTACAATTAATGAGATAAAGTGGATTCTGAAAAATAATCGACTGAAACAAATCAAATTACTACTGCATTTTATTCCTTTGGATGTAAATCTTGCACTTGCTCCCTTTAAAGCAATACACAAGCAGTAAAATAAACAGTAACAGGGGTGGAAAAAAGCTGATAAGAACAAGGAGAACAGCAAGTGCTATGCTGATAAGAAAAAAAAAAAATGCTACCCAGGCACATAAATTGCTTCTATTGTTTCCTTAAAGAGGCAAATGTCTACGTGACCCTAGATCCCTCCTTGATACAGATTAGGCAATACATAATTTACACACATTTATTTGGTCTTGAAAATGTGCACTATTTTTCATTACAATGCCTTGATAAACAGTCATAGATTATGGTATTGCATGTGATAATGAAGAGGGAACATGTGTGACAATGCAGCTGTTAGGGAGTAAAAGAATACTCAAGAAATAAATGACACATTACCTATATGTGGCAAAGGCATCAGCTGCTCCATTCCTGGTTTTAGTCCATCAGGACTGAAAAGGACCAAAAATAATTGCCAAATTAAGATGTTCAGTAGTCTGTATGTACTGAATTAATCTTTTAATTCCATTTCCTTGTGGATGGATTACCCATATCATATCTTTTACCCTTTCTAGTGGATTACCAGTGTTCTGCCAAACTGTTAGAGATTCTCTCCAAGCTGTATTTAAGGTATGTAATCAACGCATTTTGAGGAAAACTGCAAAGATAACATGCAAGGACACTTTGGTCCAGAGTATATGAAAATGTTAAGAGACCTACTTTCTTTCTGTGGTGATTGAGAATATATTGTGTGTAAATTTTTTTTTTCCACTTCTGCTTCCCTCCCTTCTTTCCCATCTATGAAATCAAATCAGTCTGTTTCCTCTCTGTGCAAACTACCAAGAGATCTCCAAGTAGAAAATACAGTATATTAGCTCAGTACTGTATTATTACACGCCATACATGTTGTCAGCAGACACACAGAAAAACTTTTCTTCAGCTGTTCCTTTTCCAGTGCTTTGTTTGAGCTCAAATTTTGCTTAAAGTTGTCTTAAAAAATGCAGTTGCTACAGTAACTAGAATAAAAGAGTGGAGGGAATGAAGTAGATATAAATGTTCAATGGGAGAGGGAAAGACAGAAAGCCTCTTGCTACTGAAGCACAGATTATAAATTAGTGCTGCTATACTGCAGAACAGAACAATTTGGTGGAAGATCACTTTTGCCAGAAATAAAAGCCTAGCCAAGCAATATTTTGAAACATGCCATTACCCTGAGGGTGGAGTCTGGCAAAGGAGTCAAGTTATTTTGCATATTACCTTTCAAATTGTGTGTTTTTAAATCTTAGCTTGTGCTTCATTGAGATGCAATTCCAAGCACACATAAAGGCATACTGTTAAAACATCCATAAGTGGTTATTTTATTTACTGTTTGATCACTTTCCCTGTAACCACCGATTTCTTTCTATTATAACTGTATTTCCTTCTATTCAAAGTGGTTCCCCAAGGACAACAAACAGCATATAAATTCAAAAGCAATAGTATGAAATGAAATATAAGTTTGGCCTTTCATATGCAGGAGCCAGCCATACAAAATTTATGCTTTAAATTGTCAATTAAACAAGCAGCAAGAACTTTTTCGTGGAGGCTAAATAATATCCCAGTACTGTCCAATGTTTTGTTACGTGGTTTTAATAGGTCACAGTAGTGCAATAAGGATGACAAACAACTGATTGTGTGTCATTTGGTTAACATGTAAGCAATATAGACTAAGCCCCACATGTGAATGAAACAACTACAATGCCACCTTGTAAAACTCATGTAAGAAATTTATTTTAGTGTTATTTATTAACACTTCCAAAAGGAAAGTAAGATTAGAATAGCCTTCATAATTACTTACCGTTTGCTTGTTCTTCTCTCTGCCCTCCTCCATTTTTCTTGTTCCTACCATGCATCAAATTCCTTGTGTTGGTTATTACGCTATCAGGTGATCACAGATTCTTTTTTGAACATGTATTTTACTGTTGCAGCCAAGCATTCATTCAAGCTTGTGGCCTTGTGATGAACGTTATCCTAACATGGACCAGTTAATGACTCTTCCCCAATTTTAATTCATTTATCCTGACAATATGAGGAGTTCAGAAAAGGATTTAATTTTTAATTTGAAATAAAAGACCAGTTATTCAAAGACAGTTGAACTGGTGTTGTCTACAAACATCAAATGTGAACTGAATTAAGTCTCCAAAGTTTACAAATAATAACTTTTTTTTACATCAGATCCCTGAGATGAGAAGCTTCAACTAAGTATGCATGAGAGCTGGGGATACAACTGATTTTAGAAAATGAAGACTGACATTTGTTAGAATGAATGAAAGCCTCCAGTATTTAATTGCCTGAAACAGTAATGTAATGTGAAAATCGTAAGATATATTGTACATGTCTTATCTTATAGTTACATATCTTGGTTTTCATCAGCATTCTAGCAGACTAAAGTAAAAAAATTATTTAGCACATAACTATAAACAAAGTTCTAAAAAGGGAACACAACACAGTGCAGATGGAAAGAGATACAGATAGCACACATTAGTAAGATTAAAAAAAAAAGTCAGAGAAATCACACCAGCGCAGCCTTTCTTCATAAGAGAGCTGTTCAAGTCTCTTAATCATCCTCATAGCTCTCCATTGGACTCTCTCCAGTAGATAGCTGTCTCTCTTGAACTGGGGTGCCCAGGACTGGGCACAATACTCCAGGTGTGGTCTCACCAGAGCAGAGTAGAGGGGGAGGAGAACCTCCCTAGACCTGCTGGACACACTTTTCTTAATGCACCCTAATATTGCATAATATTGCAGGAAAAGCTCCAGTTTAGCTTCCAAATAGATATGAATCAAAATGATACAAAGTAGAAGCAACAGACATCATATCTTATTGAAAAATTGACTGGCCTTTCAGATTTTCTAAATGTTTGTGTTCTTTGGAGTCTCAGCCCCTTTAGCAAATGATCACATTAGGCATTGCATCAACAGAGTTTTGGTATCCCTGAGTTCTGAAAGGTATGATGGGCATTTTTGGAAAACATTTGTTGTTTTAAATTCTTTCAGGAGCTTTACAGAAAACTAAAATAAAAAGTAAGCATTTCCAAAAGATTCCTTTCCCCTCCCCTTGTGGACATTTTTCATACTATGTTTTTTTTGACATAGGTACAAATTATAGTTTGTCTGAGAAGTACGAAGTCCTGCTTTGGTTAGCAGTTATGAAATTGATTTTTTCTGGATGTGATAACCTTTCCTATTCAGGAAATCTTTACCTGAATAGTCAAAAAGGGATTGTATGCCACAGCACTGCAAAATGGTGAAGCACTTCAGCACAGACTCTGTCCATGCTTTAGAGTGAGCTGTGGAGTGACTTTCAGACTTTCACAGGCTTGTGCCATCATCCTTTGACTAAAATAGGCTTTTCCACCCTACCATGTACTCAGTATCTGCTGCTTTCATCCACTCTCTGGGCTGAAAACAACATTAGATATTATTAAAAAGAAATAGCTTTAAAGCCTGGGGGGAGGGGAACAGAACAGACTTAGTAACATTTCTCTGCATCAGTGAATATAATAAAGATTTCCTTTTGACTTTCTAGCTGCAAAAGTGACATATAGTGACTGATCCAAAGCCTCAGTTAATGTTTAAAAAGCAGCGGCTATTGAGTAATTTGCAACAACAAAAATAGATTCCTAATGAACCTTGAAATGAGTCTTTTTACTGAAGCTGTTCCTGTACCTGAAAAGAAGCTCTAGTAGTTCACACATCACTGCCTATTGTATATTGAACTTAAACCACTAAAATCCCTGACTAATATATCCTAGAAGCCTAGGGTAAATGCATTTTCAGAATGAGATTGTAAAGTTGATCCTAACCATAATATCTCTATGAAGTTATTGTTGTGTTGTGGGCTTCGAAGATATCATGCTACATATCATATGTATGCCATTCTTTACCATGGGGAACTCATAAGGTTCTTAGATTTAGCCCAATTCACTAACTTACCCACCTTCAATAAGATGTTGTTCTAAATTAACATAATTAAGAAATTAATATAATTAAACAAAAAATAATAGTTTTTCTTTAATAGATTTTTTCATGGTTACCAAGTTCTGAAACATTTTTCTAGTAGGATTAGTGGGGCAAAACACTAGCTAAGACACAACTAGGTAAGCTGAAGAATTTTATTAGACTATGTGGCTGCATATGATAGCAGGGGCCTGGACTTCATAACCCAAGAGACCATTTCTAGTCTTAACTGCTGGAGAAAAACAAATATACCAATAACTCAGATAAGTGAAGCAACCTTACCTTAGCAAAAGACTAAGACCTAGTATTCTACCTCAAAATCATGGCAGGTATGGTAGAGAAAGATTAATAGAAAAGAGGTACCTAAGCCTTAGTATAGAGGAAGCTCTCCCATCTTTAAACAGTACAGTAACCCCCAGATGCCTGAATGTTTTGCTGAGCCCTCCCTTCCCTCCCTAAAAAGAAGGAAGAAACTACCAATCAAGTCAAACTAAAATTTTCTTAGTAAAATCTTATTTGGATCTAAACAGTAACTCGTGTTCATAAAGCAACTTATGTCTTATCTAACAGTGAGTCAAAAGACTTAAATATTAGATTGATCTATCTAATCTTTCTTTCTTATTGAGCTGCTTAAATGCTGCAAAGGACAGAATATCTGTTTGCACAGCAGGGTGGGAAAACAGAGGAGGCACATATAACAGTGACTCAGCTGTCCTATGCAACCCACTTCTGGTTCCTGGTGGACTATTAGGTGATGGAATTGTTTGGATTTGGTACATCTTCCGTGATAAAGACTAGATACTGACAATAATACAGTGCTTTGATGTGGCATATTAGTTACTTTGACAAAAGCACCATTTGACTTTGTGTCCAATCTCTGAAGAAAAGTTGGAAGTTCTGGTAGCAATAACAGAGACGTGGTGGGACAGGTCACATGACTGGAATGTGGCCATGGATGGTTATGTGCTTTTTAGGAAAGATAGGGCGGGGAAGCGAGGTGGTGGAGTTGCTCTTTATGTGAGAGAGCAACTAGAATGTATTGAGTTTTGTGCAGGGGCTGATGAGGGGCAAGTTGAAAGTCTGTGGGTAAGAATTAAGGGGCAGGCTGGTGTGGGTGATACAGTCGTGGGGGTCTACTACAGACCTCCTGATCAAGGCGAGGAAGTTGATGAGGCTTTCTACAGGCAGCTGAAAGTAGCCTCACAACTGCAGTCCCTAGTCCTCATGGGAGATTTTAACTACCCCGATATCTGCTGGAAGACTCACACAGCCAGCCTTTCACAGTCTAGGAGGTTCCTCCAGTGCATTGATGATAACTTCTTAATGCAAATGCTGGACAAGCCAACTAGAAGAGGAGCGCTGCTGGATCTTGTACTAACCAACAAGGAGGGCCTTGTTGAAGCAGTGGTGGTCAGTGGTAGCCTTGGCTGCAGTGATCACGAGATGGTGGAGTTCAGGATCCTGTGTGGAAGGAACAGAATACCCAGTAGGACCAGAACCCTGGACTTCCACAGGGCAAACTTTGGCCTCCTCAACCAACTGTTAAGGGAAATCCCATGGGACAGGGTGCTAGAAGATAAAGGGGCTCAAGGTAGATGGTCAACATTCAAGGACCACTTCTTGCAAGCACAGGATCAGAGCATCCCAATGGTTAGGAAATCTAGTAAGGGAGCTAGGAGACCAGCATGGTTAAAAAAGGAACTGCTGGGCAAACTTAAGTGGAAAAGGAAAATCTACAGATCATGGAAGGAGGGGCTGGTCACTTGGGAGGAATATAGGACTGTTGTCAGAGGATGTAGGGAGGCAATTAGGAAAGCTAAGGCCTCCTTGGAACTTAACCTTGCAAGTCAGGTTCAGGATAATAGAAAGGGCTTTTTCAAATACATAGCTAACAAAACTAACACTAGAGGCAATATTGGCCCACTGTTGAAAAAGGTGGGAGCCCTGGTGACAGAGGATATAAAGAAGGCAGAGGTGCTGAATGCCTTCTTTGCCTCTGTCTTTACTCCTGCAGGATTTCCCCATGAGCTCCAGACTCATATAGCCCCAGAAGTAGTCAAGATAGATGAGGAGTTTGACATAGTAGATGAGGATTGGGTTAGGGATCAGTTGAGTAATCTGGACATCCATAAATCGATGGGTCCAGATGGAATGCATCCAAGGTCACTGAGGGAGCTGGCGGAGGTCATTGCTAGGCCACTCTCCATCATCTTCGGTAAGTCATGGGTAACAGGAGAGGTGCCTGAGGACTGGAGGACAGCAAATGTCACACCAGCCTACAAGAAGGGCAAGAAGGAGGACCCGGGTAACTATAGACCGGTCAGCCTCACCTCCATCCCTGGAAAGGTGATGGAACAACTTGTTCTTGTCTCTATCTCTAGGCATATCAAGGACATGGGGGTCATCAAGAGCAGTCAGCATGGTTTTATCAAGGGTAAATCATGTTTGACTAACCTCATAGCCTTCTATGAGGAAATTACTAGGTGGATAGATGATGGTAGAGCGGTAGATGTGGTTTATCTTGATTTCAGTAAGGCATTTGACACCGTCTCCCACAGCATCCTTGTAGATAAGTTGATCAGGTATGGGTTTGGTGATCAGGTAGTGAGGTGGATCAGGAACTGGTTGATGGGAAGGAGTCAGAGAGTTGTAGTCAATGGGGCAGAATCTGGTTGGAAGTGTGTGACTAGTGGAGTCCCTCAGGGGTCGGTACTGGGACCGATGTTGTTCAACATCTTCATCAACGACCTGGATGAGGGTATAGAATGTACCCTCAGCAAGTTTGCTGATGATACTAAGCTGGGAGGAGTGGCTGACACACCATAAGGCTGTGCTGCCATTCAGAGAGACTTAGACAGGCTGGAGAGTTGGGCGGGGAGAAACATGATGAAATTCAACAAGGGGAAGTGTAGAGTTTTGCATTTGGGGAAGAACAACACGATGTCCCAGTATAGGTTGGGGGCTGACCTGCTGGAGAGTAGTGTAGGTGAAAGAGACCTGGGGGTCCTGGTAGACAGGAGGATGACCATGAGCCAGCAATGTGCCCTTGTGGCCAAGAAGGCCAATGGCATCCTGGGGTGCATTAGAAAGGGTGTGGTTAGTAGGTCAAGAGAGGTTCTCCTCCCCCTCTATTCTGCATTGGTGAGGCCGCATCTGGAGTATTGTGTCCAGTTCTGGGCCCCTCAGTTCAAGAAGGACAGGGAACTGCTTGAAAGAGTCCAGCGCAGAGCCACAAAGATGATTAAGGGAGTGGAACATCTCCCTTATGAGGAAAGGCTGAGGGAGCTGGGTCTCTTTAGCTTGGAAAAAAGGAGGCTGAGGGGTGACCTCATCAACGTTTACAAATATGTAAGGGGTGAGTGTCAGGGAGATGGAGTTAGGCTCTTCTCAGTGATGACCAGTGATAGGACAAGGGGTAATGGGTGCAAATTGGAGCATAGGAGGTTCAAGGTGAATATCCGAAAAAATTTTTTTACTGTGAGAGTGACAGAGCACTGGAACAGGCTGCCCAGGGAGGTTGTGGAGTCTCCTTCGCTGGAGACATTCAAAACCCGCCTGGATGCGTTCCTGTGTGATGTGCTCTAGGTGACCCTGCTCTGGCAGGGGGGGTTGGACTAGATGATCTTTCGAGGTCCCTTCCAACCCCTAGGATTCTATGATTCTATGATTCTATGAAATTTTCTTCAAGGTTCAGCTATTAAATCTTACTTTAATAGGACATCAGAATCTCTGTAGCTTTTTTACTTAACATGGGCCAGAGATCAAGTTACCAAGAGTGCTAAGAGATAACAAACACAGAATGAGAGCAGTACATTGCCAAAACAAAGAGATTCAATATCCACAATGAATATTTTTCTATAGCTATCATTAGATTTGTTTTCAGTTTTGACTCTGGAAGTGACCCAGTCAAACCTGAGTTGTAATGGTATTACGGGAATGAGACCCTGGATTTCAAATATCCCAGAGCTCTC
Source organism: Hemiprocne comata (assembly GCA_020745705.1). Classification (NCBI taxonomy): domain Eukaryota; kingdom Metazoa; phylum Chordata; class Aves; order Apodiformes; family Apodidae; genus Hemiprocne; species Hemiprocne comata. The sequence goes on along the minus strand of CM036590.1, from coordinate 37,332,297 downwards.
CAAGCTATCAGTTAAAAGGCTTTTTGTAAGTTTTGAGGTTTACTTTTTTTCATGCTTACTCAATGTAGGAATTTTACGATAGTACCTTTGGAGGTGATGTTTCAGCTTTATCTTAGGACTGTGTCCAGTTTTTCTCAGACACTAAATGTGCTTTAAGCAGGACTAAGTTCGCTTACAGGATAAGAGATTCGAAAAGCCCTGCTTGGTCAGACCAATGATCCATGTAGCTTAACATTCTGACTCCTCCATGAGCAAAACACAAGGCTGATCACTTTCTATCAGCCTTTGCCCTCCAGTAATCCCTGTACCCAGATTACTGTGTAAGGAACATCAGAGGGTACATCTCCATCTGGAAGAGTAGTTTGCATTTTGAACCTGAAAGCCTGAATTGGCCTCATCCTCTTTTGAACCTGAAGATGCTGTCTGTTTCCACAGCCTCCTTAGCACAAGTTTCAGAAGTTCATTTGTAATTGCCTGCTATCTAAAGAAGTGTTTTCCTTTTTCTATTTCACTTCCTACTACTTTCACTGAGCATCTACTGTGTCTTGCTTTGTGTGATCTGATGAGCACTTTCTTCATGCATTTTGAGAACCTCAATGATGTATTTATGCAGCCTTCTCCTAACTAAACTGAGGATTTCCAGCCTTTCAGTGAATTTCATCCAATCTTACTGATTTATTGACAAGACTTCCTGCGAATGTAATTTAGTTCTGATGACTTATTGACATTTAATTTGGTTATTTATTCTAAAGCTTGCTATATACTTGCATCGAATTTTTCTAGTCCTTCTGACTTACCTGACACAAATAACACCAACTTTTTTCTAAATGTCTTCAGCAATAGGAAGTGATACAAAACAGTTAGTTTTCCTTCTCTATCATCCCTGAGTGCTCCTTGCACACTTTTGTCATCAAATAGTCCCACTGATTCCCTATCTGACTTCTTGCATTTGATACGAAAGATTTTTAAGATCAGTTTGACCATTCTTTTTTTGCACTTCAAATTATTCTTTAGGCCTTTTAATATACTTACTTTTCATTCAGGCATGCCTTCAATTTCTTAAAAGTCAGCCTTCTTCCTGTGATAGCTTCCTTAACTTTCTCGATGTATTGTGGTTGCTAGAGGGCATGGCATTTGGACCATTTTGTTTTCTTCATTAATTGTAGCACAGATTTTAGCTGAGCTTGTGATAGAAAAAATGTTAACATCCCTCAGTCTGTTAGTAAATGTCACACTTTTTTGACTGTTCTTTTTATGTTTCCCCTCCCCATCTTAATATATTTTCTTCTCATTAATTTTAATATTCACATGGTAGATTTACTTGCCTGATTATTGTAGTTGAACTTACTGCATTCTTCCTGACCCTGTTCCTGTCCCCAGAAGCAGGACACACACCACCTCCAGCCTGCAGTTTCATCACTCTGAGCCAGCTTTCTCGCAGATTCTTCCCTCTCATTCTTCAAAATGTTACACTAAAACACTCTTCATTTTCAGTAACTCACTCCATTATGATTAAGTTTCAGGCCATGTCACCAGTGCAGATTCCTTCCTCAGGCAAATTCCCTCAATTCTAACATACCCGTAACCCTCCTGTCTACACCATTTCTTCATTCACTTCAAATGAAGTGAATTTAGGCTTCAAATCCCTACCTAGTCCTCAGGTCTAGAATAAAGAGCTGGCAGGATTTCAAAGAATGCTACCATTGAGGTGTTAGTCCTTGCTCTCCTGCGTAGCAGCCAGACTTTACCTTCCAAAAGCTGAGGATTAAGAAAGTGCTTCATATTTCCATGCTTATTCTTTTCTTAATCTCTCAATTGGATCTACCAGTAAAGACACCAGTTGCCTGCATCAGCAATTTACAGATTAGAGAACTAAGTCTCATGATGTTGAGCACTTCATGTAGGAACTGTGAATCAAAGAAAAAGCAACCGCTAATGAACAACACAGTGAGTTGCAGCTGACTCAGATCTTCAGTTCATACTAACATAGAACACTAGCTACCATTTTGGTTGGAGTACAAGTTCTTGAGACAGATATTATGAGTCAAATAGCCTTGGTATTTGACTTTATATGGCCCTTATTATGTAGGATAATAGACTGACTGATCATAAAGGTCACTTCTAACTTCAAGAGCTACAGTTGTAGGAATTATTGTAGTGATAACGATACATAGCAATTGCTATCTAGATCACATAGAACCAATAAATCTGAAGTTAGAAGGCCTGATTTTGCATTACAAGTACTGTAGTCGAATGTATCATAAAATCTAGATTTAAATGCGTGACAATTAACTGAAACCAACAATAAATCTCCCTTCCTTTGTAAAGATCAAATAGCAGCTGTTTGTTTTGCCTCATTCAGCTCTCCTCCCACTCTGCCTCTCTTTTACAGAGCACATTAACACATCTTAAATTGGAAGCAGAGACACCACATAAAGAGGCTAGCATGGGTTTGAGGAAGGAAGGAAAGAACTTCTTAGGAAGGGCTTAAACTTCGTAAGTATGCAGGAAACAATAAAATCATATGAAAACTTGGAAAGAGGTCCATAGAGATCACCTGTGCCTATATACTCAGTGAAAAGTAAGTCAATTATGTCTACTTATTGAGCAAGGATTGGCAAAAGAGAAGCAAGAAAATCAGATGAAACTGTGCAGATGTGCATCTCAGAAAAGTTCAATATATTTTTAAATATTTCACCAGTGTTGTTAATTTTGACATTTACCATCTGATTATGGTCAATAGTCTTCAAAGTTCTGAAAATAGTAGGAAAAAAGATTTTATATAACCTCAGCAGTTTTAGAACATAATTGAACATATATTAAAGGGCTATTGATTCAGAAGAGAATTAGGTGAATCATGCTATTTCTAGTTCAATCATAATGAATTGCTACTGTTTCTGCTAGTTTTGAAAAGAAAGCAATGGAAAAAAGTAACTTTAAATATAATCAGGGCATACCATAAAAACAACAAACTCGTCAGTATTGGAGACACCAGGTCGACCCACACAGAGCAGTAGGTAGTTGATACTTTATTTCTTACAAGTAACAGGTGTGATTTTATACTCGATTCACATATGCTACATACCAAAAAAGCTGCTTTCTAAAGCCAAATTCAAGATTAAAGGGCTTGTGCTATTGCAATCTGTAGAGAAAAGTATCTATTACAAACTTGTTGTTACTCAAAAGTATGCTCCGCTGTGCCTGCCTTCTTTCCTGCTTTTCTCCATAGATGTAGGTTCACTCATGGCTTCTTAATTAATTCATGGTCTTTCTTACACATTAGCAGAATGGTTTGTTTTCCATAAAGCTCCAGGCTACTATGAGTTCCTTCAGCTATTATTTTAAGGACAGTGGAATGAATCTTGGACACAAGCACAACTGACATCTATCACATTGTTTAGTTTTATGTCTGGGCTCTGTAGCTTCATGAGCTCACCATATAAAAATAAGAGATGAGCAAATTCTTATAAAGACAAAATAAGAAGCAGCTACATATAACTAGTAAGCTGGGGCTTCCTGAAAGAAAATTGCTCCAATTTTTGTTTGTGTGATGATTATTCAGTATTTATAAGTATTTGCTTTGACAAATAAGGAAAGGTGTCTGTGTTAAACTGGTTTTTGACACATTTTTCTTTGTGAATGTGTTTCTGTAATTGCCTTCAGAGATCACATTTTCTATTTTATTTGCTAGTTGAGACTGTTTATACATATATACTTGGGTCAAATGGCACAGCTTATTTGGAATGTGATGTCTGTGTCCCTTATTTTAAATAAAGATGTATAGTCCTATAATGACCATTCAAGAGTAATTCAGAACTTGTTCTTCAAAGAAATATGGCTTGTTTAAAGAAATTTGCTTTTGCATAACCTTCAACTTTCTTGACCAATAAAGATTATGATCTCATTTTTTTTTTCCTGTCCACCAATATAACATCTTCATTTGACAGTTATTAAGAGCCCTGAGGTATGAAATTCTGATTGTCTTTAGCTACAAGCACTCTTTTTTTTTAAAAAGAATATTTTTCTATTTTTCAAATTTTATCTGGTAAAAATATGTACTTGGAGACACAGACTTCAATTCCTTCCCTGTTGTCTTGGCCAACAATATCGGTTTATGTCTATGTTGTTCTCAAATATTTTCATCACTGATTGCTAAAAGTGTTCCTTGCAGCAGCCCAACAGTAAATTTGTCTTAATCAGCACTTTTAAAACCCTCTTACTTTTGACACTCAGCCTTTTAAAACTTACAGAAATAATTATTGTTGGCTCACAAATACCAACATAGTTTGCCAGACTTTGTTTTTTATTTCAGAACATAATCCCAACCCTGTCAGCGTAAACCTTGTTGATATTTTTTATTAACTGTGAACATATTTGGATGACATAACAACAATTTTGATTAAAATTACCTTCATATCTTTACAGTGACATCCAGATATGTTTCACAAAATGACTGGAAAACTTTTTTGGCTCTTATGTCTTTATTTTTCCTTACTCTAGATCTAAAAAATTTTCTTTAAAGATTTTATTATTTGAAATTTTTTTTCTGTCTCACTTGATTTAATCTATATAATTAATCATTCTCTCTTGCTTGAACACCAACTCTATTTGGGAACTCTCAGCTATAGCCTTCAGTGATGTGTTCACACTGAGCTTCTTCATCTGAGATAACTAACTGTTCAGTACCTTGTGCATTAGTACCCTTCTATCCATTTATAGTATTATACAGTATATTCTTTCTCTTCTGACTTTTATATTAATCTTACATCAAGTCATTTATTCCTCATTTTAATTCATGTCATTTTTGGTTTTTTCAGGGTTTTTTTTTCCTGTCTTCCCCATCCCCTAAACTTCATCATGATGCTAAAACATACTGACAATAAATACTGAATAAGTAATATAAACTACAAAAACATTTGCAAAGTTAAAAGTAGTTAATGAATTCCTGAAATAAATAATGTCATATTTCACAAACAGGTACATATGGCTCTAGTTTCTTGCACATTTACAGGTTGTGTGGACAACAGATTGAGAGCAGTCCTAAGGAAAAGGACTTGGGGCTGTTGGTTGATGAGAAGCTCAACATGAGCTGACAATGTGCACTTGCAGCCCAGAAAGCCAACCATGTACTGGGCTGCATCAAAAGAAGCGTGGGCAGCAGGTCAAGGGAGGTAATTCTCTATTCTGCTCATGTGAGACCCCATCAGGAGTACTGTGTCCGTTTCTGGACTCTCCAATGTAAGAAGGGCATGAAGCTGCTGGCATGAGTCCAGACGCAAGCCACGAAGATGATCCGAGGGCTGGAGCACCTCTGCTATGAAGACAGGCTGAGGGAGTTGGAGGTTCAGCCTGGAGAAGAGAAAGCTCCAGGGAGACCTCATAGCAGCCTACCAGTATCTGAAGGGGGCCTACAAGAAAGCTGGGGAGGGACTTTTGAAAGACCTTGTAGCAATAGGACAAGAGGTAGTGGCTTTAAACTGGAAGAGGGGAGATTTATGTTAGACATTAGGAAGAAATTCTTTAGTGTGAGGGTGATAGGACACTGGAACAGTTTGCCCAGGGAGGCTGTGGATGCCCCATCCTGGAAATGTTCAAGGAAAGGTTGGATGGGGCTTTGAGCAGCCTGGCAGGAGTTGTCCCTGCCTATGGCAGGAAGTTTGGAACTAGATGATTTTGAAGTCGCTTCCAAGCCAAACCACCCTATGATTCTATGGTATATAATTGTTCTCTTTTAAATTATTAAAGAAGTTATTAAGAGATACTTCACACAGTTGACTCAATCTCCACTGTGGGACTCAATTTACCTAATTTTCTCTTTCTAAGAGCTGACCATTCCATTATTCTATCTATTGAGACTTTTTTATAGTAACTGGAGAGAGTCCAGTGCCTTCAGGGGACAATTCCTCTCAATAAATGTAAACATCTAGGGCTGACGGAACAATTCTTTCACTGGTGATGCTTCCTGTGTGCTTGAATCACTATCATAATCAACTTGAATTTTTTTCCAATTGTTGTGACATTTTGTTCTAAAACAATAACATCCAAATAGTGTGTGCCAACTCCATAATATCACTTTCTTACTTGTTTTTCTTTCTCTGCTGCCTCTAAATCTTGGTATTTTACAAAACTTATTCTGAGGCCATGTTCCATATCACAAGACTTCAGAGAGTTTCATATTTGCAAGAGAACCAGCCTATTTTTTATAGACTATCAAACTCCTGAGCTTTGTAAATTTTTTTCTTCTTTTCTGTTTCTTTCATTATTCTTATCAGCAAAATTTTTGTCATTTTAAGTTTCCAAATTCATAATGAATAATTAATCATCTTGACAGCTGATAACAAAGTATATGTTATATAGGAAGTACTTGAATAATTTCCTGAATTGCAACAGGAAAAAAAGTTGAACAAAACCCTTTCAATGAAACTAGGGAAGCAGGGTTCCAAAGAGATAAATATATTGGTTTTCAATCTAGACACAACAGAATTAAAATCTGATCCAAAACTACTGAAATCAATAGAGCATTTCCACTGAGCTGGCCTTGGATCAAGCTCCTGATGCAGAAAGCAAGAAATTCAAGCTCCTTTTTCTGTACTCAATGTACATGAAAAATAAATGAACACCATCCTATACTGAAGTGAAGACAAAGAATCTTAATCTTGAATAAGCTACTGTAAATTCTGTTCATGTAGAATCTCACTGAATCTAATAAAAACTTTGAAAACTTTATTTTCAAACTTTTTATTTCTAGCAGTTCAGAAAATAAGTTTCTTAACATACCTTTAACCCATTTTTTTACTAACAGGAGAACCACTGGTCACTCAGTTTTGGCTTGCCTATATTCAAGTACCTTTTTAATTTATATGCTGTGTAGTACTAAAAATAAAGCGTAAAACCAAAATATTTTTGTATTAAATATTTACTTTTATTATCAGCTTACTCTCTTCTTTATATGTCAACTAACAGCAGTGATGTTTTTATCCTACAGAATAAGTACAAGAATAATTTTGTTTCATAGGATCATGGAATCACAGAATGCCAGGTTGCAAAGAATATCAAGGATCATCTCTTCCAACCTTTCTAGGTAGGTACATGGTTTCGATGAGATGGCCTTGTCAAGCTGAGCCTTAAAAGCATCCAATGTTAGGGAACCCACCACTTCCCAGGGGAGATTGTTCCAATATCTGACTGCTCTCATAGTGAAAAATTTTCTTTGGTGTCCAATGGAGATCTTCCCAGGAGTAACTTGTACCCATTTCCCCTCCTCTTTTTCATGTGATTCCTTGTAAAAAGAGATTCTCCCTCTTCTTGGTAGAGATCCTTTAAGTACTGGGACACAGCAACAAAGTCTCCCCTAAGTCTTCTTTTCTCCAGGCTGAACAAATCTGATTCTCTCAACCTTTACTCATATGGCAGGCTTCCCAGTTCTTTGATCATCTTTGTGGCCCTTCTATGGACCCCCTCCAGCCTGTCCATATCTTTTTTGTGTAGCCAGGACCAGAACTGAACACAGTATTCCAGGTGTGGCCTGACAAGCCTGGAGTATAGTAGGATGATGACTTCTTTATCTAAAAAGGGCTGATGATGCCCTTGCTGATGCAACCCAGCACCCTATTGGCTTGCTTTGCTGCTGCAGTGCACTGTTAAATCTTATTGAGCTTCTCATCCACCAGAACCCCAGGTCCCTTCCCACAGAGCTGATGTCCAGCTTGGTGGATCCCAGTCTGTGCTGCACTCAGGTTATGTTTTCCCAGGTGCACTTTTAGCCATTGAACGTTGTAAGGTTCTTGTTAGCCCACTCCTCCAGCCTGTCCAGGTCTTCCTGGAGGGTGGATGTCCTTTCAGGAGTGTCTATTTCCTCACTTAACATGGGGGAAGTTATCTGCTTTCATTTATTTCTGGCTTCATGTTGACTGTGCACTGGCTGTTAGGCTGTAAGATCAATACTACATTAGTGTTAATACTTTTTTCTTTTATTTTAACCATAAATGTTACATGACACTAATAGTTTTTGAATCTAAGGAAATATGCCCAGATAAAGATACGCATGTTGAAGCATTGTAATGTTCAAATAAAGTAGGCAGTGAAGATGAGAAATGTTTGTAAAAAGAGTGTGATAGGCAGATTTAATTTTTTCCCATCCCATTGCTCAAATCCGCATTTTGTAGAAGCCAGGTACTGGAGTTGTCTGAGGATACAGCAACATTGATTTACTTGCCCCTTGCCTCTGATGACCAGGATTGCTGTGAGTATAACATTTCTTGTGAATCCCATCCTCATTTGACCTTGCTGTTAGACAACAAGATCATCAACATGTGCCTAAATATCCTGACCCAAGCTTTGGAAGTGTCATCCAAATCTGTGTTGGGAAAGCAGAACTGCTGGTGCCGAGGGAAGGTCACCAAACACTACAACATCCTATATAAAGTAAGGTAGGAGTGAATATGCTTGTGTCAACAAATTATTTTCTGCCTTCTTGGATGCAGTGGAACTTGGGTGTTCCTGGAGGATATAGAACCAACAACATGTCCACTAACAAGTGCCAAAAGAAAGGAGCAAATTTTTCAGAAACATTAGGTACAAGAATGAGAAACTGAGAGGTTTGGCAGTGGTGATTACACTTTAGATATGGCATTTTCTTAAGTGATATCCAGGTTTAGCACAGCTTTTCACCTTTATTCATAAAATTGAAATAAAATGTTTTCCTTGTGCCTTAATGCAAGTACTAAGAATACTTTTCTAACATCACATTTTTGTAAGGTTAAATATCAGACTGTCTCAATTCTATACTTCATATACGGCATACATTTATATATGATGTCTTCAATAAAAATAATTTATTTAAAAGTGAGATTTGTATCTGTAAATAAAGAGCATAACTATTCTAAGTATGCAATTACATATTTTCATGGAGCAGTGTCATGTTGAATTAATGGAATTGTATAGCTCCTCTAAGATGGAGTTACTCTCTCTGAACACAGCTTCTTTTTTTTTTTAACTTGTAACATTGAACTTCAAGCCTGTTTCTAAATAAATACTTTTTAATGCAGTTCAACAGGGAAAGCTGATAAAAGTCCCAAATTAAGCAAAAAAAAATACTAACAGACTGTTTAATCTATCTGTTGAAAGAATGGCTGCACAACACATCTCATGGAGTTGAAATCACCCATTCTCTCTCTTTTTCTTTTTAATTGTCATTGTCTAATTTTTCAGCTGAAATTTAAGCTCATCTTGTTGAAGGCCTCTTCCTGAGCTTGGGTTATACTTTGAAGCAACTCAGAAATGGGCTTACGTGTCAAAATCACACCAGTCTGTAGTCCTGGCTATGCTTTTCTTTGCCTTCATTTTAGCCCCAAATATTATTTACTATTTTCTTATAAAACAAGAGAAATCAGAACTCTAAGAGCTGTAGTTCTTACGCCATATCCTTATAACATCTAGCGTCAGTACAAAGGAATAGCACAAATATACTAAGTATAATAATGTACATTATTGAACAGAACTTCATCAGATGGAAAAAGGAATGCGTACTTTCAGACATGGTCCAGCTACAAGGACAGGGAGCACCTCCTAGACTCTACTTGTCTGAGCTAACACTTTGGCCTTCTACTGCTGTGCTGTAATTTAGCCATGCTAGAACTTCGATTCTTGTAGCCATACTTTATTTTGCAACCTTCTGTAATAAAGTCTTTACCAAAAACTTATTTTAAAAACCAAATAATAAAATCCAATATGCCTCTTCTAGACTCAACTTGTCTAATGCTCTAAAATTTCTCATAAAATACAGAACTTTGGGGGTTTTGCTTTTATTTTCTCTATCATGCTGTATGTATCTACTCAGATCATTCTACAATCCTCTTTAGGTATCATTTTAAGCAATTCTGTTATAGTGCAAGTTCTACTAACTGCCCAGAATCTGACATATTCTTTAAGCTGATTTATGTTTTTACTACTTTCCAGTTCTCCTATACCTGTTATAATGAGACATTATACTGTTTTGTAACTTCTGAATCATTTTCATTATTTAGAAAGCTTTAATGTATATTGTTGTGTCCTGGTGGTATTTCCCAGTCTGTCTTTCTCTTAACACCTTATCTTGGAATAAAAAGGCAGTACATTCCTTGAGCATCTCCAGAATTATCATTAGTTCTGTTTTACTCACTGGTAAACCAACAGTTCCTGGAATATATAGTGGACAGACTTGCTGCTCAAAGACTCAATTAATGATCAAATTAATTATCGATCATCTACAGTATATATTTATTTCAAAGTAAGGTGGTAATTTTGTAGATCATGTTTGAGAAAAATCGTTGTAGTTGATTTAACAAGGATAGGCCCTATCATGAACAAAATGCTCTTGTCTGTGGGCAGGAAATGAACCAGATTAAAAAAAAATATTGGTATGATTCTTGGTGATTCATAGCCTTCTTCATAACAAGAAATAACTAAGTGGAAGGTAGCATGATATCAACAGAAAAATGAAAACCAAAACCTTGATAAATAATGCTGCCATTTTTTGCTTCACCACAAGCTTGTTATGACTAAGTATTTGTACTTTTTCACTCCACTGTAAGCTTACGGTCTAAAACACAGTTTCCATGAACCTGAATATAGCTGCGAAATATTGTGCTAGCCTCTAAAAATCATCAAATTTAGACAGCAATTATTCATTTACAAACCTATACCAAATAATGGGGGCAAAAATGTGAATTTTTTAGATTTATTGTTGTTTTCCAGGTGAGCCCAAGGTTTTAATATTTAGTCCAGGGGTCACACATACTCACAGAAAATTCAAAGCCCTTTCCTAATTTGATATGTCACAGGAGTCCCTAGAGTGAATTCAAACTTTATGTTCTGTCTGCCCACTTGCATTTGTAAATACTGCTTATGGTTTTAGTGTATATTTTTTCCAGTGCTTGTCTATTGTCATATAACTCATATAGTTAAATAGATTTATGGACTCTGATGTCCCAAATAAAAATAGAAATATAGCATCACATGCCAACTAGAAAGCAGTCAAGTGTTTTTAAAATTCTAAAATCCAAAATTGCATACACGACTTCTAGAAAACATTTTAAATATGCACCACTTGTCATATATCCATATGACATTTTCTATTAAAGATGCCATTTCCATTATTTTTTATTTTAACTGAGTGGTGATCTTCAGTTCAAGTACCCTGTCTCTGATTATAATGGATGGTCTTACTTTAAATGAAAATTTGCTTCTGTCATACAGAAATCTACTACTATTACATTCTATTGAAATAATTTATTAACATCAAGAATATTAAATTAAGACACAGTAGGTATGGAAAATCTTATTTTTTATTCAACTTTAAATTTTTTCAGTTTTTCAGAAATGTCACTAGCTATGCTGGAACATAGTTTGCTGCTCAGATCTCAGAGAAAGGAGATAAGAAACTATTTTCTATCTATGTGAATGCTTCTCTAAGGCTTCTTTCAGATTCATTGTATTTTGGATTGCTGTTGGCTTCTTAGAAATGAAAATTAAATTTTCAAAATTAATAACAAACTGAGCTCTCCCCAGACACTAAAACTATCTAAAAGTCAAAGATTTAAGGTACAATAGTTTTGTAAACAATTTTCCATGCATTATGTTAGACAAGCCATATTGTTCAAGTTCATTGGTTTCATAAAACAGTTATTCTGGAAGTAAATTCTGTATAAGTCCAGCCTCCCACTCAGTTTTCTCCAGATGTACTGGCAGGCTGCTATCAGGTCCCTGCCAAGCCAGCTCTTTTCCAGCTGAGCAAGCCCACTTCCCTCAGATTCCCCTCACAGGGCAAATCCTTTGTGTCCCCATCACCTTGCTGGCCCTCTGGAGTTTACCAGTTGTTTTTCCTGTAAACCATATGCAAATTTGCTTGTAAATTGTGACCCAAACTTTACACAGTTCCTAAGAGTGGCCTAATAGTGCCATGTATGGGAGGATAATAGCTTTTCCCAACCTACTGTCTCTGCTACAGTGAATACAGCCTTGGATGATAATGACCTTCTCTGCTGCCAGGGAACAGGCTAATGTTCAGGTCGCTGCCTTCCCATGGACCCCAAAGTGTTTGCCACAGAGCTGCTCCTCAGCTAGTCAGTTCCCTGCCTGCATTGCTCAAAGGGGCTCTTCCTTCCCAGGTGCAAGACTAGAATTGCCCCTTGAGGTCCCTCTGAATGGCAGCCCTGCTCTGATCTCCCTGCCCCACTCTCAATTATGCTGCTACTTATAAACTTACTGAGTACAACTTTATGATCCTCCAAATGCCAGTGGATTAAAATTTAACAAAAAAAAAATGTTTAATTTCTTTTTTAGTAATGTGGGGGTTTTATATGTGAGCAAACCATATTTCAGATTTTTTATGCATTAGCCCATTCATTCTAAGAATGTTCCATAAGCTGTGCTCTCAGCTCTTATATGTTCTTTTCTTCACCTTGCTACTTCAAATAATGTTATGGTACTACAAAAGCTACAAATTAATTTGTTTTTGTGGCATTTTCACACACAAGTGGAGCCATCAGCTGTTAAACTTAACTCCTCTGGAAAAGTTTTCTACTGATTAAAAACAGCCATGTAAAAAGAAAAGTTATTGATGCTTTTATTTAATAACTAAAGCATTCAGCAGAATCCAGCCACTCCAGGAGAACTGCTCATACAGGAATCTGCTTCAGAGTGAAAGGTCATGGGAGCCTATAAAGAACTCTGGCTTTCTCCTTTTTCAAAGAAGTATCATTTAATCTGTATTACCAAGCATCTGCAATATAATAGATTTGAAAGTTGAAAAGACTGAATATAGAGAATTTCAGATCAATATTTAGAGTTAATTTCTATGCTGCTTCTGCTGAATTTTTCAAGGAAAATGAGAGTGACTTTCTGTATTATTTATTTATTTATTTATATCTAAGTAACTTCACAAAAATCTAGTTATGGCAATGTTCAGAATGTAAGTATTCATGAGTCCAGTTCCTCACAGATAAAAATTATTGCAGCTCATGGATATCCACATGGTCTCATATCCAATGACAAATTGTAGCAGTTTCTCTATCACCCAAATGTCTCCTCCCCAGCCAAAAAGGGGAATTGGGAAAAAGAGAGAAGTCTTATGGGTTGAAATTATAACAGAGTTAATGAAATAACAAAACAAATACAATTGCCAACATAAAGCATACAAGCTTATACGCAGCCCAGTCCTTGGGAGCAGCAGAAACAGCAGGAGACCAAGAGGGATGATCTTCAAGAAGAGAAACTCCACAACCTCAGCAAACTTTCTCCTTTTGTAATGAGCCTGAGGTCAGTGGCGTGGGACACCCCTGTGAGTCACCTTGAGTCAGTGCCCTGGCTTAAGCTCCCGGCAAGCTTAGGGCTACTAATGGCCTGCCCTTCATGGCTGGCCTGTGATCCTGTTCCTGTGAAACAAAGACAATGTGTTATGCTCAGACTTCAGACTAAAACAGAACTAAGCACGGTACCTAATAATGTTCAGCAATAACAAACAGAAAAACTCTTTGTAATTATTAAAATATATACATATTTTTAATGTATCACACTTAAGAAATATTCGTGTTGATTTCAAAGGAGAGAAAGGAACTTAATACATTATCTCAAAGTAAAATCATACCAAATGATTAAATGGCAGATCTCAGTATCAAGTTACACAACAGAAGAGGAAAAAGATCTTATTATACAGCCACTGTTATAGAAAAAATATTTCTAGTCTCTGAATCTATCTACACACTTCCCTGCAGAAATGAGAACTTGAGAAAAGTAAAAACACTACAAATAAAAGATTTATCCTTCAGCAGTCAATTTGAAAATGCCAGGAAGAATGAACTGAGTTTAAATAATTTCTTAATGAAACTTTTTCTTTTTTTTTTTTTTGTTTGGTTTGGTTTGGTTTGGTTTGGTTTGGTTTGTTTTTTTTGAGGAAAATATTCGGGGTTTGTTTTCTGTAGGCAAGCTCTGGTACCATAGTAAATTTCTTAAATTATTCTCAATGTTTTAGCACTGGTGGGAAGAGGAAGAACCTGGTGACATTATTTTTTGAAAAGGGGAACTTTCTACTGCTCCGTAAAAGTCATTAAATAGAGAGCATCTGCATTGAGTATATATCGTATTTTTCATTCTCTTCTCTTAACCTGGGCTAATTTTTTATCATAAATAAAAGAAAACACAACAATTAGTGTTGAGCATCTGCTCTCAGGAATTAAGAAAGATACCACATGGAGGGATCTTAAATCATTAAAAGATTTTTGACTGAGAGACCAAATACAATCAAAGAGAAGTTTTAAACTCAGAGTCATCCTCATTCTTTCCCAGTTCCTAATACCCTCTTCAGTTTTACATGTTTGTATTACTCTAACCAATCTTCCAGTGTCTCCTGTTTTCTCACAAAGAAACAGAAATGCTCTTTCTTTTCTCATTTTTTTTAACAAAACTTGTAGCTGAAACCAATCCAATGTCACAGTGAAGTCCCAGTTGGGTAGAACCCAAGACCCCAGTTGAAAGTTGTGTTGTTATAAATACAAATGGTTTCATTCTAAATCTAATGAAACACCCAAATAAGCAGAGATGAACCAAAGACACTTTCAGGGTATGACAGCAAGTTGGGCAAGTTGGATGAGTTGGAGTGATGTGCAAAATGGATCTTTAATTATGTGTGTTTCATTCTTAATCTTTTACGCATAGCTTTGTACCTTTTTCCACACATAGCTCCTTGGGAAAAGAAAAAAAGTCTTGAAATTAAAAACCAGATTGGATACTGAGTTTTGTTACTCTTGGTGGTAGAAGTATTCTTAGAATTTTGAGTATAAAAGGAAATGTCAGCTAATTCCACCCATAACAAATTGGCTCTTTAACATCATCCTGTAGAAAATAGAGGAAATCTCCCTAAGGATTGAATGTGCTGCAGTATTGTGGTCTGTACAAATAATATTATTCCCCAAATTCATTTGCTGCAGATTACTGATTTATGGCATCAAATGGTTTCTGAAGTTGATAACGAATTATATTTTAAAAAAAGGTGTGAACTGAGAAAAACTCTGCAAAGTTCCTCCCATAATCTTTGCCATAGGAATTCTCTTGAGAAAAGGAAAATAAATAGATCACCCAGAAAGTAAACACTGGGTCATGTACAATACCAAACGACAGAGTAATTTGACAAGTACATAAAGAGTCAAATTTCTGATTCCTCCACCATCTGAGTTTGACAATGAATGCAGTTGTGAAGTATTCTTACTAACTTAAAATTAGTTGACTTAAACCCTCTCAGGGTAGTTTCTGTTGCCAACCACTTTGCACTATGGTGATAACACTGATCATTGCAATTGGGGAAATTAAGGGAAATTCTCTTTGTTTAAGCAACTCTGAAATAGCTCAATAGCCCCACATTTCAAGTTAAAGTCTACATTCTTTACTACAATGCAGTGTAGAGATACGTGCCACTGCCAGTGGGAATGTTCCTGCTTGAGTGTTGCAGTAGTTTAGTTGCTGTACACCCCACAGCAGTCAACTGATCCTTCTGAAAAGAAACATGGCTCATCCAAAGCTTTACCCCACTGCATTTTAACTGTTCCTGGCACTTAAAACCAATCATTCAGTATATATTAAATTTCTCCTCTGCATGCAACAGAGATACACTATACCCAGATTTACACTGGTCCTTGGGCTTACTGAAAATCTACTTTCTGATATTTCCCAATATATTCATTTATAGTAAGAATATGTAAGAATAAGAAATCTGTGCTATATATTCTACATAAAATTTCTTTTGGGGAAAAAAAAAAAAACGTAAAATTAAAAAAAAAGACTTGAAAAACTCGTAGACTGCATTGATGCAAAAAAAACCCCTCTACAGTTTAAAGCAAATTTTTAACAGACTTCTAGAATTTTCTTATTTTGAATTTTTAATTTCTATATGCTATCCTTTATCACTTCAGACTTTTTCCCCTTCATGAAGTGGATACATAATTCACCTGTAGGTATATTACCCTTTAATATAATAGAATCATAGAATCATAGAATGGTTTGGTTTGGAAGGGACCTTAAAGATCATCTAGTTCCAACCTCCCTGCATAGGCAGGGACACCTCCCACTAGACCAGGTTGCTCAAAGTCCCATGCAACCTGGCCTTGAGCACTACCAGGGAGGGAGCAGCCACAGCTTCTCTGGGCAACCTGTTTCAGTGTCTAAACCACTCTTACAAGAAAGAATTTCTTCCTGATGTCTAACATAAATCTACCCTCTTTCAGCTTAAAACCATAACCCATTGTCCTACTGCTACAAGCCCTTTTAAAAGTCTCCCAAGCTTTTTTGTAGGCCTCTTCAGTTACCAGGAGGCAGCTATGAATTCTCCCCGGAGCGTTCTCTTCTCCAGGCTGAACAACCCCAACTGTCTCAGCCTGTCCTTAGAGAAAAGGTGCTCCAGCTCTCTGGTCATCTTTATGGCCCTTCTCTGGACTTGCTCGAAGCACTCTATGTCCTCCCTGTGTTAAGGGCTCCAGAACTGGACACAATATACCAAATGGGGTCTCATGAGTGTGGAGTAGAGGTGCAGAATCACCTCCCTCGACCTGCTGGCCACACTTCCTTTGGTGCAACCCAGGACACAGCTGGCTTTCTGAGCTGCAAGTGCACATTGCCAGCTCATTTTGAGCTTCTCATCAACCAACACCCCTAGGTCCCTCTCCTGAAAGCTGTTCTCAATCCATTTTCCACCCAACCTGTATTTGTGCTTGGGATTGCCCCAACCTAGGTGCAGGACCTTGCACTTGGCCTTGTTGTACTTCATGAGGTTGGCATTGGCCCACCTCTCAAGCCTGTCAAGGTCCCTCTGGATGGCATTCCTTCCTTCTAGCTTGTAAACCGCACTACAGAGCTTGGTGTTGTCAGCAAACTTTCTACATTATTTCGTAATTATAGAAAATAATATGTTTGTTATTTAAAAATTATTAAAATGTTTTGCAACATTCAAAAACTGCTTGCCTCTCTATTTCACTTTGTAAAGAAGGTGCTGCTGGCTCCCTCATATCACATATGTTCAGATTAATTGCAAATGGACCATATTTTATGCTAAATGTTGAAATGGTGTATCAGGTCCTAGCAGCTGACACACAGATAAGTGATTTTTTCTTACTTTGCTTAGGATTGCAGATTGAAGTGAGTGGAGTTATTAATTCATACACTACAATAAAAATCTATGTTTTCAAAGAGAACTGAATCGTATCTATGTTATTGTACAATGGTAGAGAAAAAAACCAAACTCACTCAGCAACAAGAGCCAGGAAAATTATTTTTACCAAGTGACAGATGTTAGTCCTATTACTTAGTAAGTTCCAGAAAGAGATTGAAATGCAGTATTGTTACATAGTACAAGTGTAAAAAAAATAAATAAATTAATCAGAATAGAAAATTCATGTAGAAACTAAGAATTTATTGTCCTGTGAAGAGAGTCCCATTGCAGACCCAATTTTTACACTGTAAAATGGCTTCATCAAGGAAGACTGAACTTTAACATCAGTTTCCCTTTCCTGTCAGCATTCCTGGGTGATACATTCAGGAAGGAATAATCTAAATTAATTGTAGTCCTGAAGGATTCAGAGGATAGTAGTAGTCAGCTCTAATATAAATATCAATGATCTGAAATTAGATTGAATTATGAACTCTACTTTTCTCTCCGAGCTAGATAAAAACACTCTGAAAACTACTATAGAGGCACCAGTCCCATTTCCAGTGTATCAAGTAACAGGGAAGGCATTATAAAGTGCATATTATTCTTCCTGTCCCTTCAGTTAGCTCAGATTTGTTGAAGGATAAACTTGTTCTGCACCTGGAGCAATCAGGTACTGCTAGTTGATTGGTTGGTTGGAAGATTTTAATTGATATAAACATTGCATAAATGACAGTTCAGTAGCTCAGAAAACAATACTTTAATTTAAAAAAGAAACAACAAGAATGACACATGGAATAAAAGGACATTCATTTTTCAAAAGAGTCATTAAATTGTCTATGTTTTGTATGTTTTAGATTAAACCTGGACTTTTTTTTTGCCTACACATGTTTTAATCTCTGCTTTAATAACAAACACTTTAGTATGTGTTCTCTTCTGTCCCTCTACCAACAGAGACCTGTTGAGATGGATCAGTGACCACAGGCCAGGAGAAAATGTGATTATAATATTGATAATTATTGAAAAAGCAGGTCCCTGGTTCTGATACAGATTATAAAGATCATTACTGAAAGAGAAAGGGAAGAAAAAGTTTCCTGTATATTCTCAGTTGAAAGTTTGACACTATGATGGCTATGGCCATTTTAATTCTTTAAAGTGCAAGTGCCTAAAACCTGAACCAGCACTAAAAATTATATTTTGATAGTGAAAAGGCCTGAATTTGAAATTGAAAAATTAAGTCTATTTGCATCAGTTATTTAAATGAGGGTAGAAAATCACAAAATGAAAATCACAAAAATCACTGAGCTCCTGTTCACAAACTTATCTTCCCCTTCAAGTAAGGCTTCATCACAGCTGCTAGAGATGGATCAACCCTTTAAAGATCACAGTGAACTAACAAAACAACATTTTAATTAATTTTCCTGGAAACTATGGGTACTTTTTTGGGATTTTTTGGAAGACTGTAGGCAATCACACTTACACTAATGAGGAGCTGGCCTGTAGATCCCTATAGCATTTTATACCTGCTGACAGAATGAGAAATCAGAGAACTCTGATCTGTGTTTCTTACAGATATGAGAGGCAGCTTGTCTAGATCAATGACATAGTTCCCTGCCTTCTAAGAAATGTGCCTTGGTGGAATGAAGATGTGGGCAGGAGCAAAGGAACTCTGTCTTCATCACTCTGCATCAAGAGCACAGAGATGTCATTGTAACTATGAAACAGAGACAGTGATTTGGGCTAAAGGACAAGAAGCTTGAGAGGAAAAGACCTAATTTATTTCTGTGTTTTTACATTAATATTGTCTTATCCCTTTTCCCCACTTTTCTTAACAAACTTCTTTCTTCCTACACTTCTTCAGTCTACCTCTGCTGCAGCTGCAAGCCTTCAAACAACAATCCAACCTCTGCACATGATCTAGTCACATTGTAACTTCATCTGTGCTTCAACCACAGCCCCACAGGTCTCCCAAGACAGTAGCTCTGCTCTCCAGTTCTTGAAGCCCTTTAAAGAAAGCATGGTGGCAAACTTCATGAAAGAAGAGTAGTTTTTCCTCACAGCATTTCTCAGTTTTTCAGAAAGCATGTTAAAAATAATGCATAAAGAAACAAAGATTAAGCTACAACTGAACTTAGAACATGCAATTATGCAGGTAGTAACAATACCTTGCAGTAAAATATTTTAGGTAATTAATGTCATGAACAAGAATTGTACAAAGTGCAAATAACAACTGAACATTCCATTACACTGTCTGTGTACAAACAATTTTTTATTATACTTTTTAGATGTGAGAAAGCAAATATTCTGGTTTTCTTCCTTTCTCTTTCAATTCTTTCTTCCTTTGTTTTTGTGTTTTTCAGGTTTTTTTTATTCTTCCTTTCTTTCATTCTTCCTTTCTAGAGACTTCTGAAACTAACAAGATTTTATGACTGCGTCTGAGCTTTGGCACAGTACAGTATCATAAACACATTTCTGTGTTCTCTCCATCATAGATAGCAGGGGGTTTCAGTGCATTTACAACTTGCTGCACTGATTATTAAGGTGAAAGATAAAAAGAAAATAAGAAAAATATTACATCTGTGACTAGAGCAGGTCTAAGAATAGATATCTCATAATTCATTTGATGTATTTTACAATTCCTTTCAAAATATATTCTGATATATATCTTTACAATTTTTCACTCATTGCTTGAAAACGGTTGGAGAGCTAACAATCACTTTAGTTTCTGGAGAAGTTGTAGAACAACTCAAATAATTTCAGCCAAAATATGTCTGACACCTGGGAGTGAAAAAGGAAGCAAATATGATAGTGACAGAATTCACTGCAGGAAGCAACAGTAACAGTGATTCTGGCTCAAGCCAGAGGTTTTTTACTGTAATTGCTGCTAGATGATCTAACATATACTCTTTTTTCTGTAATACAGCCTTGGGTAAAGTCTGGCTACCAGCTGGCTGGCTTTAACACCTGAATGCCAAAAAGATGCAATTTTAGAAGTGACATTGCTGATCTATTTGCAGAACACATCACCTGCCACTTTCAACAGTGTTTGGGAGGGGAATCCATTAGAAAAAGAAGCTTCAGAACCGGCGTAAGGGGCTTTTCTTTTTGCTCACTGGCCTCTTTTCATCTTCCCTTCTTATGTTTCAGTAGGTATTTTTCTCGCTTCTTCAAGGCTTTATGCTGTGGCAGTGGTGGTGAATGCTGATGAGGCTCTGCTTAATGCAGTACTCCTGATAGCAGCATAAGCTTTCTATAGTCAGACAGTATTCACCACAGCTTTTAAGGAAGTTCCAATTAGCTAGTATCTAGACATAAAAGATAATGGAAGAAAAAACTTAATAAGCCTTTAAAAAAAGAGGCTTGATAAGGATAACAAGGCAAAAATACTAACACAGCATGATCAGGCATATGTAGTCTGAAAACTATATCTAAGATTAATAATTATCTTTCTTCGGTTACAAAATTTGTTTCAGTACCTCTAGTCTTACCATTCCTCCTTCTAAGCAATTCTCCTTCATCTATCCTGTGTTTAGGTGGAGCCTGTACAGTAAGTCTGTATATTTTAGACTGAAGAATTCAAATTGAATTACCTACTTATCTAGCAGTCCCAAAGCAAATTGTGTGCTCCAATGCTGTATAGCTCTAAAAACAATTACAGTACCATTCAGACCTTGACAAGCACAAGTGATATTTCAATTATAGATGGGTAGAGCCTGCTGAAGTAAAAATCAAACCTGCTTGAAAAGTCATTTATTAAATACAGATCATATTGGCAGGAACACCATTTTGGAAGCTCTTTCTTTCTTAAACATTTATAAATATTGATTACTACAGACAGTACACTTTCAAAACACAGAATTGGTTCTTTACACTATAAATAATATGGAACCAAAGTGCAAATCACCTCTGAAGTCTTTCAAATTGAAATACTCCAAAGTATTGAAATATTTTCATGTAGGAATACAGAGGTAAATTTTGAAGCTCAAATTCAGGCATCTTGCGACTGTGACATTTCTCTTGATAAAGAAAGAAGATTTTAGGAAGCAGTGTAATCAATCCAATGAAGAAATAGAGTTTAGCTTATATAAGACAAAATGAACATATATCAGAATGTTACATACACTGTATTTTGTACGCCACTTTCTAAATCATCTTGAGAAATAAACAAAGACTAAAAATGGGGCTGTTCAAGTAGTGTTTCCAAATAAACTTGGACTATAAACTTTCATTTCACTTCAGACCCAGACTTCCTCAAACTCAAAATGGAAAAAATCCTTCTTCAGTGGCATGTATGGGTACAGTTTTCAAGAAGAATCAGAATTTCAGGCTTTTCACCTCCAGTGGCCTCCATGTATTTACAGACCTACATGAAGACCCTCCAGATGATGCCATTGCAGCAGGTCAATCTTCTTCTGATTGAATAGGTCAAAGGCATATGCTTCTTGCAGAGGCTGCAATCAAGTTTCATAACAGCCAGTTTTAGTATGGAGTAATGCAGACAAGGAGTAACACAGTGTTCAGAGTTTTGTGCCTCAGCCACATTTCCCTTCTCTGACAATCAGAAGGGTGCTAGGATTCAAAAAAATGTTAAAACTAATCTAGGATTACAAAACTAATTTCAGTTGGATTAAAGGAAGATTTAGAAATTACATCTCAAAGGAAATTTATTTCTACAGCCCTGACTGTGTGAAGACTTTTACATATGCTCAACTTTACTTGTGCAAATAAAACAATTGTATTCAACAGAATAATTTACAAAAATGGTATTTTAAACTTATGCACCACAGTTTTCAGGACAGAAACCTCTGTAAAATAGTGCCAAACAATTCACTTGTTACATTGTTATTACTGCAGGGAAAAAAGACATTCTATTTAACTGAATAGATTATTTATGAAAAATGAAATGATGGATAGCTGAGTATTCTGCCTGAATCTATTCCATGAAATAAATCTCACATGACTTGTTAATATGGTGGCAGCTATGGATCTCATTATTTTAGGTTCTGACTGCTGGACACAAGTTTTATTACAATGACTGCTGTGGGAAATAGTTTTTTAAAAAAACAACAACAACTGAGTACTGAAATCTGAAATCCCTACCTTGAGGGGAATTTATATCAGACCTGTATGTTCTTGGTAGAGCTGTTCTCAACAGCTATTGTGGATTTAGAGCACCTCTTTGTGGTATGTTAGTGAGATGTTATTTAAGAAAAGAAAACATAATCGAAAAGATATTTCTTATGCAATGACAGATAGCAACCTAAAAAAAAGGAAAGGAAAAAAAAAAAAAGGAAAATAGCTATAAAAATAGTAGCATTAGTTGTTAAATATGTGATGGATGAGTGGGAATGTGCAGAAAAAGGAACAGCTCTGTTGAGTGCATCCAAGCACAAGAAAGCTGATGTTTAACATGTATTTAATATCTATTGTAATCATCCAACAGTTGTATTTTCATTTTAGAAATAATGGTAAAGGGTATTATTGGTTTAAGAATACTTACTTGCAACTATCTCAAAAGCTATGGCAAATGACATCTGCTATGATCAGGATGAAACTTTATGTAAATATTTTTGCATTAAAATTTTCCTAAATGCAGCTAAATACATAAGTATAGTAACATAAAAGTTATATTTACTGAAGTTCATTTCTATCATGGTCTTAGTTCTTCACTGGCTAAATTGTCTGCACCCTCTTTACTCACAAAGTCAAAGGCAAGTAAGGATGATGCTGGGAAGAAGTAGTGCACACCTTGCTTTCTCACAGGGATCATGAATTTCCCAGGATTTCTAAGCTGGCTCTGCAGGTCAGCTTCAAGACAGCATAATTCTAGGATTTAGAGGGAAGATGTTAAGATAGAGATGTATGTTTGGAGAATACCTCAAGGAGTTCTATTTAGTTATGCTGCATAAAAACACCAGTTCTTTATGAATCTGTGACACATATGAAAAGTATTCTGTTATGGAAATTAGCATGGAAATCAGATGGCATTCAAGTGAGCTTCAATAACTGACATTTCAAGAGTGTGATTTTTCAAGAGAGAAATTTCCTAAACTGAATTCCTTTCAAATGTTTCCTTTAAAATAAATGATAAGTTATCTTAGAAAACTAGAAACCTATTTTAAAGTATTAGTGTTTTAATGTGAAAGCTAAGCTCTAACACAGGTAAGAGGAAGGAAAAAGGCTAGAGTTTATACATCACAGTGTATAAGCCATCACACCTATAACTAAACTATAGAATCATATCTCTCTAGTACTGTATTTAGAGAATTGTCACTGGTCATTTCTTCGGCAAGAAAAAAATGTAGTAGGAAGAACAGTCTGTTTAGAGTTATGCATCCATCAAGTACAGGTTTTGCCATAAAAATAGTATTTAATATTAAAAAATACTAAAAAACATTTTCGGATGTAGAAACTCTGTCCTTGCCTTGGTTGCTTGCAGGAGGAACTTTTCTTCATATGAGCTAGAGAATAAATCAGTCCTCAGAAGTAGGATTGTTATGTGTCATGAACCATTCCCACTGGAAATTCATGTCCATTTTAATATATATAAGCATTCATCATTTCCAAAACTTAAAACCCCCCTAATTTTGCCCTAACCAGCATTTACATATAATGCCTTTGATAGACTGTCAAGCCATTCTTAAGAATTTTTTTCCTATTATTGCAGAGGTCAGTCTTGCAAGGATTATAACATATGACAAATATGGAGAGATAAGAGTTTTTGGTATTTACTATAAAGCTTAAATCAGCTTTCCTGTGCTTTGAAGCATAAGCCTTTTTTTTTTTTTGCATTATATCCAAATGGCCAGGCATCTTGAATGAAAAATGTCTTACTATGCAAAGGTCTGTGAGATAACCATGGAATTCAAAGGGTGTCTTCTGTCTATGGGGAACTTTCAGAAAGAAAAGGAGCCTTCTTTACCTTAGCGTGGTTGCTTGAAATAGGCCTGTAAGCCTTTTGCTACTTTTACTGAAAGCCATTTTATTTAGAATTAATTCTGCGAGAAGACAGTGGGAAAGATCTTGAACTTTCTGTCATGCAGACCAGATCAGTATTTTATTTCCTCACCCGTGTAGGTAACTTTAAGAAGCAGAGAAGTTAAGTAATTATCTTCACTATGTCTAGGACCACAGTTTTGTGGGCTATATTAAATCCTCCAGCGGTATAGGATATGGATGTAAAACACAGCCATTACTAAAGATATCTTTCAAATACTGGATGCAGTCTTTAGTGGAGATGTATCTCAATGTTGCATAATAACATTCAATAACAGATTTCAGATGAGTTAGAAAGAGGAGAAAGTAATCATAACAAATTGGTTTACTGATTTGTTTCGGTTCTTTTTCCATTCAGGAATTATATGTGATTTGACTGTAATTTTCCAGAATTTATCATTATCTGTGGAATAGGGTTTGTTAATTATTCTTGATCTGTAACTCATTCATGAGCAATTAGTTGGAAGAATTATACATTTAAATTCCTTGGTTAAAGATAAGTCTGCTCCCTATATGGGTGAGCCTAACTGCTAAAATTCAAGTAGTGCCAAGAGAATCCCAAAAAGGCCCCAGACCAGTTGTACAGCAAGACATACAGCAGAAACATACACTTGACTCTAAAGTGTCTAAGTGTGCATACAAGGGCTGTTTGAAATTCCATAAGCTTTTGCAATGCATACATAAAACATGCTGTTTCAATATATTTTTGCTAGTGAAATGATTTCTAAAAATGAAAGAAAAAATAGAAAGAGATGAAAGTGCATGCAAAAAGAATTGTTTTGAGGAACAAACCGACCATTCCTTCTCAGTATTTTTGCAAGCTGACTTAGCCCAAAACATCTGCTGCCTGGTAAGATTAAAACCCATAAGCTTGATGTTTGCACTGTCAACAGAGGTCTTTTCAGATTGATTCAAAATAAAATAAGGAACCACACAACAAGGAAAACCATTAAAATCGGCTATTCCATGTCTTCACCAGTGAATAAAGGTTCTCTGGAATATATGAAATAACAGCCAAGAATGGGGATACACTAGCTTTATGTATGACATGCCTGAAAAAATCAATATTGGTATGTGTGAACCTGATCTGTTCAGCATCACTTTGACATCTTTGAAAGCAACATTAAGCCAAGTGGGACAGCACAATATTATGCTGACAATCCTTTCAGAAAAGGTGAGACATGACAGAAAGGAGAAACACAGGTACTCAGTGTCAAGAGTTAGGGCAACCATATCTTATGTGTTAACTTGGAGGCAAGAGAAATTCTCTGGCAGTCATCATCCAAGTTAGACTACTCTTGTAAGCAATAATACAAAAGTCTAAGGAGAAGTAAAAGCACAAGATCCCACAAAAGGAAGAAGTTTTGGTGAACTCTGTAACCTTGGATCAGGAACCAGGAGACAGACTGCCCTCTACCTGGGCTAGACACGTCCTCAAAATGAGAGCAAAACAACAGTTCTCAAAATTGTGGCCAAATTCCAATTGCCATTGCAATTACTTTACTATTGGGTCTACAGAGACTGTCTCTCTGAGGAAGATAAGTTTTCAAGGTTTATTCACTCTGTTTTGTGTAGTGCCTTCAGCAGTCCATTGAATTGTAATTAATGTGAACAGATAGGCACAGAAACCTTTAAAAAAAAAGGGAAAAAAATCAAAACAAAACAAAAAACAAAACCAACAAAAACAAACAAACAAAATCAAACAAAAACCCTGAAACAAACAAACCACAACCAAGCAAACAAAAAAAAACACTGTATGAGATGCTAGCTCCGAGCTCCATTTTTATGCTCCTTCTTTTTCTTTACTATTTGTGATTTGAGAATCACATTCCCATCTAAAATTCATGCTACATAGCTAACTTGTCAACATTGTGAGGCTGTCTTTGCTTTTTGAGTGTTCTAACACAGATTACAAGGAAATTATTCGTATGACCTTTTCATAATGTCTGTCAAAACTCTTTGCTAATCACAAATTAATTGTCAAGAATTTTATTGCAGTATTGCTCAACATGGAAAGCTAAAGATATTTATGGTTCAGCTGATGATTTTGAATGCTAACACTTGGTAGGAGTAGAGTAATGGGAATTTTATTGCTGCCTTGGCTTTTAAGAAGTGATTGGTGCCAGCATCTACTGGAAAACTAACTTTGCTGATACTGAGACAGCATTTAGGAGGGTTTTTTTTAATTTTCTATTGTTGGGGGTTTTAATTTTTTTTTATTTTTAATTGCTATTTACAGGTAAGATAAACAAGGAAGGTAATTAGAATTGTTTCCATAATGAATAAATAAATCTCAGCTAGACATGGCTTGGCATTAAGGTGGTTCTCAAAACTATTATTCATGTTTGTTCCCTGATGATCCTGGTTAACTTTAAACAAATAAAGGTTATCTCCTGTGCATGAAGGATAAAAGGGGTCAAAGGGAAGAACAGAAACACAACAATGATACATCTCAGTTGGTCTCAGAAACAGTAACTATCTCTATAAACAATGTCTTTCATACAAGGATAAGACTTGAATGTATGTTACTTTGCAGCCTAGTTTTACCATCAAGCAAGTCTGTTAATACACAGCTTCACAGGATGGAAAAGGACAGTAGAGTCCATGCCTGCTAACAGCATTCCACAGGGAAAGCTGTCATTGACTTTTTCATTATTCTACAGACCTGCTGGTTGTTCCCAGTGAGACGTGGCATTCCCTTTGGCTCTCACCATCCTGATTCATGACATTTAACAATTTAAGAAACCTCATCTTTTGGGAGGGTTTGTAGCTCCTATTGAGACCTGCACAATTGGATAAAACAACGATTGCATTTATAGGAGAAAGCTTAAAACAATTGTGACCCATTTCTATAATACAAAAACTAGATGCACAATACATGACATCTCCTCAAAAATGAGATAGGGAAGAAAATTATATCAAATATGCCATTATTTACTAACAGACTCCCAAGACATGTGAAGAAGGAAAAAGTTTCTCTAATACCACCATAGCAGTTCTTAAAACTTCTAAGAAAAAAATAACTTTATTTCCTTAATTTCTCTGAGAATACTGCTAAACTTTATATAAAGTTTATAGCTCAGTAGGGACATTTTTGGTAGATTTGAAATAAATTTCATATTTTCAGATATATTCTATATCATTAAGGCAATATTGAAGTATAAAATTCTGCTTAGTTGAAGGAATATTCTCTTTATTTAAAACCTCAAACTGATATTCTAAAGTTCTGTCTAATAGAATGATCAACAATGACTCATTTTTGGCACTCTGAAATAACATCCTGACAAAAAAATTGGCTTTTCGAATATAGTTTTTTTCTGTATTCCTGAGAACTTTAATTTTCTCTTTAGACAAGTCTCTATTTATGGTGTGCATGTGCCCGTCTGCTGCCTTTCTGTGAAAGGAAATTAATTTTTGAATATTCCAAAATGTCTGAGGTACAATATGTTGCTTTGTCTGCATATTATTTTGTTTTCAGTTCAAGAAGTAATTACAAATACGTATCTAGACATGAATGTTTAAAAATAAATGCATAGTTTCAACTTTGCAACTCAAGAAAAAAAAACAATTAAAAATCAACATTGTTCATGATTTTTTTAATCATGCTCATAAAAACACTGCTAATGTGTAAGTAGTAGTTTTAATTAACAGTAAATTGCCAAGAGGGATTATACAGGTGTGTGTATGTTGGGAGATTGTTTTATCAAAACTATAGTCTTAATTTTAGGGATTAATAGAAGTCCTTTAAAAGTATATTTTAAATGAGAAATTATATGAAAATACATAGCCATTTTCTTTTCAATGCTCTTCTCTTAAGGTTTTTTAGGAGACAGAAAAGTAATCATACCCCTAAGTTTGTATTTCATCACCGGAATTAAAAAAACATTTAAACAAATACATTTGTTTAAGTAGAATGAGTTACAGTATGTTTACTTTAACACGTGGAATTCTTTGGGAGATCCTCACAATTCAACATATATTTGTTTTGAATGTTCTCTCACTGATCTGTGACTGTTTTGGGGAATCTAGTCATTTTGCAGACATGAGGCTAGTTGACTGAGCAGTCTTTAATGACTTTGATTAACTTTAGTTGTATCATAGAATATATGGGATTGGAAGGGGCCTTTAAAGATCCTCCAGTCTGCCTGCTCCCTCCCCACCACCCTGGAGTGCACAGGGACTTTTGTAACTAGATCAGGTTTCTCAGAGCCTGGTCGAGCCTGACCTTGAACATTTCCAGGGATGGGGCCTCTACCACCTCTCTAGGCAACCTGTTCCAGTGCTTCACTGTATCAAGGTATGCATATGTTTTTTATTAAAGTGCTAATTGGAAAAGAGTAATTATTTGTACTTTTTAGCTAATATTAATCTGCCAGCTAAATTACAGACCCTTCTCTGAGTGCACAAACACTTATCCCTCATCTTTTTCTCTCTCTTTGCCTTTGTTATTCCCTTCAAGGTCACGATACTCTGCACTTACATTTTTTGCTGTATTTATTCTGGTTCAGATGGCCATTCCACTGCACTTGCTTTGATTCTTTGAATAGCAAGGTAGCTGCAGCTGCAGGCAGTGTATTTTTTGCCTGGTTACTGTCTGCAGTCTATTGCTTTTTGTTCTCTCTCCCTCCCCACAGACCCCTCCGCCACTGTCCCTTGTCCCTAACCCCCTCCTGTGCACGGCTGCACTTATTCCTGACAGTATTTTGTCCTTATAAAAGGCCAGTTTCCATGAGGTTAATTGCAAGGCTGAAACTGAGGCAATAAGAAAGCCATCATTGTAGTAAAATGCAAGGATTGCTGTTCTTTCAGAATCCAGGAAAATCATGTAGTCAGTAGCCCGCTGCCTTCCCTTGCAGGCACTAGATGGCACCCGGTGTCGATACCGCATTGCATCAGGAGCAGACCGTGCTAGGAACAAAACTGCAGTGAGACTTGGAGATTTTAATTGAGGAGCAAAAATCTTCATTATGGATTAACTCAATTTCCATTAAAGTTAGTTTAAAAAAATCTCATTGCCTTTATAGGGAAAACCTAAGCCCCAACTCTGAATATCAAGCCCACTTCCCTATGAAGACAATCACATCCATAATGCCATTCTACCTTGAAACTAGATAGGTACTCTTTTTCGTCTGTGACTGCTCATGAAAGGTTGTTTCATACTGCCTCTTGTCAGGAATGAACTTGTATCTGAAAAATGCACTTAAATGCCTTTTTATTGCTAAATGAATGAAAATTAATGTCACAACCAGCCAAGTGCCCCAAAAACAGGGAACAATAAGATACAAAGATTAACATGGTCAATACATAGAAATGAAATCATGCAAGAATGAGTAATCTGTATCATCAGATTCTTATCTGTACCATTACAGTGCTCTTCTTATTTTGAACAGACTATGAACAGTGGCTGAAGCTAATCTCTTGCACTAAAGACACCTAATTTCTTTTGCTGCATGACAGCTATTCCTGCTTTTCCTCATATTCAGAAATGAACATCAGTTCCCATAAGGGAAGACTGCAGGAGAAGGTAGCAGGTGATTCTGTTATATCCTTTAGAATCATACAGTGAAGTGACATTTATCATTTCATACAATAGAAAATACATTTCAAACATAAGAAACAGAGTAATTCAGGTTGGAAGGATCTCCAGAGGTCCTCAAGTCCAACTCTTTGTTGAAAGCAGGACTAACTTTGATATGAGATCGGTTTGCTCAGAGCCTTGTCAGGACAAGTTTTGAAAATCTTCTGGAATAGTTATTCCACAGTCTCTTTGGGAAGAAAAAGGGAACAATTGAGATAACAAATAGAGAATGAGTGAAATGTATGTCAGATTGGCAAACTGAAAGTCTTACTGACAGTGAGGGGATTTGTGCATGGATGTGTGTGCACACCTGGATATGGAGCTGGGGAGAAGAATGGAGAATCTGCATTAATTGAACATAATTATTTCTCTGAAGGAATCTCTCCAGAAAGAACACACAACAGGGTACCTCTCCTCCCTTGCAGACTTAGAAAGGGCACGTCTTTTATATCTCCCTGCAGATGAAAGCTTGTTTCATAGAAAACAAACTTCTGCTGTCTGGAAAACTTCAGAACAACTCTCAGATTTTTTCCATATTTTTCTTCCTCCACTGGATTTTGCTATGGAAAAGATCAATCCCAAGACCTTTACCCACTAGTAAACGTCACCCTTTCTGTGCTACAAGGCTCTAAGGTAGCCACACTCCTTACTTTCTCCATTCTTTTCTTCATCTGACCTATGAACAACTCTGCTAAACATACCTCCAATACATTAGAACAGTCGAAGTGTTATGTCTTTTCCAGTCTCCAAATACTGAAGTTGGATGTGAACTTCTGCTCCTAGGTAACGAAGAAGGGAGAATAAATGAAGGGGGATTACACTCATCTGAAAAAACAAATTAAAAAATTGCTGATCAATCAGCAAGCTGAAAGAAAAAAGAGACTAAAAGGTAAGTCTCTGCTCCGTAAGTCATAGTCTGGGCTCTGTCCTTTTGTTTGTTACTGCCTTATATTGTGATGGGTAACAGCTCTCTGAAATTTTAAATGGAAGGTAAACTACAATTTTATTGCTCAAAAATGCATATTTTTATTTACGCAATGGGAACATTGTTTTCTTCTTGATAAGGTCGAAAATTTTAATCACCTATTGAGAGAAGAGCTCAAGTCTTACATTCAAATATCTCAGCTTCAAAAAAGTGAGTAGAGTGAGCCCACTTTACCTATTAGAAACATTGCAATTGAATTGAAGCAATCAGCTGATAAAATAAAACTCACAAAAAACTTTGGTGGGTACAAATCAGCACAACTTACAGATTTAACTACAGCCAAGCAAGCATGCATTAAGTATAATATAAAGGAAAAGTTTCTGTCCTTTACCTACAAAAAATAAAATGGAAATCTCATATTTTTCAGGAATTATTTTATTCATGACAGTTTCTGACCATTTACCTCACTGCTATAGTATGCACAAACTCTTCCAACCTCACAAGCACAGCTCATCACCAGTTTCAATTCCAAAACATATTTGTTTCACTTAAAGCATATTTTAAACGTAGGTAAGTACAGAGGTGTTATGGCAGATATGGGAATGAAATCAAAGAATTTGCCAGTGAAATGACACAGTGGGGTGAAAAGCATTTGATTTTTCTTCTTCAAGTTACATAAAGGATTTAGAAGAGAAATCAGTAAAGTGAAATCAAGTGGCTCTGAGAAGGAATAGAAAAAATAGGGAAAGTAGTTTAATATTTTTTTTTAAGTAAATAGTTGCAAGTGTATATATTTATTGAGAGCGAATAGAATCATTTCAGTGAACTGACAGAGTTTAGTAGATAGGATTAGGATTCAGAGAGAGGAATGTGAACTTCAAATGGATATAAATTCTGAAGTTAAAAAAATTGATGAGTCTGGAAAGCAGCTTCTATAATTTTTTTAAAGGTACACTAGTGCAAACACTCTAGGACTGTGACAACTCCTGGATATTACTACTGAGCTGAAATAATAGCAAAGAAGACCTTGAGCAACATCAGAATGTAAAAGAGGTCATGAGTTAAGCTTTGCAAGAGTAGTCTGAGCCTTACAAGCCTTCACAGAGTGACAAAGAGAACAGAAGATTATAAGAAGGGTGTAAAAGCTTTCAAGGTCTGAGATGAAAACTCACTCTGCTAGTCCTGAGTGTGCTCTCTGTGAGCCAGGTCCTTTTTAGAAACCCAGGGATGGTGTAACTAAGGAAGTGCAGCACTGATGGGAATGCAGATGGCACTCTTTCCAAATGACCAGACCAGAGCTGCCTGACCAGAGCAACTTTATGAGTGCTCACAATTCATAGTGAAGGCAAAATGTAGTATACGACCATTAGTTTTTAGTGGCTCAGTCTTTTCTCAGGCAAAGTATCCAGTGAATTTATATGCATTTGAAATCTAGATTCTGAAGCTTCGGGCACTTTGGTCATAATTTTATCTACAGTGTAAGTGAGAAAAAAATATCTATGTATAAAAATTCTACAGATTCTGAAGGCAGCTGAAGTATAGTATTGAGTAATTCCTTAATCCTGTAGGTAAAAATGTGTGCAAGGGAGGTGTTTTTAAAAGATGGACAGTAACTAGTTCCTCAACTGAAAAGTACTCAAGCTATTGTGTACGATAAAGCTTTCTCTTCATTACATTTAGGGTACATCAGAGCATGCTTTTAAGCTAAATGAATTAAAAAATTAATAAAATTCCAGTATGTAACATTCATAGATCTATTATACTGCACACTAGAAGGAATACTCTCAAAAATCATTATTTTCATTTGGGTACCCTTATAAAATGAGCATGAGAAATATCCAAAGGTTATTTGTTAGGGAATCAAGTATTTAAATAACTGAGATTTCAAGAAGATTAAAAATCTCAGCTAATAATTGTACTTTCTCTGATGCCGATTCACATAGATTACATCATTCACCAGTGTTGGACAGCAGCAGGCTTTTGTGTGCTTAACAATCTAGGTCCTTTATGGTAAATCTTGAGACATGGTCAGTCTGTTGCCAGTATTTTCCCTCTCTCAAAGCATAGTATAATCCTTTGGTGCCTGCATCTAATTTATGAGGAGGAGACAGCCATTCTGCCAGCACTCCTGTAGTGAGATAAAATAAATGAGTTCTGCTGTTCCAGACACATTTTTTACTACAACAGTTATTTAACAACATACAGCAGATAAAATATGAAGACAAGAAGAGGGTCAAACCAAAGGCTTTTCCTGTCCTGAATCTTTTTCAGTAGTGTCCAGTAGCAGATGCCTAGGGAAAACAAAACAAAACAAAACAAACCCCAACATACAGGAAACCACGAATATATAGATCTTCCTTTTCTCTTGTATACCTTCCCAGCCTCTTGGAAACAGCACTGTAGATGTTCCCTAACCTGGAGGCTGAATTCAGATTATCTTGTTTCATTGACACTGATTGAGTACTGATTCCACCTCAAACTAAGGAAATAAGTCCATTTTCAAACTCAACAACACTTTTGAGTTCATCCACTAGCAAAGAGTTTTGTATTTTAATAGTGTAAACTATTATTAGTATGTCAAAATTCCATGTATTCTTTTCAGTAGGATGACCTCTATTTCTTGTAAAGTAAGAGACAGGTAATAACTTTTTTTACTTACTTTCTCTGTGCCATTCTTAAGACTTACCAGTGTAATCTATTGGACTGCAGAAGACCACATCCTCTTTATGGGAAAAAAAAAAACAATAGTCTGCATGTGCCACAAAATACACTATTTATTGCAAGTAGTATAACCTAATTTATAGTATGTCCTATACTATAATATACAAGATAGAAGATGATTCACATCTTCATCCCTGACAGTGGCTGGATTGCCATTCAAATAAACTTTTCCAGCTGGAAACCTGTTCATTGAGAAATGATAGGTACACAATTCCATTGCTCAGTATCCTAGATAGAAAATACAACAGTAGAATTTACTTCAATGCCTTCAAGGTGCTTACCAAGAGGGCAAAATGCATCACTTTTGAAGAGTGCTAGGTAAACAAGGAATATTTTTCTCTAAAATTTTCAAATTTACCTTATTTGTGAATGAAACTTTGAACATTCTTTCATATTTTTACATCTCATTTGTTTTTATGATTCAGAGCTTTTTTTATTTTTTAAATAACTCAGTAACTCTGCCAAAAAAACCCCAAGAACCTAGGAATATAACAGATTTATTTGGCTGCATTTACTGTTTGGGGAAAACAGAAGTACAGGAAAGAGACCAGAAAGCAAAGATTTTGGGTAAACTGCAGTGGCTGATGAAAGGTTTGAAATACTGAATAATTATAATGCATAATCATATGGGTTGTTGTCAGAACACTGTGTAGTAAAGATCGTACCTTCAGATATACAAACTCTCCATCTGCATGGAAGGTTTTGAAGTACTTCTGTTCCATTGCTGTCATATGAGGTAAACCCAAACAATAGTAGTGTGCAGGAGTATTTCAAATAATTGGTTTACTGTTATATTTTTTAGTTATGCAACATAATACCTAGTTCTTTATTTGTCTAGTAATCTCTGGAGGGAATCCCTCTTCCATTCTTGGAAACAATATCATGGCTCTTTCAAATCTGCTTTTAGATGTAACTAATCTGGAACAAAAATAGTACAATATTGTCTGGAGGCCCATTTAGAAATTCATGGGGAGCGGGGTTCCACAGTTCATTCTAAATGTAAGGTTTCTCTCAAAAATTTGGAGGAATGAGAGAGAACAAAAATCACTGATAGAGCTGTAGCCTCAGTTTGGATTAATTACTGCACCTTTAACTGAACTAAAGAAGCAGTAATATTTCTGAAAGCTTAGCAAACTTGAGAAGGGCTAAAAATATGTCTACAACTACAAATTAATTTGATTCATAGAAGACGGTTAAGTGAAAGAAGAACATAATTTATTTTTTTTAAAATACTACATATTTTTAGTTTTTGTTGGTTTTCTTGTTTGCTCTTAGTTTCACTTGATTCCATAGTGACATAGCACTACGATTGCAGATATGACAAAAGGAATGAGTTCAGCTGGTCAAAATCACTTTCACCTTTCTGCATGGCCAATGTTGAAAATGTGTTATTCTTTGTAGAAAAATTTGATAAGAATTATAGAAGTGGATTTTATCTCAGGTGTCAATGAAAATTTAGGCTTTGGTTGATAAACATTCAGCCAAAAAGGATTTTTACTGGAAAATATTGTAGTTCAGTGCCATGTTTCTCCAGTTCTTGCCAGCAGGAACCTTCCACGTCACACAGTGTTGTGCAGTGTCTGCACCTACATGAGGGAGGTTGTGAATCCTAGGAGTCCTTGACAATAAAGAAATAGACAGGCCACAGAGAAAAATGTGGTCACAAGACCACTATGAGCCACCAGCAGCAGCACTTTCCAAGTATGCTAGGGAATGCACAGATTGGGCTTTCTAACAAACCCAAAATTTTCCACAGAAAAAGAGCTAAATTAAAACCACTCAACATTTCAGTCTTTTTCCAAAATACAACTTCAGCTGAAAAATGGGAAGAACCTATAAACTTGACAGAAAAAGTCATGTGCAACCAAAAAGCACAGAGTAATGGCTTAGGATCACTGTGAGGATCACAGTGGGTTCTTACGTAAGGAGACTAGGAGATACCTAAAACACATTAAAGCTTCTTTTGTCCTGTTTTGCAGTTGTGGAATGGGGGCTATGGATTTTTTTAATCTGGATTTTGTCTTGATTTCTTTCCTCTCAGTGTTTGTTTTCAGTCAGTCTCTTCTAAGTTCAAAATACAACAATTTACAGTTATACTGTGTTTCATACTATAATTGTCTTAAAATCATCAAATATGATGGAGGGAACAATCATTCTTTCAAAATTGTGGTGTGGGACAGACATCAAATGTAAAGCTCAATGTCCTTATTTATTCATAGAATCATAGAATCAATCACAGAATCATAGGATGTCTTGGGTTGGAAGGGATCCATAAAGGTCACCTAGTTCAACCCCCTACAATAAGCAGGGACATCTCCAGCTAGAACAGACTGCTCAGAGCTACATAAAGCCTGACCATGAATGTCTGCAGGAATGGGGCCTCCACCACCTCTCTGGGCAACTCGTTGCAGTGATCCACTGCTCTCATAGTAAAGCACTTTTTCCTAACGTCCAACCTAAATCTACCCTTTTCTAGCTTAAAACCATCAACCCTTGTCCTATCTTTACATGCCGTTGTGTGAACAGGTCTTTCCCAGCCTTCATATAGGCTCCTTTCAGATATTGGAAGGTTCCTATAAGGTGCTCCCAGAGTCCTGTCTTTTTCAGGCTGAACAACCCCAAATCCCTTAGCCTGTCTTCGTAAAAGAGGTGCTCCAGCCCTCTGATCATTTTCATTGCCCTCTTCTGGACATGTTCCAACAGGTCCATGTCCTTCTTGTGTTGGGGGCTCCAGAGCTGGATGCAGTACTCCAGATGAGGTCTCACCAGGGCAGAGTAGAGGGGCAGAATCACCTCTCTTGATCTTTTGGCCACATTTCTTTCGACGCATGTTTGGCACTTTTTTGCAAGCAAAGTAAAACACACATCTGTCTTTTTTACTCCAAAATTTGTCAATATTTATCAGTGATATGATATCAGGATTCATTTTCACACTGATTCAAATTTAAAGCTGAATGGAAAAAATACACAAGTATGTTTTACAGAAAGCTCACCATGGAGACTTACAGAAAAGACTTGCAATGCTGAGTGTATGTATTATAAAATGGCAGATGAAGTTTGGTTTATATAAATATGTTATGTTAGGAAAAAATTACCTAACTATATACTTGCAAAGATGAGCACTGGACAAGTTATTATCAGTCAGATAAGAGACTTTAGAATTATTATGGCTCTGCAAGAACATCAGTTAAATTCTCAGTGTCAAGTAAAAAATGCGATCTCAATATATTAAAGAGTAGTACAGAACAGAGCAGACAATGTAATTAGAGACTTCCTGTGTAAGTCAAAAATTTGCCTATCAAGAGCTAGTAAGCATAATGATACAATCTGTGTCTCAAAAAAACATTGAATTACAGATGAAGAGAGAGTTTTAGTAGCCCCATTTTCACATTTCTTTCCTACCTATTTCTTAGCAACTAGTTGTAGACTTAGGAATAACTTTTTCCCTGACTATGAATATCCTGAAGTTCTAAATTAAAGCCCTAGAATCAGCTTTGCCTGGATGGACTAGTGTATCCAGCAACATCAGTTAGATTCTGTATAAATTTTGTCTTGCAAAATAGAGCAGCTGCTATCCAGAAAATGGCTAGATGGCAGAATGTAGTTGTCTTTTATGGCTGGAGTCATAACTCTCAACGCACATATCAGCAACGGTATCGTTCAAACAACCCAAGCACACTACTCTTCTTCTTGATGGTTCAGGTAATTAAAAAAATAAATAAAATAAAATTGCATTTATTCTTCAAGCTTTCTTCAGTAAGATGTTCTCATGTCAAATAAAAGCAAAATAAACATAAGTATTTATTTTATGTTTAACTATAATATGTCTATTCTCTCTCAGAGTAAGGAATTTTTTATACTGTAACAATTATTTCTTAATCCTAAAATGTTTGCTTATGAAAATAAATTACGTATTTTCTTTATTTAGTTGAGAAGTAATACTTGGAAGTTAGGTTTTAATAATTTAAATACATATAAATATTTTCAGTCACCTCTCTCACCAGCTGTGCTTACAGGGTCTTGTGGTTTTAGAGTTTTTGTGGGGGTGTTGTTTACTCTTTATGTAATTTCTTAGAACACATCCAGCAATGGTTTAGCAGCTTTACACTTATTCCACTGGAGAGACTTTGTGGGAGCCTTTCGCAAAATGCGGTGTATCATATAGGCAATACCTGATAGCAATGATCTCCTGAATGTGTTTTTCTCTTTGCAAGATGCAGCTATGGGAATACACTTTAAAACTGTAGAAAAACACAAACAGGTGAATACAACTTTAAAAAAAAGAAATTTAATAAATTATTCTGCTTCCTATGTGCTAGTCTTTCCAAAACAATTGAAGAACCCAGGACTATGCACACTTACAAACACTATTTAACTCTGCAGTTTCACTTACCTCACTTAACACTGCTAAGTATTTGCCTAAGTATTTTTTCTAGTATTGGGCTGGAAAAAAAAAAGAAAAAAAAAAACCTGAAATTCAACAGGGAAAAGAGACTTGCAATGCTTTGAAAGTTTTATTCTATATACGACAGAATGTGTAGGTCATTGCTAATAGGTGATTGGAACGCATGTTTATGAGGGGGAAGTGTATTCACATGTCTACATATATCAAATTACCCAGATTTTACTATACACCGAGATGTTTTTTCACACACAATATGTTTTCAAACTGGAAATAAAATAGAAGTACTCATCATGTTATTGCTCTATTACATAATCCTTATCAGTCCTCTTTTGTAGTCTTAATTGGGCTACGTTTTCTTTTCTGCTTTGCTTATGAAATGCCTCCTTCAGTTCAAGGGGGTTTTGCATGGGTGTGTCTCAGAGGAATTATTCTCATTGTGCAATCTATTGTTCTATTGAAGTAAGTTTCTGTGTCTGTAATGTTAGTAATATTATTAGAATAATAAGACATTATGAATTAAATATGAAAAATAGCTATTAGTAGGTGAACGCTAAGTTTCATAAAAGATTCAGCTAAGAGAAATCAGAATAGATGATCCTATAAAAAAAAAATCATGTGTCACAGGGATGTTATTTGCTTTGAAACAAAACAGAACCTAATACTTCCTAAATTTGAGTTGGATTTGTAATAGTTCAGAGCTGCAGACAAGATGACAGAAATTTGCTGTGTGTACTAAAATACAAGGCTGTGTACTTGGGGATTAATAACAAAAAACCTCCTACAACCTTGAAACTTAGTAGACGAGAAGGAGAAAAACCTGACTGCACCAGCTGATCTCAGAATAAATGTGACCTGTCAAAATGAAACAAGCATAGCAAAGGCAAATATAATTTGCCAGTCCATATTAGTTACAAAAGAGTAGTAATGCATTGCATAAGGCTTCAGTGAAACTAAATTTAGCCTAAAATGCATTATTATAATTGCTGATATTTAGAATAGATTGACTGAACCTGAAAGAAACACAAAGAAGGGGCCTCTGTAATGATTACCAAATTTATGACCTTACAATACAAAAAGAGGCTAAAAGAGTTGTTCAGGTCACAAATTACTGAGTACGGATGTATAAGTGTGAATACATGCACAAGAAAACATTCAGGGCAGGAGCTACTTCAGTTAATATATTTAACATGCAACCGTTTATTGGACTATATTTTACATGTTCACTGCAGTTCAACAGAGTTTTGCAAGACTACATCTCAGAGAAATATGATTAATTATGCAATGCAATCGAGATTGGGCTCATCCCAAAGTAAACTGTTAGCTTGATATTTGCATTTTTCATTCTTTAATTGTAAAATATGAAGTCCAGAGCACTGTTTTTCAGTGTCTGAAATCCTTACTAGCTCATTATACCAGATTATTGTCAGACAGAGCACCACAAGCTGTATTTCCAAATGCCAAGCCAACCAAGGATGAACTTTTCAAAGGTCCTTACACTCTTTTAAATTGCTACTAGGTCCTTGCTGGAATGAACTGGCCATGAGATTGTTCTGCTTTGCTGATTTGGGTCAGCCAAACTACAATACATGTTTAACTCCTCTGAATCTTAGATTAAATACCTTTTCAGTGAATTGTATTACACTGGGCATTTTAATGCAATACAGTCTTTTTCATTAAAATAAATTTTCTTTAGTGTTAGTGGCAAAAATGCCTTAAACTTCAACTTTAGTTAAACCTAATCAGTAGATTTCATAATAAACAGAAAATAAACACCTTAATTATTTTAATGAACATGATTAGCATTCTCTTGTAATTTTTCAAACCATCTCTTCTAAAACTAGAATGGTTCTCAAAAGAACTCAGAAGGAATAACTAGCACCAGTGGTTCCACCAGCTCTATGCAGCCAGCAGCACAGCAGGATCTTTTTAGGGAAAGGACTGAAAAGAGCCCAACTGGGATGCATTCCTGCTCATACACACAAGCAGATACTCATGCTAGAAGTTAATGTTAGTTGGATATATGTAATGATTGCTGACAGACAGTTTTGGCAAACTATACAACAATTAATTTTTTTTTTCATCCTTATCTATAGATATTACGCTGACACCCATGTTGTGTGATGCAAGGTTGTACGTGCCTTCAGTAACATGGACCATATTAAAAGCCTGGCGAAACAAAGGCATTCCTCCACAAGAGGGAGCCAAAACTCCTTACTAAGTCCTGAGTAGCATGTTCTCTTCATCAGAAATTTGAAACCTAGGCATATCAAATTCCAGGTTAAACTTTCTCATTTAGTAGCACTTTGTCATTTTTCTGGCCCCTTTATGAGACACAAGAGAAACAGAAAGTCAGGAAAGTGATCAGCTTCTCCTCAGGTGAAAGCAGCGCGATGCGAGATGGCTGTGACTGACAGGTTTTCCCATGCAGCATGTTCCTAATTTTTTATTATTTTTTAAAATGAGGACTTCCAGGCCTATCCTTAGGTAATTATTAGATATTTTTTAAATACTTTGTACCAAAAATTGGCTAAGAAAACCTTACTTAACTCTTCTGAGCTTATGCAGCTGTTAGGCACATGTCAAGGGGTGAAAATTCCAACAGTTACTGAAAGCAGTTCTTTCCCTCATAAAATGAAAAAAAAAAATCAAATCTTCATTCAGAACTTCTGCTCTTAATTAAGGAAATAGTAAAAAAATAAATGTTGAATAATGTTTCACCAAAGTAAATATTAATATAAATATTGTTTCATCAGTGTAAAAATTAAAGCAAAACACATAAACTGTTTCAGAAAGCAGTATTTCTGAAGTGACTGGAGAGTCATGCCCTCTCGCCCGAAATTGTTGGAGTCATGATAAATTCCTTCTTCAGTTATTATTTTAGTGCTTATTTTATTATGATTTGTGTTATTTTTTCATTGGAGAGAAGAGTTATGGATTCTTCCTACTAAGTCAGAATTAAACCAGTGTGAAAGGGCTTTGATATCTCTAAGATTGTAATTTGTACCAGTTGGGGGACGGGGCTGAAGAAGACAGCAGAATGGAGTGACGCTTTACTGCAAAACATGCAATTAGCAGCAGCTGAGGCCTTGGGAAGTAACACAACATTTTTTAATGGAATGAATGCTTTTAAAAATATTTACAATCTTTCCAAGTACACCCAGGGGTTTAAGTTACATAACTGCCTCAAAGCTCTGGCAAGGTACCAGATAAATTAACACACCATGCTAAGTCTTTGCATTACAGGTTACAGCAGAACTGCTTATTCCCGATGTTAACTTGCACAGGCTGCACTTTCACATGATCGTTTCCTCACTGTAAAATGTATTTACCATTATAAATCATGCCAATAACATGGAAAATGCTAGCATCAAAAAACAGTGGTAAAACTCCAAGTTCATCCTCAAAATCCCATTGTGGTAGTTTTCATTGAGGGGTTAAATAAAGGCATGCTACGTAGTACTGACTCACTTTCTTCCAATACTTCTATAAAGACTTACTGTGGAGAACGGATGCTTCTGCGACTTCCACTAATGAAGCCTTCAGACCGTGACACTTACTTTGGCTTTTAACTTCATGCTTCACTAAGAATTCTTCAATAGTTTTATTTTTAACATAAAGTTATCCTTTAAATTTTTTTAATATTTAAAAACAACATAAGAAGGAAATGAGTTTTGGGTGGTTTGTCTGAATATTGTAAATGTCAATTTTTGTACATAGCAAGACCTCTCTAGTGTCAGTCATTCAGGTAATGACTTCAGTATACTACCATGGCTGCAGAATTGTTAAGCCTTCCATAATGTATTTAACAGCAATAGGACAAGGGGTAATGACTTAAAACTGGAAAAGGGGAGATTTAGATTAGACGTTAGGAGGAAATTCTTCACTATGAGGCTGGTGAGACACTGGAACAGGTTGTCAAGGGAAGCTTTGGAGGCTCCATCACTGGAAGTGTTCAAGGCCAGGTTGGATGGGGCTTGGAGCAACCTGGTCCAGTGGGAGTTGTCCCTGCCCATGCAGAGAGGTTGGAACGAGATTATCTTTAAGGTCCCTTCCAACCCTAACCCTTCTATGATTCTATGAACATGAAGTAGCATGTTTTAAGAATAGATCTGCTATCCAGTTTTGTCTCTCAGGGGTCTGTATTAAGACCAATGTTGTTTAATATCTTCATCAATGACATAGACAGTTTGTAGGTGTGTTTTCACGAGCCACAGCAGGAGCGGGTCTCCCCATCTCCGGAGCTGTCCTGTAAAGTCGAGGAAAAAAGGGAAGGTCAGAGAGAGAGAACGTATGAATTTGGGATCCGGTATGGAGAGGGGAAGGAGGGGGAGCAGGAAGAGAAAAAAGCGGTCCGGCCTGTTAGGCTGACTACCTATACCCAGAAAGCGGGCGCTGCACAAAGAGATACAGAGATAAAGGAAAAACCCTATTCGTCCCTTGATCTGGGTAAACTCAGAGAAAAATATAGTAGACTGGCTTCAGAAACAGGAGCCGAATATGTGATGAGAGTGTCCCTCACAGGAGGGGACGACCTTATGTTGACTGAACGAGAGGCAGATGGGTTTTGGGGGCCTGAAATAGTGTTACAAACTGGAAATACGAATCACCCATGGACCCTAACGCAGCGTGCAGCCTGGAGCGTAGGTAATGCTGAGGCAGTGGAGCGAGGAGAACCGATTGCTCTACCAGGGAGCCCCAAGAACATTATGGAAAATTGTCGTAGGGCTGCTGCACTCCAGATGATCTATGATCGTGAGTTGGTAGTAGAGCATGTAAGTCCTATGTCCCTTAGAGTAAAAGAGAGGAGACTGACCGTGTTAATTAAGGGGCTCTCTGAGGCGCTCAAAATGAAGGTCACAAATTGTCAAGAGGAGATTGCGGCTGGACGGTTACAGGTTACGTGGGGTGACTTAGCCTGGGGCCTGGTTGAGTATGCTAAAAAAGTTGAATGTAAGGACCCAAAGCTCTCCTCTTCTACACCCAAAAAGGCTGCTCGACTGTCTTATGCTGAAGTTGCTGCTAAGCCATCCCGGGACCCCCCCTCTCCCAGACAGGAGAGGTCACGGGGTGACTGGAATGTGGTAAACAGAAATAGACAGAAGAAAATACAGCAGAGGTCACCCAGGAGACAGGCCTTTGATGCACAGCATTCCTCAACACAAGATAACAAGGTGCCTTATGCTAGGCTTAAGGAGGAAGGCAGGCAATTGGGAATGCCAGCTGCAGTCCTAACCAAGACCTGGTCTTATGAGGACCTAAAGGAACTGGTTGATGCTTTCCGAACGAGGGAGCAAGCCCGAGGCAGATCACGATCACAAACCCGAGGCAGATCACGATCACAAACTGGGGCCCGAGGCCGGTCACAGTCTAGAGCTCGGGATAAAGCACAGGGAAGGTCCAGTAGTTCGGGAAACTAGAATTCCCTCCTCCTGCTACAGCTGGTAAGTCAAAAAGGCGACAGAGGAGGGGTAAAACACAGAATCCTGATACAGAATGTCTACATGTCTCCCACACAGCTCAACAAGCTCCCATAATCCAGGAATATCCTAGTCCCCCAAATGACTGGCAAAACATATTAAGACTCGTGTATAATAAGTCTGGTACTCACTTGTGCTGTTGGTCCAAAGCGTTATCCTGTTACTTTTGTTGTAGACACAGGGGCCCAGATGTCTACATTGAATGCTGAGGAGGCAAGGTACTGTGGCATTACCACATCTGCAAAATCGGTCTGTGTAAGCGGAGCATTTGGTAATTCTACTCTACAGAAAACAGCCATGGTCACCATGCACCTTCCAGGAGATGACAAACCGATCCAAACCAAAATGATTGTAGGTGATGTTCCTAACTTGTTAGGTTTGGATGTTTTGGCAGGTCGTGCCAGGAGAGGCGAGCGAGGCCGCTACTGGACATTTGGCACACCGACACTGGAAGTAAAGTTGTTACAACGTGCCCCACGTCTGCCACGGAGCAAAACAACAAGAGTAAAACAATATTCTATTCCAGTTGCTGCCAAGGATGGTATCAGGGAGGTAATAGCTGATTTAAAACAAAAAGGTATA
This sequence comes from Hemiprocne comata, assembly GCA_020745705.1. Classification (NCBI taxonomy): domain Eukaryota; kingdom Metazoa; phylum Chordata; class Aves; order Apodiformes; family Apodidae; genus Hemiprocne; species Hemiprocne comata. Next base: position 37,288,443 of record CM036590.1, on the reverse strand, counting down.
ATAGTGCCATGCCATTCATCATACAATGCCCCAGTCTGGCCTGTGAGGAAACCAGATGGTAGATGGAGACTAACTTTAGACTACAGGAAATTGAATGCCAATACAGAAGGCCTCACTGCAGCCGTACCAAACATAGCTGAACTGGTGCTAGAAATCCAGGAAGCAGCACATCCTGTGCTGGCAGCACTGGATATTAAGGACATGTTTTTCCAGGTCCCTATTGATACTGAGGACCAAAAGTATTTTGCCTTCACGTGGGATGGAGTCCAATACACTTTAACGAGGTTGCCACAGGGATATAAACACTCACCCACACTGGCCCATCACGCACTTGCGTGTGAACTGGAAAACATTCCAGAAATCAAAAACAATTCCAAAGTGAAAGTTTATCAGTACATAGATGATATACTGATAGGGGGCCAGAGTGAGGGAGAAGTGAAAGTTGTGTATGATGCTATAATTAAGCATCTAACTGATATTCAGCTAGAGATCCCTGAAGGGAAAAGGCAACCACCATCCCAAGAGGTAAAATTCCTGGGAATAAGGTGGAAAGGGGGAACCTGGAATATTCCGTCCGATACTGTGTCCCAATTGACTCAGATGAAGCTACCAGCTAATAAAAAGGAATTGCAACAATTGCTGGGAACCCTCCAGTATTGGAGAAAACATATCCCTGATTTCTCTGTTATAGCACGGCCTCTGTATGATCTCTTGAAAAAGAATCGTCACTGGGAATGGAACAAATTTCATCATGAGGCCCTTGAACTGCTAATACTGGAAGCACAGACCTTCCAGACTCTGGGACCTCTTCACCCAGAGGATCCAATAACAATAGAATGGGGATTTTCAGCTAGTGCCTTATCATATCACTTTTGGCAAAAGGGACCTAGTGGGAGTACACGACCAATTGGCTTCTATTCACAGTCTCTTAAGGACTCAGAAAAACGATACTCCACTCTGGAGAAGGGATTGCTAACAATGTGCACAGCACTAACAGAGGTCAGTAGAATTGTTAAAAAACAAAAGGTGATACTGCAGGGTCCTTTCAAAGTAGTTAATCATGTGCTGTCTGGGAAAGCCCCTCCAGAGGGAATATCCCAAAAGGGGACAATCAGGAAATGGTATAGCCAGATTGAGTGCTACTCCGGTCTTTTCAAGCTAGAGGAAGGCCCGGACAAACAGCTAAAAATCTAGGAACACATTGAATCCATGGAGGAAAAAGTGTTAACTATGAAAACTCCCAGTCCTATTAAGGAGGCCCCAGAATACAAAAGTGATATGACTAATGCCTGGTTCACAGACGCGTCAGCCAGAAGAGAGGGTAAAACCTGGTTTTTCAAATCTGCTGCAGTCAAACCCTCCACGGCTGAACGCATAATAAATCATGATAAGGGCAGTGCACAAGTGGGGGAGCTGGATGCTGTTCTCAATGTGTTTGTACGGGAAAAGGCCGCCAAGGACGCTGTGTACAGCTACACAGATTCCTTTTCGGTCTTCAAGGGCTGTGTGGAATGGATAACTTTCTGGGAACAGAACAATTGGGAGATTAACAGGGTGCCAGTGTGGCAGAAAGAAAAATGGCAACAGATCCTAAAAATTGCCAAGAAAAATCCTAACTTTCATGTAGGATGGATTCCTGCTCACCAGACCAGTCTGAAAAATGATGCTAGCAGGTGGAACAACTATGTTGATGAACTGGCCAAAATCAATGAAGTGGAAATCAGAACAGCAGAAGAAAATCAGGAGTGGGAGCGATTGCTTGAATTGCTTCATTGTAAAAGGGGTCGCTCAGGGATCTTTGATTTGTATAAAGAGGCACAAACCCGGGGGTGGCCTGTTACCTGTGAACAGTGTAAAACTATCATTTCTGAATGTGATCTGTGTAAGATCAGGTTGGGGAAGCATCTCCTGACGACTGACACTCTGCATATTCGAGAGGGAAAGTCCTTGTGGTCTACTTGGCAGGTGGACTACATTGGTCCTTTCCGCAAATCAGGAAACAAACAGTATATCATTGTGATGGTAGAAGTGGTGTCAGGTCTAACTTGTGCTGAAGCTGTTTCTAAAGCAAATGGTGAAAATACAGTTCGCTTCCTGGAAAGGGTATTTGGGGTATTACCTAAACCTACACATATTCAGTCTGATAATGGCACTCACTTCACTTCACATCTGGTACAACAGTGGGCGAGAAGTGAAGGCATCCAATGGACATTTCATATGCCATACTATCCCCAAGCAAATGGGATAGTGGAACGTACTAATGGGTTAATCAAAAGCCTTATCCGCCCACAGGACTCCAAATGGGATGAAAGGTTGCGATATGCAGTCACCACCATAAATAACAGATGGGGGGTAAACGGGTGTCCTCGTCTAACTGCTTTCTTTCCTACATCACCCACTCAAGAAAAGGAGACACAAAGAAAGCCTTGCAACAAGAAAAAAATCTCCCTACACCCAGGACAAACTGTACTGGTTCACCTGCCAAATATTGGGAAAGTCAAAACGACCCTGCAAACGCCTGTGAATTCAAACACCTGGGTTGCATCTGATATGAATAACAGACAACTCAAAATCAGCAAGAATTGGATACTTCATGTTGAATGAAGCAGGACAGATTGTGGGGGTAGATTGCAACTATATATCTGTATACTTGTGTATATAGCAATGTGTACATGCTAAACCAACAACCCAAAAAACCGGAGACATCCCAAGCCAGAATAGGGTCTGATCAGCCCAGCACTGGTTTTGAGGGGGGAGGTCTCCTATTTCTATCTCTGTTATGTAGTATATCTGTGTATATATATATATGTTATATATATATGTTTATAAGTATATATGTTGTATTGCATATAGGGAATTGTTCCCTCAGAAACACGCATAAAACAATATATATGTTGATTTAGATATATAGATATGGAAATATGTGAGATTGTATATATGTTTGTCTCAAACAGGGAAAGAGGTAAGAGTTTGGACAAGAGCCTACTAGGGTACAGATGTACATACATATACAGACACAAACATACACCACACAGGAACCAAGTCGCTGTCATAAAAGCCACGGAGTGAGATGTGAGAGACGGACTCTATAATGGCCTTTAATCCAGCGACATTCACTGACTGGCGATGCGCCCCCCCGGCACTCGTGGGGAGAGGACAGAGGTACCAGGCGCATGCGCACAGACTACAGACTGCAGCTCCCAGGAGGCACGGCGGGGCCGGAACCGGAGGAGGAGCAGTGAGGCGCGCGCTCTGTGAATACTATACGGATCCAGCCGCCGCGGTGAGCGTACCGCTGCGGAGGCTGCCGTGCCGTTGCGGCGCTGCTCCCTGTGGTTGTTGGCGTGTGGATGTGCCAAACGGACCGTTTGCCTGGAGTCTCAAGGGAAAGGACGTGGATCCCGACCAGGGATTGGCTTCGGCCGTACCCCGATGGTGAGAATTGCGAACTACATTCCGAGGCTTCTTACTAACATTCCTACATAATATTCACACATACCAGACACTCACTTCTCTTTTCCCATATTCTTCTATTTCCCAAAGGCTCTCTCCAGGCTTTTCCTCTTATCCCTGTCCGGGAACGGGAACAGGGGGGAAGGGGGGAGGTTCTCTCTTGTTTTCTGTGTGTGTTGTTATTGGTATATAGATGTAGTGTTGTATAGCTGTTGGTATATGGATATATAGGTGTGGATATAGATAGGCCCTGTGTGTTAGTTGATATCAGACTTGCCAAACCCTCAGTGCCTTTAATAAATCTATTGATTCCTAAGCGTTGTTTGTGAGTGTGACGGGGAGTGGTCCTCAGCCCTCGATCCCCTGAGGGGGTGTGAGTCGCGGCTTTACCTATCTCAGTCCACGACAAGGTGACAGCAAGCTGAATGGTGCAGTTGACATGCCTGAGGAATGGGATGCTCTCCAGAATGACCTGGTCAAGCTTCCGAAGTGAGCCTATGTGAACATCATGAGGTTTAACAAGGCCAAGTGCAAGGTCCTGTACCTGGGTCAGGGCAACCTCTAGTATCTGTATATGCTGGAGGATTAAGAGATTGAGAGCAGCCCTGTGGAGAAGGACTGGGGAACACTGGTGGATGAAAAGCTGGACATGAGCCAGCGATGTGCTCTCACAGCCCAAGAAGCCAACTGTGTCCTGTGTTGCATACAAATAAGCGTGGCCAGCAGGCCAAGGGAGCTGATTCTGCTTAAACTTTTCATCAGCCCTGAAACGGTTAGGCAGTTGGACTACATGATCATTGCAGGCCCTTTCCAATTAAAATCTTCTCTTCTCTTCTCTTCTCTTCTCTTCTCTCTCTTCTCTTCTCTTCTCTTCTCTTCTCTTCTCTTCTCTTCTCTTCTCTTCTCTTCTCTTCTCTTCTCTTCTCTTCTCTTCTCTTCTCTTCTCTTCTCTTCTCTTCTCTTCTCTTCTCTCTTCTCTTCTCTTCTCTTCTCTTCTCTTCTCTTCTCTTCTCTTCTCTTCTCTTCTCTTCTCTTCTCTTCTCTCTCTTCTCTTCTCTTCTCTTCTCTTCTCTTCTCCTCTCTTCTCCTCTCCTCTCCTCTCCTCTCCTCTCCTCTCCTCTCCTCTCCTCTCCTCTCCTCTCCTCTCCTCTCCTCTCCTCTCCTCTCCTCTCCTCTCCTCTCCTCTCCTCTCCTCTCCTCTCCTCTCCTCTCCTCTCCTCTCCTCTCTTCTTCTCCTCTCTTCTTCTCTCTTCTTTCTTGAAAAATTTTTAGGTGATTAACTTCCACTAATACTTTTAGTTTTTTCGAGGAGCTAAGCCTGTACATCTGGAGTAATTCTGTTCATTCTGCAGGAAATAGAATGTGTTCTAATGTGTTTGTTCAGTTGAGCTAAAAATTTCTAAAAGTAACATGAAATCATTGACTTTTCTTAAAGTGAATTAATCTTCTTGCTCCAAAACCATCTCCAGCCTGGTCTAATCAGTGTTCAAATTAGTTTTCTGTTTCAGGATGATATAAGGCTGATTTCTAAAACTACTTCCACCAAGTAACAATAAATTCACTTGCAAGATTTGACCTTGTGTTTCAAGCCTATTGTGCATTTTTATGACCATGTACAAACATTTGAATATTCCTAAAGGAAATGCTGACGAACTGTTACTTACGGTTTGCACTTAATGTTGAAGTGCAGTTACTATAAAATAGGTTGCCTCTTAATTATTTTTCCAACATTATTTAATTATTTTCATTATTATGCAGCTTGTATTCTGCAAACATACTTTAAAAGCAGGTGATGCACCTCACACACTTAACCTGGGCCTAGTCCTGCCTGATTCAGTACAAGATCTGTTATAAATGACACTGCAGATATGGTAATGTGCAGACACTAAATTCAGTTATCTACAGAAAAAAAGGCAAGCAAACTAGGAAGCTTGAAGTAAAAGGCACCAGTCCAATCCAAACCCATTGTGTTCTGAAAATTTCAGTTTATAAATGACTGAGGCTTGGCAAAAGAATATTTTATTCAAGATTTGTTACTCCATTTTACCATGCTTCCATATGCACCTTAAATCAATTAATGAAGATTACTTGCTAAAAACTAACAAATACTGGTCAACAGCACATTTAAGCAAATACCTGCCCTTGGATGAGATGGTCTTAACTAAATACGGGGTGAGACAAAACACCTTCCTCAAATCTCCTTGCAAGACACTAAAAAAATTGTTATTTCACTGTCATTTCAATGAGGCAGTGCACAATACGGAGCTGAATGAAGCTGCTCAGCATGGCACCTTGAGTAAGGAGAGGATGCAAGCAAAACACACAGCAATGGAAGAGATAGGGTCCTCTGAAACAACTACTGTGAAAGGGAAAAAAAGAACAGCTCCTGACAATTAGTTACAGGACTCTTTCATTGCCTGCACCAAGGTCTGCATGTCCAAAAATATATTATTGGGCTTTGCCCTGAATGTTCTTTGCTCCTTGTACTTGGCTCTCACACTTAAATTTACTGTTGTCATAATATACACTGTCATGTTTACTATTAAGGAAGTTACTGATGAAAAGATGACATTCATCTCAAAAAAAACAAGAGCACTAGCACTTTAAAACATCAGGTCTTATTAAAAGACTGGATATTATAGATCTATATTTCTGCTACAAAATGCCTGGTCAACCAATCTGTCAGAGCTGAGGAGTGTCATTTTAACCTTGGAGAGGTTCTACTCAATGCAGGATCAACAAAATTTCATTGGCAGTGAGCCCCTCTTAAAGCAAGGACTGCATGGATGTAGTCCATACGATGATATTTCTGCCAAAGGACTCAAATTACAGGCTTATAGTCTAAAATGAGTAACTAGCCAAAGCAATTACTAGAACCAAGGAGTAAAGAAGAGCTGAAGACAAAAAAGATCTGATCAGTCCTACATCTTGCTCACTTTCAGAGCCAGTAAGCAGGTTTTTAATCACAGCCTCATTTGAAATTGGTGGTAGAGCACTCAGACTTGATTTATCTATACACCCCAAAAAAGTATCATTTATAGTACTGAAATTTATAGAATATAGAGAAAGAAGGCAGAAAACTACTTACATAAGCAGTACCACATTGAAAAAGGACTCAAAGTACTAGTAATATACTTTAGTAATGGTGGTGGGAGACAATAGGGATTTGAATATTGTCAGTTCTTTATCTCTTCCCATTTGTTAAAATCTTCATTTATTTGCAAAGTGTTGGGAAAATTTCTTTTATTTTTACCGAGATTTTTGGGGGGTTGTTTTGGTTTTTGGTTTTTGGTTTTTTGGGGTGTTTTTTTTTAGAAAAATACACTCTACTGTTCATTAGAGACCAATAAGAAGAGATCTTCCCATTTTGTGATGGTACCTGTGGCCTAGGAAAAGTATTACATATTGAAAATGGACAGATCTGTTTGTCTAGTGTACGATACATAAATACCACTACAGAGGTCACTGAGAAGTGTATAAAGAATGACACACTACAGAAACACAGTGATGTGGTATGAACCTGAATTCTTCATTAGAGTGCATGAACACTTGAAATTAACAAAACAGTGTAAATAAATTATTTTAAAAACCAGGAAATCTAGTAACTTTTTAGCAGTTTCCGACATGTTTTCATCTGCATTTAGAGAAGCAAACAACTCAATTTTTTAATTATTATTAATTTTAAATTAAAAGAAGAAGAAAGATTTCCAGTAACGCTACTTCAGGAGGTCTTTCTACTTTTTGAAACACAGCAATGCAATGTTTAGAGAGAGAGAAGCAAGTGCTGCACCTTTCATGCCCAGGAGAGAGATGCCTGAAGGAATCTGCCTGTTAAGGTAGAGAGACAGGCTGAAGATGACCAAAAGTTATTTAGAAAGCTCATTTAAAGGCAATTGCCACTCCTTTTTAAATCATGCAATTACATTATTTGCCAACATCAGATGGGAGGAAAGGAAGATAAAATAACGGAGTATTTTTCTTTAATACTGAACAAAAGAAAATACTAGGGTAAGAAAACCAGCATTAGTATTCCTTGCAAAGATGTGTAGTGCTTGTGTATTACTTAAAGCTGAACCCCTCAAGGCAGTTGCTCCCTGTATGAATACTTAAGCTTTCATTTATAAAAGTGTTTCGAGCTTCTGCAGCTGCCAAGATAAGCTAGAATACATGACCTCAGTGAACTCGAAAGATTCCCAGACAAGGAGCTAATTGAAATTCCATCCACTTTTACAAACAGTTTGACTGCTTGTTTGTATCTGATTATTTTATGCCTTCTCATGAATTCTACGCAGCCTTAGTCATGACTCTCAAATGTTTAAGATAAGCAGTACTAGAGAAATTCTATTCCTAATGCTGCATCACTTCTCTGCATCACTGTCCAGCTCTTGCTGAGAACCTTCCCCCGCCTCCAGAGTGATTTTAGGCAAAAAATGATGCCACCTACTTATGGCTGTAGTGAGGCATGAAGTACCTCTAACCCCTCTGTGGTCTCTGCAATGGAAATTTGGGCCAAGATGAAGAATGTTTTTATGCCCATTTCCTGATGCCTGCTCTAACTGAAATGTTATACTAGCAGGTATTACAGGTCTACCAGAATGGATGGAGTTGCATATGTCAGTCTTGTGTTTCTAGAACACTTTCTTTCAATTTAACAGATCTAAAAACTTTCTGGTTTGAAGCACCTGCTATTACTGTTAGCCTGGCCAACAGTGAGGGTTCTCATAGATTTTCTCTGTGATAATTTTTTTTCATTTTGTTCTGACATAGGAACCTCTTAAGCTCCTGCCTAAGAATGCTGCTACACTTTCTTTGTTGGCTAAAGAAGTTGTTAATACAAACTTTAATGTTTAACTTATCTTAAGGTAATTGGATTGCTTCTCCATCTTCCAATTGCAATCAGTGATGACTTGATGACTCCATACAGCTGAAGTTCATTCATACAGTCCATCACTCATATCACTGATTGCAGAAGAGTCAATTTCCAGAGCACAAATGATTCCTGTGTTGGTTTAATAGTAGCTGCATAGATAGAAAATATATCTTTTGTGTAACAGTGCAATATTCTGACCTGAAGTTTCTCAGGGGAATTTCACATTGTGTGAAATTATTAACTCCATCATATATTGCAATTTTTATATCCTTAATTTGTCTTAAGAGATCTTTTTTTCTTCTTTTTTAGGCTAAAGTGTTACATCGATTAAGGCTTATGATGAAAAGCAGATCAGCTATCACAAATCTTCAAGAGTTTGAAACAAATGTGGAAAGTTGCTCATGGAAATCAGGTATTGAGAAATCAAATCTTTGGAAAGTTAGTTAGACAAAAGTATTTCATTGAGTTTAAAGGCCAGCAGACCTTTTCACAATGAACCAGTCCAAACATGTGAATCTTACTTGCAAGAGGAAATAATTCAACTACGTTCACATATGCTTTTTGGAGCAGGTTAGTTTAAGTAATCTGATTAACAGCTCCAATTTTTAAATTTGAAAAAGACAAGAGTAATAGTCCATAATGTCTAATGCCTCTTTTCTGGAAACAACCAGTCTCTCTTTCAGGTTACAAATCAAAACACAAATATATAGTAAAGAATTAACAAAAAATCCGAAACCTGAATGGAGGTTTTTTATCCAAAGACCTGTCTTTGCAGAAAATAGTTTATCATACTGGTCAAGATTTCTTGTGTTCCCTGAATTTATGCATTCCTCAAGAATTTTCTTCTTGGTGTCAACTGTTACAATTATCCATATTTTTCAAACAGGTTCAAGAAAAGTTAAAGTAATTAACCTGAATAAAATGTGATTACTCATATTCATCATATTTTTCCTGCAGTCTGAAATTCCAAAACTAGACTTTTTTTAGAGCAAAAGAATTAAGAGCATATGGTAATGAACTCTTTGTTCAATGGTAAAACTAGATGAAAGGCTTTCTTTACTCCATTGTGCCTTACAGTCTGGGAATTTTCTTTTCTTATATTGAACAAGAAGAGCATCCAATTCTCTTCTTTTTCTTTTTCTTTTTCTTTTTTTTTTTTTTTTTTAATATCCTGAGTACAACTCATGAACAAAACTTAATACTTTTGGAAATATATCTGATATACTTACATTTTAAAAACGGTCTGTAATCCCACAATTAGAGGTTTTTTACAGGTGCTGTTGTACATATTTGCTTTGGATCAAGTTGGGAATATGGCTCATGAGTTCCTTACAATTTTTTTAGAAAAGTGCAGCAGCCTTTATTTAATCTCAAGGGTTTGATTTAAAACAGCCAAAGTAAAAGTCAGCACTAATTTTTATTTTATCCATGTCCCGAATGTGATGGGATGGCAGACAAAATATATGTGCACAGATCAAGATTTATTGCATATAATGCTGGGGTCTTAACTCTTTCAAGTAGAAGGCACAAGCACAATCAAATAGTAAGGAAATTGGGAAATTGGAACAGATGTTAAAATTTGAATGCAAAAGGTATCTTAACAATAAAATGTACTACTTGCAGTTAGATCAAACAATAAAGGTTAACCTCTAAAATGCTAACAACTTTCCTCCTGGGAAAGTGCATGGGAAGTCCACTGATCAAGGATGGGATCAGGCTTTTATAGAATAAAGGGGATTGACTGCTGTCATTTAACTATTTAGCCATGCCTCCAACATCTCTCATTAGAGAATAAAAGGAAAACAATAGAAAAACCACAAAGGTCCTCTTCTCAACAAGCAAACTCTTTTATCTGTTCATTCTTACTTTATCTCCATTTCAGGCCTAGTTGTGGCTAGGCCATACTCCATGTCCTTCAACATTGGAGGGCAGCTGGTGTTATGAACATCAACGTGGTCTTCTGGTTGTACCTTTCAAGGTTGTTATCAGCTCAAAGGTTGCTAGGCCTTTTCCTTTCTCATGGGATTCTTTCCACTCCAGGCCTGGGCCTGCAAAACTAAGAGACAAAAAGCAGTTTAATCTTAGAGGGAAAGTGAGGCAGTGTCATGACCTGAGTCAGGCAACCCAGGGAGATTCAGATTGGACCCCCTTGCTTTCTAAACTCCTTCTCAAAGAGGAGCCCAGGTGCGGCTGGGTCCAACCTTTGTCTCAGACCTGGCCTGTTTGAAGGCACACTTGGTTAAGTTATGAAGAGCAGAGACAATGAGGTGAGCACTGGAAGGAGAATAGGGAGTTCATTTCAATTCTTACATCATGACTTTTGTGCAAACAGTGTTTCAACAGTGTTTGCAGGAGGACAAACAGGGTTGCATCTGAGGAGATTTATTTGATGTGTCTCATAGGCTGTAACTATATTCAACAAGAGGTGCACCAAGATGCACATAGATACAGGAATTCAGTACAGCTACAGATGACATCCTTCGGCCCTGGAATCCTCCATGTTCATTTTCCTCTGAACACTATCCTTTCAACACTTCTTTTCTCTGTATCCATGGGATGCTTGACCTTTCAGAGCAAGAAGTAGGGTGGCAGGATCACTCCTGAGCAGATTCAACTTTTTGTTGCTAGATCTGGCAGTGTGTTATCTATATGCTATTTCTATTTTATTCACTAGCACCTTTAGACTTTATTAGTTAAACATAACATAAAACATGCTTTGATTGCTGTGATTAGTGTTTGCACTATGAACACCTGAGATGTTTCCATCCATTTCACTTTTCAGAATACAATCTGGTTAGACCTTACCCTTTCAAATTAGCAGCTATATTTGACACCAGAATTTTTTAACAGGTACTGTTATTTGCCAACAAGACAATTAGTCTTGCTTTGCCTTCAAGGAAATTTAATATAAAAAGAAAAAAGAGGTAATCAATGTAAAGACTGCATCAATAATGTAGGAAAAATAGCTGAAGAATGCACATACTGATTATAGAAAAATAGAAGTGTGAGGTTCAAACATTTCATAGTAGAATCAAATATTTGAAAAAAAGCAAGTCAGCCCAATGAGTTGGCTCTAAAAGTTATTTCAGAGTTTTATTACATGCCATTATCTTTATTCCAAATAATACATACAAACTTAAGGTTTTTCATGGAATGAGATGAACCTCAAAACCATATGCTGATAAGAATTTATTTTCAAAGCATTTTGGTGGGGGGTTATTTTTGTTCAAAAACTTTATAACAGCATTATGAACCAAGGGAAAAACTGTCAGGTAATGACATGTTTCTTGGTAACAGCCATTTGATTGGAAAGTATCTTTCAAAATGTGCAATGATAGTTGTCTTTGCAAAAGTACCATTTCCTGACACAACACTGTTTGTAAAAGCTATCGAAAATATGACTGAGGAAGAAATGGTTTAACCCTGAATACTTTAGGAATCAGTGTCTTGTGAAAAGTTGAAAAAATTTCGAAATACTTTTAAAACAAGCCTACCACCTTTACTTAAACAAACAGACAAAAAGCTAATAGAGGTTTCAGCTGAAAAGCAAAATAAGCCCTTGGAAGGTGCAAGGACACAGTTTCAATTATCTGTATAGTTTTGAATCAGAAGTTCCTCTGTGATGTGCTGCACTTCTTGACCATAAGTGATGACCGTGATTCATCATGAGACTAAATATATGAAAGAGACATCCATGCTTCAGAAAGCTAAAGATTTTTTTCAAATTTGTTTTCAAATTAAGAGTAATTTTTTGTGTAATTAAATTTCACAAGTTATACATCAGAAACTTTTAGTACATTTTTCAATTCCTACACCAGAAATTATATTAATTCCATACTTAGACGCATTTCTCTGTTATTTACAACACACCAATATTCCATCTGAACTTCCTCTGAAAGTACAGAGATAAATTAATAGAGACTTTTTACTTAGTGGTCAACCCTTTGTGAGCATAGTCCAAAATTAATAAAGATGAAGGTTGTGTGAAACCAATGTTTTGAGCCATTTTTGGTCACCCAAATGTTTTATTGACTGAGAACATCACCTTTCTCTTCAAAAGTTCTGGTAAAAATTAACAGCTGCTGTGAGGCATAAAGGCAGAGGCATTGCAGAAGAAAACACATATAGGGCCACCAAGATGATAAGGGGACTGGGGAAACTCTCGTACAGAGAGAGGCTGAAAGAACTGGAATTTTTTAACTTGAAGACATGGCATCTCAGGGGGTGGCACTTATCAATGTGTGTAATTACCCAAAGGGACTGAGAAAAAATTATGCAGCCAGATTCTTCTCAGTGGTAAACAGTGAGACAATGGGTACAAACTAAAACACAGAAAACTCATTTAATCTTAAGAAAAAATACTGTAACAGTAGTCAAATATTAGAACAGGTTTCCCAGAGAGGTTGTGGAGTCTCCGTCCTTGGAGATGTTCAAAACTCAACTGGGTATGGTCCTGGGAAACCTGTTATAGCTGACAGTGGTTGAGTTAGTTGGGTTGGACTACACGATCTCTATTTGTCCCTTTTAACCTCAACCATTTTGTGATTATATGTTGAAATTACTGGGAATAAGTAATTAGCAAGTCTCAGTTAAAACACAGTTTGAAGAGAACTTATTTCTGCTGTCTAGAATTAAAGATTGAAGAAATTTAGTCATATCTGTCCTGTAGCAATCATTGAAACATGCCAGAAACTTCTTTGTATGGCTCATAGAAATGGGGCTTCTGAGCCTTGGCAAAGGTTTTGCACTTGGCCTCTTGCAGCTAAGAGAAATAAAATGTGCTTACTCATCACTGATGCTTGTATCAGCCAGACAGAACAATTTGGTTAGTAAACAAGATATCAGGGCCCTGACTGAGATAAATGGAGTGGTTCAATTTCTAAATTTAACTGTTTAAGTGTCTTTGAAGTGTGTCAGTGTCAGTTAATGTCCATCATTTCAAGTCTAATTTCACAATAATGCAAGATGTGACTTCAAAGAAGTGCAGCCTGGGAGTCAAAAGCATAACTGGACGTCAACTTTTACACTGATGTTATAGCCTGTTTCACTGTTCAGCTGACAGTAGCAGCAACCACTTGAAGCAGCATGACTTTTTTTTTGAGATTGGCACCAGTCAATCAGGCTTTCTGCAGTGATGTCAAAACATTTATTATTTTTCCCACTAGAGTGCGTAAGAGTTTCAAAAGTGGAGATCAGAAGTCTAAGTGCTCTAAGTGTGTTGAAAAATTACTTCATTATTTCTAGGAGGAAATCCAGCTTTAATTAAAGTCACCGAGTGATGAAGAAGGTGACTGTGTCAGTGATTAATTACCTTCACTGTTTTACAGATACTACCAATTCTGAAAAGAAATTGTATCGAATTGTAAATTATTTAATAGAATGGTGACTGTAGTGCTAAAATACATCATCCTAGCTAGGGGGGGGGGGGGGGGTAAATAATTTGGACAATTTGGTTTTATTATTAGGACAAGGTGAATTGCTGAGGACAAGTTATGCCAATGTCATTTCTTTTGTCCTGGATGGAAAAATTAGGCACTCCAAAGTGTACCTACACAGTATTTGACTGGCAGAAAGAAGGAATGATCTGTAGAGCATACTTTGAAATCCACCTACTCGCTGCCTTTTAGACTATTAGTCTTTCATGTACATGGAGTCTCATTTGCTTTAAAAAATAGTCTCTAGCCATGCCTGGGACTGTGCTTATAGGCTTATCATCTGTATGACATAAGATCCTGACCCTGAAGACTGCTTAAGGGAAGGCTCTAAGAAGCTGTGCAGATGTATCCACTTTCCCCTTACTCTAGGCACTTCTTTGTCAGCATATCCAGAATAAAGGGTTATATCTTAGCGAACAAGGCTAGCACTAGCACTAAGACCACAATCACTGAACCTGAACACAGTCATGATGGTGAATTTATACATCCCTGCTTTTTCACAGATCATGTGACTTCTAATGAAGCTATAGCTCTTGACACCTTCACCAAGAAGAATAAAAATCTGGCTGGTTCCCATTCTCACAGAGCAAGTTTTGGTTCTCAGTTGACAGATACCTGAAGACAAATATCCAGCAAGAACTCCTTTTTTTTTCTGCTAGTGCTTTACGACTGGTCTTTTGTTTTGTTTTGTTCTGTTTTTTTTCACAAGGATCCATACAACCACTACCTGATTTAGGAATTCTTCTGATGGTAACTGAAATTAGGGCAAACACCCTGGCAAATCCTGATATACTTTGAATGAAATCCATAATAAACAGGAAGATAAAGTTATTATCGTTGATCCTGCTGTATTCAGAGAGGATTTTAGAACTTTTATGCCATTTGATGCAACTCATGTGGCTCCCAAGTGTTCATCCTATATCAATTACCTGCTGTTTTTGAATAATATGTTTTGCATCTGTTCTGTGCCTGAAAACAACAGTCACATTGGTATGTTGTGAATCATGTAGTCCCTTTTACAGGTCACATTTGAACTGCCTGTTCTTATGCACAATTACTGGTACAGCTGAACAATGAAATATTGCTCCTTAGGATGTCTTTTGGCTGAAATGCCATTAGTAATGATATTTTTTTCAGTCTATTATTAGAAAAATATTACCTCTCTTTTCCTATGTCACAGTTATTCACTTCAGAACTTACCAGTGCCTTTTTAGTTTACACAGTTTATCTTCTCTACTGAAAAATTCTGCCTGGTTATTCTTTTCATCCTATGTGCTAATTATTATAGTTCCAATATTCAGAAGCTGAAAAGCATATACTGAGATAGTATTTTCAAAGCTTTTACATCAAAAGAACAGACTTACCCACTCTGCTGTAAGATCTTTGATGAAGTAAGCCAATATTTTTATTGCATTCAATTAATTTATTTATTTTCTAAGTAAATTTGTACCACCAAACAAATATGTTGCTTTAAATCACGGAAAGCAAAGAAGCTCAGAGTTAAGTTTTGTTTCCTGTATCAATGAAATAATATAATAGTCTCCAAGAATATCATTAGTATGATGTTGTTTTCAATATTGTTTTGAAAACATAGAACTATAATGACATGGTTGAAGCTCTTGGCTGAAATTCACATGATCATTGGTTTGACTCCTAGCTTTGAGACCCTGGAAAACTAGGCAATTGAGTAGAGTAGCTAATAGAAAGTAAAATCACAAAATTGAGCAAACAGAAGTAAGACATAGGTACTCTGATACACCTGGTCAGGAGCATAGGTACAGAGTAGGACTTGAAAGCTGGTAGTAGAACTTTGTCAGCCTCATATTAAGGTCAAGGAGGTCTTAGAGACTTGTGTCTTGGACTCATAAAATGCTTTCGGGGATGGGCTCTGCTTCTGATGCTACAAAACTTATTTTTCACATCACTGAGAACCTTTGATCTAAATCTGGGGTTTAGTAGTCTGTCTTCTGTTCTGTTAAACTATGGTATGGATATATTCCGGAATGTATGAAAGTGCCCCGATGGCCAATGTAAATATGCTTCCCTGGGCTTGTGGAGATGGGCCTGGGATGGCTGGTGGCCAAAAATGAAAGAGGATAATCAAATGTTTAAAAGATTTATAAAACATATCAGTCCATGTTGAAGTCTTACGAGCAAGCTACAACCGCTAAATCTTATCATAGACAAGTAGATCAGATCTTCATTCTTTGTTAGTGACTAATACATCATCATACTGCAGACTTTTCTTGGGTTTTTTATAAGTAAAATTTTTCTCAATATGGTGTGTTATAATTGCAGAGTCATTACCAGTAGATGGAACACTAATGATAAATATCTCTAACAAGTGTCAGTAAGGTCTAATAAATGCTGAATTAAAAATCTCCATGTCCAGAAATGTCTGAACTGAAATAAACAGCAATTAATACCAGCTAATAAATGATGAGTAATAAAACAATATATGGTAACCCAAACTAAAAAAAAAAAAAAAAAGAAAAAGAAAAAATAATGTTCACTGAAAGACAGTTAAGATTTCAGCCCAGGTTACCAGGTTATGAAATCCAATTTGAAATCAAGTATTGTGCATACGTTTTCAGAGGTTGGTTCATCATCTAACTATGTTTTTCGACTCTTGTTTTATATTATGTTACATTGATAAACCTGAAAATTATACAGAAAATTTGTTCTGGCAACAAATAAATACATTCGGAATTCAAAATTTATTTTGCATACAAAGTGCATTGAGTATGAACAGTCACAGGGCAAATTAAGGGGAAGGGGGTTTTCAAACTGTTATTCTTATAGTGACAATAAGATGACTCTTTACATCAACAGTTAAGGCTCTTTGTCCACATAAGAGCCCAGTCCATTGGCTCAGAGCCTTTCTGGAGCTGGTACAGATTTTTTTTTTCCTTTTACCAATGTGCACGGCTCTGTAAATTCCTTCCTGTCTCATTAATACTATTAAACAAACTACTTAATTAGAGATTTAATTTCAGATAGGACTTTCTTTGCTTAAAGATAAATGTATCCTTTGATGTTTTCCTCATCTAGAGTTTTAAAATTAATTTACTTCCCTCACAAGTTCCCCATAGTAAACCTTCTTCTTCCTTACCACTAATCTCTGCCATCACACATCTCTCTACTGGCACATTTAGAATAATTAGATTATCTGTCATTTCTAGCTGATAACATCCCAGGTTTTTTACCAATTTGATTAGTGAAAGCTGTATAATGGTTCCCAGAAGTAACCTTTTACTCAACTCCCTTTTCAGTACAACTTGATTCATTCTACTGTCTTCTGTGTTTTACATTGTTTCCACGGATTTCTGCTTTAATAAACCCAGACTTCTGTTTAGTCCATTCTCCAAGTCCCTCTGTGGGATTTCTTATTATTTCCTTTATAAGTTTTTTTCTGAATTCCACTATTGCGTTTTAGTCTTAGGTGTGCTTTTATACTTCCCTATCCTTGTCCTTTTCAGATTTTTTAAGACTAAAAGAGCTTGTAGTATTCTTTTAAGGAAAAAAAAAAAAAAGCAACATATAACTCAGCAAGATATTTTGCATTCATGGTTTCTTCTTCACCTTCCACATTTTAAAGCGTTAGTTCCATTGTGAAAAGTCCTTTGTTTCCCTTTACATTTTTTTTCCCATTGACCAACTCCAAAAATCCTGTCTGGTGTCCAAAAAAAAAGAAACACACATAATTTTTGCAGCCTCCCATTTTCGTGTGTATGTGTTCTTGTATTTCAAAGTTATTTCCAAAATTTCTAAAGAAGTCTATCAGCCTGCCAGTGTGACTCATTTAAATTGAATACACAACTCCTGCACTTAAAAACTAATTAAGTAACCCAGAATACTCCACTAATTCTATTGAGGGTTTCTCATTTCCTTAGGTGTATCTGAGCATACAACTTCCTTAAAGCAGTGTCTGGAAGGAAGCAAGGAAGTTAATGAGCTCTTGTCCCGAAAGATTCGGACCATTAAAATTTATAGAAACATGCACAAATCTAATGTGTCACTTATTTATTCCAGTGTACTAAACACTAATCTATACCACTAAGATAAGAGTGAAATAAAAAAGTCAAAGTGACTATAGCCAAAGTTAGCCCAACAGAAGTTTCCAATAGAAGCAAGCATATAAATTGTCCTATACCTTTAGTAGTTAGCTCAGCTAATTGTCTGGGTACTGAAAAAGTTCTATTGAATACCCATCTCTACAGTGTTAAATTTGCAGAAAATGATTGAGTTCCACTTTGATACCATCGTAGGAAAAAATGAAGAAAAAAAAAAAAGAAAATTTATTTCTTACAAAATGGCCTATAAAACACAAATTTCATAATTAGAGCCTTGTGGGATACATTGTATTCAAAGAGTTAGTGATCTTGGGCAAACCATGCCTCCTCTATTGGGCCTTGTACTTAAGGCTTGAAAAGCCCTTTAGCATGAGCAGCTGCTGTAAGGGAGTCTGTTGGAACATCCTGTGCTGGCCTGTGCTGCATGCTGCTGTGTGTTAAGGGAGATATGGCATTCTACCCTGCCAGAAAAAATACATGTTTTGTTAGTTACACAAAATAAAAGGTACCACACGTAGGAGGGAGAAGAAACTTCTCCAAGGTTGGGATCTGCACAGCATGCTGTGGAAAAATCACCTGGGGGTCCGTCTAATGAAACACAAATGCAGGATCCCCATTATCTGAAAAAAAAAAAAAAAAGATTTATTTGCTATCTATATTCCTCTTCTTATTCTCTTTTATTAAAATGGGGATTTTTTTATGTCATTTGTTGTCAGGCTTTTCTTATTGAGAGCCCTGCAGCATCTCTCTCACTCACTCCTAGTGCTGCACCTGGAGTACTGTGTACAGCTCTGGAGCCCTCAGCACAGGAAAGGCATGGAACTGTTGGAGAGGGTCCAGAGAAGGGCCACAAAGATGATCAAAAGGCTGGATCAACTCTGCTATGAAGACAGGCTGAGGAAGTTGAGGCTATTCAGCCTGGAGAAGAGAAGGCTCTGGGGAGACCTTATAGCAGCCTTCCAGTACCTGAAAGGAGCCTCCAGGTAAGCTGGGAAGGGGCTTTTCACCAGAGAGGGCAGTGATAGGACAAGGGATAATGGTTTTAAACTGAAAGAGGGTAGATTTAGGTTAGACATCAGGAAGAAATTCTTCACCATGAGGGTAGTAAGGTACTGGAATAGGTTGTCTACGTAGGTTGTGGAAGCCCCCTCCCTGGAGGTGTTCAAGGTCAGGTTGGATGAGGCTTTGTGCAGCCCGGTCCAGTGTGAGGTGTCCTCACATGTCCCCTGCTCATAGCAGGGAGGCTGGAACATGATGATCTTTAAGATTCCTTCCAACCTTAACCATCCTTTGACTCTATGATTTCAAGTCTCTTCTATGTAACTGCACTTTTGAAAATTAACAGCGTGTTTTCAGACAGTGTCCACTTCTAGGACTGTTAATGCATGATGTTTATAGTTATTGCAGAGGTAACGGTATGAACAGTATGCAGAAAGGCTCTTGCTTATACTTATTCCTATAGAAACCAAGGCCACTACTTGGTTCTGCTAAACTTTTCATGAGCCAGAAACAAAAGAGAAGAAAAGGGGTCACACCTGCAACCCTCCTATGGGGAGGAGAAGACTGGACAGGTGACCCAAAACTGACTTAACAAAGTATTCTATCCCATATGTGTCATACTTGGGATAAATTTGAAGGGCCACAAGGGTCAGCCTCTCTTCTTCCATGGCTGGTGTCCTGGGAGGACTCTGTTCACTCTTCTCCCTTTGAATACAGTTTGTGTGTTCCTTATCCATGTGTTCCTGAATCCAGTTCATGTCTGCTGCTGAGTTCAGTCTGGGACTTTCCCAGTGCCTGCCCTGCAACAGTGGTGTTGAAGTGACCATTACTGGGCAGGTGGGAATGCAACATTGTCTTGTATATATTTTCATTTTCCCATTATTATTATTACTATTACTATTATTGTTATTATTATTGTTGTTACTATTATTATTACTATTATTGTTATTATTATTGTTGTTACTATTATTATTATTTATTGTTATAGTTTCTTCAAAGCTGTTTTTATTTCTTCCAACCCATAAGTCTCTCTCCCTTTTCTCCTTCCCTTCCTCTTTTGGGAAGGGAAAGGGTTAATAGAGAGCTTCTATCCTCTCTTTAATAGCCTGCCCAGCCTTAAATGGTGACAACTGTTGTGTGGAAAAAGATACAATTATGCAGAGGTGTGCAGACAGCAGTGTATATTAAGGGCCCAACTTCACCAGTCCATTACACTCAACTCTGGATTTTGCAATTCCATTATCTCAGAAGTTCCCCCAGTGCTTCCACATCACCTTTCTCCACGTTTAAGCAGAAATAAACTTTCTCCTCCTCATTACATGTATACAAATACAATGCTTTATGTAGCATAGGAGATGGGTGCTCCATTATTAATTATATATTTTTATCTGATTTTATCCCCTGTGAAAGAAAAAAAACATTACTGAATGCATGATTACACTTGCAATTAGAGAGTCTCACTTCAGTGAGACCGAGAGATTTTGTTTCTGGGAAACATTCATGTTTTAAATAGCTTTATTCCAAATGTGAACCGAACATGGTACTTCTGAAAAATATGTTGACTTGTTCTGTGTGACATCTGCCTTTAATCTTTTAAATTAGGTAGACACAAAAGAAACTAGAATATTTAAGTTCTTTTACCTTGTCACTGCATGATCTCTCATAGGATATAATCTGGCATTATATTTCCTATATGCATTTGCAACTAAAATGTCATTTTAAAAATAGAAAAATATTGAAAGTAATAAAAAATACCAAAATACCCGTGCAAAGAATGTAATTTTCAAGTAGAGGTTTTCTTTTTTCTGGAACAAAAGTTTCCTAAATGCTTTTCTAGGTATGTCTTGCAGTAGACTTACTGCAAAGAATACAATTTTTTTTTTTAATTAAGTTTTTCCAAAAATAATAGTTCAATTAAAATTATGTAACCTTTGGTATTTCTTAAATTAGTATAACGGTTGCTCCTAATAGTTGCTACTCAAATAATCACTGCATGGCTACTATGCAGCTAAAAGCTGTTTGCACTACAATGAGACTGGACAGTGATAAATTGTTCAAACCCAATAAAGGAAACACTGAATGCAAAATTACACAGACTCTCATTTCAGCAGAAATGTAACTGAGCACTAAATACTGAGAGTGTTGAGAAAACATGACTATTAACAATATATATTTCCTCTGGTGGAGAGGAACTTGTATATTTTACAGTCCAAGTGACTTTTCAAAAACAGATTTCTAGGTTGGACTTATTTATAGAGAACATTGATTTCAGAACTGTTTTAGTAAGATATTTGATATTGAGACTTACAAGCCTTGAACAAAAGAAACACAATCTCTCTTCAAAAAGTTCTCATCTTTTTCCCATTTAGTAAACTGATATGAAGCAAAACAAAAAACATCAACCCCAAAATATCCAAAGACACAAAATACCTTCATTTTAGCATTTTTACTACATGAATAATATAAATTTGTGGGAAAATACGTGTTTGTTAGCTGTAAGGTTTAGTCCAAACAATGGAAAAATATGGTTTCATTGACATGGAAATGCTATTCCCAGGTCAGGTAATGTCTTTTCGTCACATTAGGCAATTAGGCCAGTGACAATAATGCTCTTGATCCCCCCCCGTCCCCCACCACCAGGTAGGGAAAGGAGAGAGAATAATAGGAGAGAGACTTTCTGGATTGAAAATTAAACTAGACAGCTTTAATTGAATACTAATGATAAAAGAAAATATATACAAGTGTGTGCAGAAATGTGCAGAACCCCTATCACCTCCCCCCCCTCCCAGCAACTCCCACGGAATCTCCTGAGCTGTGAGCTGTTCCAAAATGTCCCGGAGCACTGCCAGAGAGAGTGGCAGAGAAGACAGGAGCTGAGGGGAGAGCTATGAGGGTCAGGAATACACGAGCTTAGGGATCAACAGTGATGGATGCCAGCCATGAACAGAAGAGAAGAAGAAAGGGGTAGGAAGAGGCTTGACTTCTGTGAATCCCTGACCTTATACTGAGTCTTACATGTAGATATATGTGTGGAATATTTTTGGTCAAATTTGCTGTCTGTTTAGTCTGTTCCTCCCCATGGCAGGGTTGCAGATATGACTCTTCTGCTCCTTTAGCATCCAAAACTGAGCCAGAGCAAAGTGTCCTTGCTATCTCGGCAGTATCTATAAACATTCCAGCATTATCAGTCCACTAGCTGAAAAACTTGCTGCTAGTTAAAACAGAACTCACTGAAGAAAAGCAAAATCAGTAGAAAAGAAAATTGGCTTCATCCTGGCTCAAACCAGAACACCTTTAGGTCCCATCAGAGTAAAATCCCACAGATATGAAGAGTGATAAATAGCAATTTCGGTAGAAAGCATTCTTAAAGGAATTTCATCAATTTATTTCTGCCCTGTTAAATCTTTTTGTTTTGTGTTATTTTAGTTTTTTAGTCTTTCCTCAGCATAATTTAATTTGCATGTTTTACATAGAAGAAGTGTAAAAGTTCAGATTTGTTTCTTCCTCTTACTTGTTCAAGGTAATTGCCTTCACTATTTGTGACAAAGCAATGTACTAATTAGGACCCTAGCAGAAGGGTGCCTTTTTTACATTACATCAGACCAAAATTCTTCTCCTCATCTTTTTATACCAATCAGGAATTTAGAAGTATGGCTTTATGATACCATAGTAGCACCCAAACTTTTTAGAAGTCAGAATTTAACTTAGTTGGAAGAAGTTTTTATAATCTACATATAGATCAACTTTCCCACTTCAACCCCAATCCCCCAAAAATCTGTCATTCACATATCATGGAATGAGGTCAGATTTTTTCCTCAGGCTAAAATATTCTTTCTGAATCCTGAAAGCCTCAAGTACTTGCAGTATCTGTTTAATCTTACTAGAGGAGCTGTCATTCCTCCTAAGGATTGAGTGAGAAATTCTCATTCACAGTCTTCTCCTGCGAAGGAATTTGAATGTTAGACTGCAGTCCTAGTTTTTTTACCTATTTGATCAGAAAAGCTTGGGATTTTTTTTCTATGGAATATTTTTCCTTTGAATTGAAGCATTAATTGAAATATTAATTCCATAAAACTTGTATAAGCTGAAACATTGATATTTTACAGTTAAATTTCCAAGCCTTATCTAACAAGACCCATCAAAGTTCTTGTCCTTTATTTGGAACTTCCTTCTTTTTCAAGCATTTTTCAGGCTTTCTTTTCTTTGGCACAAATAATGATGTGGACTGAAATGAGCTATGCAGAGTTGGTTTGCATCATTCATTCCATTCACTACAGCAAGCCACCTAGTCTAGACAGCTATAGAAAAGAAGTTGGAAAATAGTGAAGCCAACCTATGACAGTTATCAAAGTAGTCTTCGAGAGACTATATTTAACACCACACTCAAGAACCTCTTGAACCTCTTCTACTTAAATTACTCTTCTCCTTAGTGTTTTTTCTACTAATGGCATTAGGAAAATACAACAACAAAACAAAAAAAGGCCCCCCAAAAAAGAAAATAAAACAAACAAAAAAAAGAAAACAAAAAACCCCAAACAAAATGTCCTATAGTGCAATGTCATCTAAAGATAGTGAAAATGCTACTTGCTACTATATAAGCCTGTTTATTATATATTTGGAATTCTTGGTACATAATCGGTCAATACCCATGGTTTTTAATTTTTATAAAACCTTTTATTTTTATACTTATAAATGCTTTATCATCTGCTACAATTTTCTATAATGCGCTGAATATGTCTTAGTCATTCATACTCTATTATTCATAAACCTTTAATAAGAAAGATGACACATTTCTTTTATTTTGCTAGATATTTTTCTATTACTTGAACAGCAAAATGATGTCTATAAGCTCTAAAATCTTTCTAATAGAGCCAAGGGTGACAATAATACATTAATCAGCAATACAACCAGGCAAAATAATATATGGATCAGCATGCTGTAAATATAAAATAGATTGAATCTTTAGAAAAACAGAGTATCCTCCAGTGTACACACAGCATGTTGTTAGCCATCTTTAACATAACACAGTACCTTCTGAAAGCACCATTTGAGGTAGCATGTCACAAAATCTCTTTCTGCTTTTTCCTTTTGCCACTCCCTTCACAATGAATCTCTCATTTTCAAGTGCCTAGGAAAGAAAGTTTTCTGAAGATCCCAGGAGGTCATGAGTTATGATCAGAATTAATCCTTTATATAGCAACTTGGATTAATAAAGATTTTTTTCTTCTGTAAACATGAATGTGACATAAAATATTGTTTTCTAGATCATAAATGTTATTTCTTTGGCCAAGGAAAATATTACAGCTTATAGCTATAGGAAAAGAATACTTCACTTTTAGAAACCATTGAAAATGTCTACTGTATTAGCATACGACAATTTCATAAATGGTTTTTTATGTTCTAGAACATATTTTTCATTAGAGGTCAAAACGCATACAAACTTTCTTTTTATTTTAATAGAAGAGTATGGTTATTTCCATAAATTTAGTCTATACATCCTTATAAGAACCTTATAAAACAATATAAAAAATTAGTGTTACTAAGCATAACTGCAACCAAAAAAAATTCAGTCCTTTAACAAAGATAAAATGACAGGGATCAAAATAAGATATTCAGTGAAAAGTTGTCTGCAGATTTCTCAAAGTCCTGGCCAAAGATTCATTTTGAGGTAGTCAATCATCTGTAGCATTTGAGTTCCATCCAATGGACTCCATCTGTTTTCAGCTTTCCTGTCTTTCACAAAGCCCAGCTTTTGCTGTGCCCTGAGTTTCTTGGCACATGATGTCAGAAGTTCCTTTCTAACATTGTTAGCTGGGAGATATCCCTGTTAAGTGAGTACAGGACCTTTGGTTTGCAGGTCAAACTCATGTGGCCAACTTGAAGTCTGTACATGAGACTATGAAAAAAAATTGTGTGGATTTGCTTAACTGTGTGCTAGTCCAGAAATAAGATGCTTTAAAGTTCTATGTTTGGATGCCAAAAGCATAATATGAAAGCATGGCTGGAGTGTTCTTTCTTACAAGTACTCTACACAGAAATATACAAAACCAACAATAATATGTATATATAATTATTCAAAGTTTTTGAGCATTTTCTAAGAGCTTATCAATCTTCTGTGACCACAGAACATCTGATCATCAGCCCAACATGAAACCATATAACATGTGGCACTTAGTGCCATAGTCTAGATGGTATGGTGGTGTTGGTCATAGGCTGGACTTGATGATCTTAAAGATCTTTTCCAGCCTTGGTGATTCGGTGATTCTGTGATTCTGTGATGAGGTACAGAGATGGTCTGTTCTACAGCTTTTTGATCCTCAGTCTCATCTTTTCTTTGTTCAAAATGTTTTCCTTTTTCATTCTTGTCTATGTCAAGGATAATTTTCCTGCCCTACCAGCATTTGTTGTTCAAAAGGTTGGCCATATCACTTAATCCTCAGTGCCTTCAATGTTTCTAAGATACTGCTTCACTTCTGGTCTGTTGGAGCACCACATACCCAATTTCTGAAAGTCTTATTAACTCACCTTTAAAACAGGTATCAGATATAATTGTTTACTCGTAAAAAAATTATTTAGGACTAAATTGAAACATAAAACACAAGGATAAAGACTGATACTACATTTTGCTACAAAATTCCAACAAAAATATTCATAATCCTGTTGCGTCTACACAGTCAGTAATATAATTAAACAGCAAAAACTGTCAAAATTTTCATTTTTGTAAAATTCATTAGTATCTTACATGAAGTCTTTAAGCCTGATTATTTGAATTAGCATCAGAGAAGTAATTTCTTCTCTAGAGTTAACAGAAGGCTCAAGTTCCAAAATGGTTAGGTTACCTATTGCTTTCTTCATGCAACATAAATACAAAAGATGCTCAATAGTTTGGAAATGTCTTTGTGTTTCATTAGCATTATGCTTTAATTTTATTTTTTTTTAAAGTAGAGTGTCACAGAGGAGTTTTCCATTCAGTTAAGATGTTGTGGCAGCTTTTTCGTTAAACTGGCTAAAATGAGGAATGAGACCTTAGTTATTTGTTCCTGTCAAGTTGTGCTGTCAATGAGCAGTTGACAGAAAGAAATTCTCCAGGTGGTATAAAGCTGTCACAGTAGCTAGTCCATAAAATAGCTCTGACCTAACTGTTTAACCACATGAGCATCAGCAGTGTTGCCAGCTGTAAATGTCCAGAAATACCAAGCCAGTTTTCAAGTTTTTTAATATTCTTTTATTTTGCAGTGTTGCTCTTAGGATTGAGAAATATTGAGCAATCTTGTTCAGTTTAGTGTAATTTTTCCAAAGCTGTGAGGACTGAGAAAATCTCTTTATAGAAAAGCAAAGCTGAGAATCCTTTAAATTAATCCAATGTATGCTTTAAGACTCACAAGAAAGGTAATAAGAACGCGTGAGTTTAAAATGCAAGTGAAAAACAATTGTGTTGCAGTCAAATCCTACAACAGAATATTTCTGCTCTAAAGTTGCAGACGTGTAAGGGGTGTTTTTTTTGTTTGTTGTTGGTTTTTGTTTTTGTTTGTTTGTTTGTTGTTTTTTTCCAGAAAAGCTAGTTTAATAAATCCCAATCTTTCCTGTTTTTCTGGAAACCATTTGTAAGACCGTGTGGTAAGTAAATCAGGTAAATTAGGGTTTTAGTTTGTTTTGTTTTGTTTTTCTCATCAGGTTATTTTTCAAACATAAAAGATTCTTAACTGTTTTTCACTGTGGTGGTGCAGAGCACCTATTCACAGAGCTACATTGCAATGTGAACATCAGCCAACACGGTTCTTGATTGATACTGATACAGACTCATGTATTGAGCAGCCCAAGATTTTTGTCAGCTTGGCAAGCTAACAGAGTTGTGGAGGAATTTTTTATAATGGGGAAAATTCTGCAATGTAAATCACTCCAGAAAACTGAAAGAAATATAATTCACCGTAATTAGGGAGAAATTACATGTATTCTGCTTGGCACCAGTCCAGTTCCTTCAACCAAATGCAGTTGAAGCACACACACACAGAAAAAAATATTTACTGTAGACTTATTTAAAATATTTGAAATTATTTGCATTAATTCCTACATAAACAGTACCCATAGAGTTAGACAGCAAACTATGTCTCTGGCAATAGATAACCACCAATTACTTTTTTCCTGAAATCACATTAATGTTCTAAATAATGCAGCTACTTCTGTGTTAAAATTTCATGAGCTTGATTGTAATTATTCTTCAGTTTGTGGCAGTCTTGGCTCTGCAGTACACTCTATGAGCCCTGCTCCAAATCTAAAAATAACATCAGCTGTGCCTGCTTTATCCTTTTTTGACACTAGAAGAATGTAAATATGGATGTAGAATCAACTTTGCGTGTTATTAAAAGGTTGCCAGCTATGCACAATTACTACATTTGATTTAAAGATGTTCTTTACTCATTTATTCCCTCAAAGTCCCTAAGCAAACCAGTGAACAAAAATCCCTAGACAGCTTGTCAATAAGAAAAGACAAATGTTGAGAATTACTTGGGGGCAGGGGAGGACAAATTGTGGCCTTAGCAGGGAAATGCAAGTTCACAGCAAAACCACATGGGGAATAAGCATGTAATGGACTCTATTGATGGCCTGAGAAGGAACTGATTTCTAGTCCTTCATGTAATTGGTACAAGTATGGAAGCCCAGACTTTCCCTTCCTGGGGCATTTGACACAGTTTCCTCAGCTAGATAAGTTAAATTAGGCAGCAACAATCTCTGTTAACTGAGTTAGCTTCTTACAAGAACAGTGCAGATCCTGGAAATTCCTATTTCACAGGACTTGTACAGGAAGACATGAAATATAACAAAGTCTTATCACACAGATTTCTCCTTGTATTTGTGGAAATACATATTACATATTTGAGTAACTTATATGTCTTGAGGCTTGAATCAATTCACACTTCAATAG
Organism: Hemiprocne comata; assembly: GCA_020745705.1. Lineage (NCBI taxonomy): Eukaryota > Metazoa > Chordata > Aves > Apodiformes > Apodidae > Hemiprocne > Hemiprocne comata. Next base: position 37,260,690 of record CM036590.1, on the reverse strand, counting down.
GAGTGGTGTGGGATCTTCTTCCTTACTGTCTTACTACTTTTTACAAGTAAACACTTTTTTGGTAAGATTTTGCATCTCTCTCTTAACTTTCCCCTTAGGTGATTTCTTGAAAATTGGCACAAATAATTGTTTATAGTTTAATCCTTTAAAATGATCTTGAGAAAATCAGGAAATAGAATTATTTTCTAACAGGCTGTTCTGCAACACAAGGAGCTGGTCTGTTATGATCCCTGTGAGAAGCTAGTCAGACTTGTAAAATATAATTTTGAAGTCCATTAATTCGAGCTAAAACTATAAGAAGACTATTGTCTTCGCATAGATAACACATGAATAATTACATAGACAACCTGATTATCTAGTCTAAGTAGATATGCAATTGTGTTCCAGTCAGGATTAATACACGAGAAAGTGCAGCTTCTCCTGAAAAGCCAAAGTCAGTGACAGAAATCAGAATGCAGGAGAAAATGTGTTAAAAGGAAAAAAGGAAGTTTTCTGAGAGTCTATCGGGGGAACAGTGGATACTTAATTTTCACGATATCTCTTTTGCAGATACACTTTTTCAAAATAAGAACAATATCAAACTTCTAACTTGCACAGCTTTTTTAATTGCAGGCTTATAATTTTATTCTCAGACTATTTAATTGAACATGCCTACTACAGAAAATCAAGCTATTTCACATGGGACAATCTACCTTTAATTTTCCTTAAGGGTTGCATAATCATCAGGTTACATTCAACAAATGTATATGCTTGTATCTACCTTTATTTAAAGGTCAAATAATCTATTAAACATTTCCACTTCTGACTTTCTGCATTTATGTCTGCATATACTTACACTGCTAAGTCAAATCGACATTTAATTCCAATCACTGAAACTTCAAATGCATTTTGCTAAAACTTTGTTGACTGGGCAATCAGGTGTGGGAGATACCACAGAGGAACAAGTGATCCAGAAAGGTCAGTTTTAAAAGACAGGACACTGGTCCCAGCTAAGTAGCTTTGGACCACCGTGTGTTTAACTTCTCTGCAAATCCATTCTAAGCACATATAACTTCTCTATATATGTTAAACGTAAGTTAATCTTTGTTATTACCTTGTCTCACAATTCATCACAAAGAGCTTATCCTATGTGCTGTTACTACTGTATCTGTACTGGTTTAAATTATCTGATATTACCATTCATTTCGAAGATTTTGACAAAATAATGCACCTTATTTTAATGCATGTATGCATAAAATAAGGATAAAGAAACAGTTCACACCAAGAGGAGTTGGTAGGACAGTGCCTGTCGAAAAGAACAAGCAATAAAAGCTCTTGGTCATCTTTCAGAATCTCAGAAATTCAAAAGCCAGAATATTTCTTCAGCTATTGATGGACATCATAAGAACAGATCAACTGCTGAACTGCAATAGCTACAATCTTTTATAGATTATTAAAGTTACAGGATTGAGGGATACATATTATTTATTCTTTTACCCTTGTGAGTAGAACACCAAAGAGGAAATTACTCTAGTTGTTTGGAGAATTAGAAGACGCCACAAAATTTCATTAAAAAATCAATTACATTAACACTCTATTATTATACTCTATATTGTGTACAAATTTGTGGGTGTACTATAGAATATTTTTTAAAAGTCAAGTCACTTTTTAAATTTTTATACTACGGGAAAAGCAAATACAATCTTTTCAAGCTAGCCAAAGGGGGATTAAACTTTTATTATTCTACTGTGAGCAATTGGTCAGAAAACCCCCCCCACAGCATTTTTAAGTAGCTTGTCTTACATAAGCTGTTGAGCTTTTAGTACTATTTAATGCAGAAAGGTAGTTTTCTCAGTGTAGCACAATATGATCTATTTGCTCAGAGCTAAAAAATAGTACCACTCTGCAGAGAACACTCTGTATTACCTATATTTTTAATTTCTTGTCTATAGCACATAGTAGAAAACAAAAAAATCAAAATTAATAAAACTTATATAATAGAAAATACCATAAAGCAGAACACTTTGGAGTGTGAAAGACTTCCTGACACTCAGTAGTTTTCATTGTAGGTAGTCTTATTGAAGGGAATTTATGAAGTCAGGAAATTAAAATCCAGCTCTGTATTAATTCCTTACACCAGTAATTTATAACAGCTAATTACCTTAAGCAGCCATCTTTCTCAAGTTTAGTGCACTGCAAATTACAGGGAAAAGACCACATGGACCTTGGTAGTATTCTGAGACTCTGGGAAAATGAAATACTGAGGTTAATGTAACAGTGACATAACAACAGTTTTCCATGCATATTTTCTCAAATTTCAATTCAAATGATAATTTAGCAACAATTGTTAGCTACATAATAAAAAATTCAATGATCTGTGTAATACTGCATTCTAGAAAAAAAGAATGCTGTTGTCCTCTCAATGTCATTATATTTTGTAAAACATTCCTCTGTAAGTATTCCCAAATGACTTGAAACATTTATCTGCTTTATAAAGTAAACTCTGTTGTGAATAAATTTGATAGCAAATGTACCAATTGCACCATTATCCTGTAACCTAAGATATGCATTAATTTTACTTTGCAGCCTTCATTAAAATTTAATGTCTGGAATAAACTGCAAGGTCCAAAGAGCGTACACATTTAAACCGAGCATTTTTGATCCAAACTGAAGTCAGTCAGGATATGTGGTGCAGTGACCCATGTAACTACAGAATAAACAAATATTAGGAAAGAAGAAATGTGATGTTAATGAGAGCAAAAAGGAATAATGTGAAGCTGCTGAAGTCAGTTACAACCAGTGTTTTCCTAATCACAAAGCAAGCATGGTTGTGATCGGCAGGCCACACTGAATTATAAGAAGACATACATCTGCAAGTATCTTTATTTAAATTAATAAGTTTATTATGATACAAAAACTAATTTGCCTGTGCTTGGATGCAGAGATGAGATTCTTCTGCCTGGCCCATGGAGGTCCACAGAAGCCACTATGGTAGATAAGAGTATAGAGCAGCTCCCAGAGCCAGGTCAAGAGTGTTGAGGCACTTTCTGTATGTTACTTCAACAGCTCTGGAAGCAACTCCTAGCTGCACTGCCAGAGGAGAACAAAGTGAACAAAGTCATCTTCCTTGGCTTGTGAAAGACATGAGAAGGAATGCTGAAGGCAATTAGTGGTCTCCCTCCCTTAAACCTCCTGCTATAATTTCTCTGTGCATATGCAATGATTTGTCATACTCTTCCCAGACCCATGTAGACCAGTACCATAGTCTGGTGAGAACTTGGTTTGAAGTTTGGTTAGTGCAAGTTTAAGGGGACAGTCTCAATTTCTGAATTTCTGAGGGATTTTCCATCTCTTGAAAAATAAGTTATGTGAGAATGAAACCTCCTTTGCTGCCTTTTGGCACTTTTTTGGTTTAAAAGAGGAGCAATAGGAAAAATGCCATCTTGCTATACTATTTTATGTTCTGTTACACTGTGAGAACACAATCCGTGGTTATGAGCTACCTGTCAAATAAAGGACATTTATTTTAAATTTACCTGTTTCTACATGTTTTACAAAAAAAAATTAGGCCCCAGGATGTGTCACTGAGTGCTATTACTAAATTTTTCCTTCAGAGGTCTGCTAAAACTGTAACCAGGAAAACATTGCTTTCACTTCTTAGAAGGTCAGAGTTGATAAGCTTTATAAGGCAAAATTATACTGCTGCTAAATTGCTAGAGCAAGACAAGCTGTTAGAAGCACAGATACCAGTGATAAAGTGAGGTCAGCAACAGAATTCCTGCTTGCAGTTGACCTTGCCTATGTTCTTAGGAACACAGCCATATTTCTGACATATAGAGCCATCGACTCAACATGTGGCTTTCTACAAATCATTCTTCTTCCAAAGAAGGGCAATGAGGCTGGTAAAGAGCCTTCAGAACAATTCTTATGAGGAGCAGCTGAAGGAACTGGCGCTATTTAGTCTGAATAAAAAGAGGCTGAGGGGGGACCTCATCACACTCTACAACTACCTGAAAGGATGTTGTAAAGAGGTAGGTGCTGGTCTCTTCTCACAAGTAACTGGTGATAGAACAAGAGGAAATGGCCTCAAGCTGTGTCAGGGGAGGTTTAGACTTGACATTAGAAAGAACTTTTTCACTGAAAGCTTTGTCAGACATTGATTGGAACAGGCTGCCCATGGAGGTGGTTGAGCCACCATCCCTGCATGTGTTTAAAAGTCGTCTAGATGTGGCCCTTGGGGATATGGCTTAGTGCTGGACTTGGTAGAGTAGGGTTAATGGTTGGACTCGATGATCTTGAAGGTCTTTTACAGCCTAAGTGATTCTGTGATTCTGTTACTGCCCTACTAGCATTCCAAATCTATGCCACTCATTTCTGCCAAACACAACGAAATATCTTCCTACCTAGTGTTCTGTTTGCTTCCATTTTCTTTAATAGTTTCTTTCTTCTAAATAATTGAATACATTCTCCATTATTATTTTCTTATTCACACCTCTGCATTATATTATATTAAGGAATAATAACTACCAAGACATAAATTGCCTACCTACTTATAGTGTATTATTTTGGATTTCTTCTCATACCTTTGTCTCGTCTCTTCTAATTTTTGTCTTTCCTTAAATTGAAAGATTTAAGTATCCAATAACTTTTAAAGACATAAAGGGTATTTTTATCACTTAATCTGATCTGAAAAAATTCAGACTTACATTTTACACAGTGACTTCTCCAGCTCGCTTAACAGTTCTTTTTTCTATTTTAGGAAGAGAGAGACTGTTGATTGAATTCAAATGATACACCTTTTACAGCATACTTATCAATTATGTTCTGTTAATAATTTTAATTTTCCTTCTAGTTCAATTTTAAGGAATTTAACTGTCAGCCATTAAATCTGTAAATGTGTTCAACTAGTACAAAAAAAGCTTTATGGTACTAGGTATCTTCTACTCTCAAATAAATCATAAACTAATTAAGTTACCTTAACCTTCTTGCCTTAGAGCTTAATTAATTGATTTTTTATTTTTCTGTGTAATTAAAAATTGAGAGCTAGACCAAAAATCAGACCTATGGTTCTGCAATATAAAAAGTTTCTTACCATATATAAGTAATGGAAAACTATTTTTTTCCTAAAATATCAGTAGAATACACAGTCTTTTCACAGAATCACAGAATCACCAAGGCTGGAAAACACCTTTAAGATCATCAAGTCCAGCCTATGACCAACATCACCACACCATCTAGACCATGGCACTAAGTGCCACATCCAGCCTTGCCTTGAACTCATCCAGGGATGGTGCCTCCACCACTTCCCTGGGAAGTCCATTCCAATGTCTAACCACCCTCTCTGTGAGGAAGTGCTTCCTAATATCCAACCTAAACCTCCCTTGGAGCAACTTCAGGCTATTCCCTCTTGTCCTGTCACCAGTTGCCTGGGAGAAGAGCCCAGCCCCCACCTGACTACAACCTCCCTTCAGGTAGTTGAAGAGAGTGATGAGGTCCCCCCTGAGTCTCCTCTTCTCCAGGCTAAACAACCCCAACATCCTCAACCTCTCCCTATAAGACTTTCCCTCTAGTCCCTTCACCAGCCTTGTTGCTCTCCTCTGGACCCACTACAGCACCTCAACATCCTTCTTGAAGTGAGGGGCCCAGAACTGGACACAGTACTCGAGGTGAGGCCTCACCAGTGCTGTGTACAGGGGGAGAATTACATCCCTACTCCTGCTGGCCACACTATTCCTGATACAAGCCAGGATGCCATTGGCCTTCCGGGCCACCTGGGCACACTGCTGGCTCATGTTCAACCGGCTGTCAACCAGTACTCCCAGGTCCCTCTCTGTCAGGCCTCTCACCAGCCACTCTTCCCCCAGCCTGTAGCGCTGCCTGGGGTTATTGTGGCCAAAGTGCAGGACCCTGCACTTGGTCTTGTTGAGTTTCATGCCGTTGGCCTCGGCCCATCGATCCAGCCTGTCCAGGTCCTCCTGCAGCCTCTTCCTACCCTCTGGCAGATCAACACTGCCCCCCCAGCTTGGTGTCATCTGCGAATTTACTGAGGGTGGACTCAATCCCCACATCCAGGTCGTGTTGGTGACCTGTTCTTAAATCTGATCAGCAAATCAAATGGTAGCTAATAAATCAGTTGCTTTACTTCTGTATTTGCTTATGAAAAGTCAAGCAATTAGTATAGCAATATTGATGTGGCAAAGATTTCTATGTCAACAGTTGATTTGTTCCTTGAGTGGTTAAAAACGGATTTAAACAATATGGAGTATTCAAGGCTGATGCAGTTATGAGATGCAGTACAATTTTTGACAAATCTGAACCTCAAGGTGGACTTTAAATGCTGCAATAATATTAGGAAAAATATTTTATTTTTTCAAGCCACATATAGGTTCACTAATTCATCTGCTCTGACCTAAGTGCTCCCTGTGTAAAGGCTTAGTAATTGATAATGATTCTCTGGAAGCTATGGATTTGCACTTGAAATTGCTCTATAAATTTCTAAAAAGTAAGACAACAGTTTGAAAGGCATTATTACTTAATGCATTAACTTTTGAAAGTTGAAAATTGCAGAAAACACTGAAAAGTAAGAGAAAACGAAGAGTAAACACATAAAGCATAACAAAAGAAGATAAAAGTTAATATCACTTGGTTAGTGACAGACTTGGCTGCAGTGACCACAATATTGCAGAGTTTGGGATACTGCTGAGCACAATCAAGGTTAATTCCAGGACAAAGGGTTAGATTTTAGAAGAGCAAACTTCAACTCGCTCAGGGCTCCGCTGGAAGGGATCCTGTGGGACACTTCCATGGAGAGTAAAGGAGCTTGTGAGTGCTGGGAGTTTTTCAAGAAGACTCTCCTAGATAACCAAAACCCTCTAAAGGCAAGGCAAGTAGGCAGAGCAAGAGACCCCCCCCTTGGCTTAAGTGCAAACTTCTGAGTCTGCTCTGAATCAAAAGGAAAATGTACCAGAGGTGGAAAAGTGGAACATTACCTGTTGAAAATTACAAGGGCATTGCCAGGATATGCAGAGGTGCAGTTAGGAAAGCAAAAGTTCAGCTTCAACTGATACTGGACAGAGATGTCAAAAATTTCAAGAAAGGGTTCTTTAGATATGTTAACAACCAGCAGAAACAGAGGAAAAATATTGGCCCACTATTAAACAGGAGAGTTGAACTAGTCACCAACAATGCTGAAAAGGCAGATGTCCTCAACACCTTCTTCACTTCTGTCTTTACCAGTGCCGTTGGGTCTCAGGCCATAGAAACAAAAATCCAGGTTGACGCAGGCATTGACCCACCATCAGTGAAGGGAGAGTTGGTGTGTCAACTATTACAGGAGCTTGACCTGTACAAACCGATGGGTCTGAATGCCATCCACACTTGGGAGTTGAAAGAGCTGGCTGATGTTGTTGCGAAGCCACTCTTCATAATCTTTGAGAAGTCATGGAGATTGAGAGATGTCCCTGAAGACTGGAGGAATGTTAATGTCACCCCCATCTGTAAGAAGGGTTCAAAGGAGGACCCAGGCAATTATAGACCCATTAGCCTCACTTCAGTCCCTGGGAAAGTCATGGAGCAAATCCTCCTGGAGACTGTCACAAGTCCATTGAAGCACATGATTGGGAAAATCCAACATGGATTTACCAGGGGCAAATCATGCTTGTCAAACCTTATTGCCTTCTATGACAAAGTAACCCACTTGATTGATGAAGGATGAGTGGTGGACATCATCTACCCGGACTTTTCAAAGGCTTTTGATACAGTCTCCCATAGCCTCCTTGAGGAGAAATTTACTTGTTACAGCCTTGACAAGTGGACTGTGCAGTGAGTGGGGAACTGGCTGATGCACCATACCCAGAGAGTGATAGTAAATAGTTCCTTGTCAAAGTGGCAACCTGTCACAAGTGGAGTCCCCCAGGGATCAATATTGGGTCCAACACTGTTAAACATCTTCATAAAGGACTTGGATGTTGGAATGAGTGGAGAGGTTGACACTCCAGAAGGGAGATCCACCCTCCAGGATGACCTAGACAGACTCAAGCAGTGGGCTAGCAGGAACCTTATGAAGTTCAATGGGGAGAAGCGTAAGGTCTTGCACCTGGGAACACATAAACCTGCAGTGCAGTTCAGACTGGGATCCACCTGGCTGGAGAGCTCCCCTGTGGAAAGGGACTGGGGGTCTTGGTGGATAACAGGCTCAACATGAGTGAACAGTGTGTTGCTGCAGCAAAGAAAGCCAACAGGATGCTGGGCTGCATCAACAAGGGCATCACCAGCAGAGATAAAGAAGTCATCATCCTGCTCTACTTGGTGCTTGTCAGCCCATACCTGAAGTATTGCATTCAGTTTTGGTCCCCACTCTACAAAAGGGTTGTAGACAGGCTGGAGAGGGTCCAGAGAAGGGCCACAAAGATGATCAGAGAACTGTAGGACCTGCCATATGAGGAGAGGCTGAGAAAACTGGGTTTGTTCAGCCTTGAGAAAAGAAAGCATCAGGGAGACCTTACTACAATGTTCCAGTACATAAAGGGTGGCTACCAAGAAGATGGAGACTCCATATTTACAAGGAGTCACATGGAAAAGACAAGGGATAATGGGCACAAGTTGCTCCTGGAGAGATTCCCGTTGGATACAAGAGGTAAATTTTTCACCATGAAGACAATCAGACATTGGAATAGTCTCCCGAGGGAAGTGGTAGGTTCCACCACATCGGACAGCTTTAAGTCTCAGCTTGACAGGGTGCTGAGCTTTCTCATATAAACTATAGTGGTACCTAAAAAGGTTGGACCAGGTGATCCTTGAGGTCCCTTCCAACCTGGAATTCTATGATAATAACTGGTCAGCCTATGCAGTTGTTTGCTTTGTACCCTAATATTAGGATTACTGCTCATTATCTTATTGAAGTTTAGATATTAAATTAATTATATGCTCATATAATGAAAGGAAATCTGAGGTTTTATCAGTTTTTTTGCAGAGGATTATTACTTTTTTACAATTTCTGGAGTAAATGTTTTTTTTACAGTCTTGTATTCCAAATTGTTTAGTATCATCAGAGCTGTCACAAAATTGCATGATTGGAGTTTGCTCAGGAGGTCATTTCTTATTTTATTTGAATGAGTTTTTGTAGTATGGTATGCAAAGAACACTATAATAATTAATATACCCATTTAGACTCAAACAAATATATTTGCATGTGATTTCTTAGGTTTACAGGACCTCTATTTTTCAAAGCAAACTTTCTAGCTTTCTTTAGCTCTTTTTTTCCGTTTTGTTCCTTTTTTTTTTATCTTTTAGCATGTCATCTTGTTCTTGCATTTCTTGTAAAAAAATCAGTTCAGAAGAATGAAAGAAAATACATTAAGCATCATATAAAAGGGTATGGAGTGGAGGCTGTGAAGGCAGTTGGAGAAGTGAGGCATACTAGTAGAAAGAAGTTGCTGACAGGGAAGAAAATTAGGTGAGGTCATAAGATACAGCCAGGAAACATAATGTAGAGGTAGCATGCTGTAATCACTTTCACTCAGTGACTTAATGACTCTTTTCTGCCACAAGATAAATGGCATGAGGGGATATACTTTCCAATATGTGAAGCAGTGGCTAAGAGACACTGTAAGTGTTCTTACAATAATTCAAAGCTGATGAGAACTAGCTTTGGCTGACTGGTGTTTGTAAGAAAATTAAGCCAGAATGGAAAAACATAAAATCCCAACACTCTTAAAAAAAAGGAAATTTTTTACACTTCCCAGCAAGTATGAGAACAATTTCTTCTTTGGCAATATAGCTTAGACATTGAAGCAATAAATTATTAGTAGGTATTTCTGTGAAAATCAACTCTATGTGTTTCACTTGGTTTTCAATGTCTACTATTATTGCAGTAAGATACCACAGCAAGGTGAGATAGTTGAGCAGGAGATTACTTCAGACAGAAAATAACTCAGATATAATATCCCAAGGCTGACACTCAGAGTCTAATGAAAAAGGTATGTGCCACAGAATCACAGAATGTTAGGGGTTGAAAGGGACCTCTGAAGATCATCAAGTCCAACCCCCCTGCCAGAGCAGGACCAAAAACTAGGGCAGATCACTCAGAAAGGCATCCAGACAATTCTTGAAAGTCTCCAGAGAAGGAGACTCCACAACCTCTCTGGGGAGCCTGTTCCAGTGCTCTGTAACCCTCACAGTAAAGAAGTTCTTCCTCATGTTGGGGTGGAACTTCCTGTGCTCAAGTTTGAATCCATTGCCCCCTCGTCCTCTGACTGAGCACAAGTGAAAAAAGGTTGTCCCTGCCTTCTTGATGACCAGTCCTCATGTGCTTATAGACATTAATTAGATCCCCCCTTAGTCTTCTCCTCTCTAGACTAAAAAGCCCCAGAGCTCTTAGCCTTTCCTCATGAGGCAGGTGTTCCAGTCCCTTAATCATCCCCGTACCCCTTTGTTGGACTCTCTCAAGTAAATCCCTGTCCCTCTTGAACTGGGGAGCCCAGAACTAGATTCAATACTCTAGGTGAGGTCTCACTAGGACAGCGTAGAAGGGGAGGAGAACCTCCCTCTATGTGGTGGACACACTCGTCCTAATGCACCCCAAGATAGCATTGGCCTTCTTGCCCACTAGAGCACATTGTTGTCCCATGGATAACTTGTTGTCTACCAGGACTCCAAGGTCCTTCTCCACGGAGCTGCTCTCTAGCAGACCAGCTCCTAACTTGTACTAGTGTATTTTGTTGTTCCTTCCCAGGTGCAGGACTCTGCATTTGCTCTTGTTGAACCTCATTATATACTTCCTTGCCCAGCTCTATAGCCTGTCCAAATCTTGCTGAATGGCTGCACAGCCTTCGGGTGAATCAGCCAATCCTCCCAGTTTCGTGTCATCAGCAAATTTGCTGAGAAGACACTCTGTCCCATCATCAAGGTCATTGATAAAGATGTTGAACAGGACTGGACCCAGCACTGATCCCTGAGGGACTCCACTAGTTACAGGTCTCCAGATGGGCTTTACACCATTAATCACCACTCTTTGGTCTCTATTGTGTAGCCAGTTCTTAATCTACCTAACTGTCCATTCTTTTATCCTACATATCCTGAGCTTGCTCACGAGGATGTTATGCGTGACTGTGCCATATTATCATAGAATCATAGAATGGTTTGGGTTGGAAGGGACCTATAAGATCATCTAGCTCCAACTCCCTTGCATTGGCAGGGACACCTCCCTCTAGATCAGGTTGATCAGAACCCCATCCAACCTGTTCTTAAACACTTCCAGGGATGGGGCTTCCACAACTTCTCTGGGCAACTGGTTCAAGTGTCAGAGTAAAGAATTTCCTCCTAATGTCTAACCTAAATTTCCCCTCTTCAAGTTTTAATCCATTATCCCTTGTCTTCTCACTACAAGCCCTTGTAAAAAGTCCCTTCCCAGCTTTCCTGTAAGCCCCCTTCAGGTACTGGAAGGCTGCTATGGGGCCTTCCTGGAGCCTTCTTTTCTCCAGGCTGAAGAACCCAAGCTCTCTGCCCATAGGAGAGGTGGTCCAGCCATTGGATCATCTTCATGGTCCTCCTCTGGACTTACTCCAACAGCTCCATGTCCTCCTTATGCTTCAGCATCCAGAGCTGGACACTCCCCCCATTGCCAGGTGGGGTCTCTCAAGAGCAGAGAAGAGGGGGAGAATCACCTCCTTTGACCTGCTGGCCACGCTTCTTGTAATGCAGCCCAGGACACTTGGCTTTCTGGGCTGCAAGTGCACATTGCTGGCCCATGTTAAGCTTCTCATCCACCATCACCCACAAGTCCTTCTCCTCCAGGATGTTTTCGTTCCATTCTCTACTCAGCCTGTGTTTGTGCTTGGGATTGCCCCGACCCAGGTGCAGAACCTTGTACTTGGCTTTGTTGAACTTCACGCCATTTGCACAAGCCCAGTTCTCAAGCCTGTGAAAGTCCCTCTGAATGGCATCTGTTTCCTCCAGCATGTTGACCACACGACACAGCTTGGTGTGGTCAGCAAACTTGCTGAAGGTGCATTCAGTTCCACTGTCCATGCTGCTGGCAAAGATGTTAAATAGCACTAGTGTGAGTACCAACTCGTGGGTAACACCACTCGTCACTGGTCTCCATCTGGATATCGAGCCATTAATCACCATGCTTTGAGTGCAGCCTTCCAGACAGTTCCTTACGCAACGACTGGTCCATCCAAGAAGTTCATATGTGACACTGACCTCACAATTTGTTAGAGCAGGTTCTTGTGCAAATTAATCAATACCATATAGAAAGGACAGCTCATCCAGTACTGGAGGTTTCAGGATGTTTCTACCATTCCTCAGAACTACCCCATCCCACAGAGCACATAACTACAACCCATTAGGGTTTACTACCTGGAGAGATATGTCATAGTTACACCAAGAGGGATTCTTTCCTCTCTTGCAGCCAACATATTTAGACAAATGTAAAGCAAATTATATTAAGGTAACTATAAAGCAAAACACGCATGATGTAAAATAGATGGAAATATACTCTAGCGCACTGCTCTTTGAAAAATGAGTTATCTAACCACAGAAGCAGCAGCACTGCATTAAAAAAAAAGGGTGCTTGTTATGTAGATGATGGACCTCACTCCAAAGACCTTCACAAGCAAAGCTCACCCTGAAGAACAGAGCACTGATTGATTCCTGGGTGCAACATAAACCACAAGGGCAGATGAAAGGTATTACCTTGGAGTTGTAAAAAAAGACAAATCAAACTAAAGAAAATGGAGGTCTACACAACCCTTGGGCAATCTAGTAGTTACCTGTGTTTATACAAAGACATGGACACCACCGTCTTCTCATAAAAGACCTCCAGTAAGTTTTCCTTCAAACCCTACTAAGGGCTCCAGGAACTCAGCACGCAGCCCTAACATATATGCAGAAACCATTTAGTATACAAAAAAACCAAACCACTCTCTTCATAATGTATCTAAAATATTTAAAAATATCAACTATAATAATTATTACTTTAAAAAAATTGTTATTATATACAGTGTAAAAAGTAATATAAACCACAGTTTTGTTCTGTCTGTCTATTATTCTTTCAGCAATTCTCTGCTCAGTTTTACATTCTCCATTACACTCAAATAATGTTTTCCTGCCATATCTACTAATGAAGCCTATGCTTTTTATCTCACCTCTCAGCTTATATGTTAGCTATAAACCTACCCAAATGACAGCAGCCCTTGGATTAAAAAAGACAAACACATCCATTGTGTACCAAAAGTTATGGAAAAAAAATTATTTGACCCACGGTCCAATCATAACCCTAAGGGTTTTGCCACCTTTACGTGTTACAAAGGAAGGTGCTCAAGTTAGATTAAAAATGCCTTTCAGAATTAATAGAACTTATTGTTAGCTGTAGCTGTTTTTAATTATTCCCTCAGCATTATTAATATCTGTAATTTAAGATAACATATTCAGAAGTCTGTTTGCTTTGTTGCACACTGTGTAGTACACTGTGTGGCACATTCTGTACTGAGAAAGAAGTATACGAAAACAAAGGTAATAGTCAATTTTGGCATGGGAATTGAATGCTACTGGCATATTCTCAGGGCCTGCTTTACTCTGCATCATATATCACAGAATCACAGAATTGCCATGGCTGGAAAGGACCTCTGAGATCTCTGAGTTCAACCCTCAATACAAAAAAAACAAAGCCAAACCAAACCAACAACAACAACAAAAAAACCCCAAACAAAAACACATGAACACACCACCTGCCAAAAAACACCCACAAAAAAAAACAAACCCAAACAAACATAGCCTTGGTCACTAGAGCATGCCCTGAAGTGCCACATCTGCACATTTCTTGAATACCTCCAAGGATGGTGACTCACCTACCTCCCTGGGCAGGCTGTTCCAGTGCCTGACCACTCTTTCAGTATAGAAATTCTTCCTAATATCCAATATAAACCCTCCTTGCCTCAACTTCCAGCCATTTCCTCTGGTCTTATCATTATTTATTTGGGAGAAATTGCCAACACCCACCTCATTACAACCTCCTTTCAGGTAGTTGTAGAGGGCAATGAGGTTTCCTCTCAGCCTTACTTTCTTCAGATTAAACAACCCCAGTTCCCTCAGCTGCTCCTTCTATGACTTGTTCTCTAGACCCTTCACCAGCTTGGTAGCTCTCCTCTGAACATGCTCCAGCACCTCAATATCCTTCCTATAGTGAGGGGCCCAGAACTGAACACAGTACTTGAGGTGCAGCTTCACCAGAGCCAAGTACAGGGGCACGATCACCTCCCTACTCCTGTAGACCACACTATTCCTGATACAAGCCAGGATGCTATTGGCCTTCTTGGCCACCTGGGCACACTGCTGGCTCATGTTCATCCAGCTGTCAACCAGCACCCCCACGTCCTTTTCTGCTGGACAGCCCTCCAGACACTCTTGCCCAAGCCTGCAATGTTGCATGGGGCTGTTGTGACCGAAATGCAGGACCTGGCACTTGGCCTTATTGAATCTCATATATATGGTTGTATTGCCCTGACAGGGAAGAGCTGATTAATTTTTTGGTTTTCCACCTACCATTCTAAGTCATTAGCAAGATGCTTCTCACAGAAAGGCAATCTCCAGCAGGCCTGGTTCAAAGGTCATTGAAATATAATTGTTTTGATCTCCACTATTCCAGTATTTGTAAGTGATTCTATCCTGAGAAAAATCCCATAAAACTGACGAGGAAATATTGTTACTAAGAATACCTGTCTGGAACATAGCCACAGGAAAAAAAATCTAGCCGTAGAAATATTCGGTTGTTTGCAATCATCTGGAATCTAGTCATATTTCTAAGTGAAAATCTATGCCATAACACCACGATCTCAATGGCACTTGGATTTCATCTTAAAAGTCAAGTTATATTTGAAGCTGGAACTTAGACATCAAAGTAGTGCAGGTGCTGTTAAAATGGTCAGCCTCCAGGGAACACAAAAATTTTTGTTTAAACCACTCAAATATATGATGTTTTTCCTTAAAAACCAAAAAGTAAATCAAAGACTACAAGCTATGTGTGAAAATGAACAGTTGCCTGCTGCTGGCAAAGAATAGCAAATTACTATACTATTACTTTTTTGTATCACCTATTACTTAAAACTATGAACAACACTTTGAGAAAATATTACCATCAAATTCTCACTGGCATTTGTTTCTAAGGCAGTTGTAAGAAATGCAGTCATAAGCATTGCATGTTAATATTGAGTGATTTTCCTTGTTTTTGTATCAGTTTCACTAGACAACAATTAAACTTTAGAAAGCTTTTTTTTTCCTCTCATTTTAAAATGTTAACATGTATTTTCCAAAAGATATAGTCTGTAAATGTTGTATCTGAAATGACTCCATTACTGATGGAGCACATAAAAATAATATAATTTCAGGGTAAAAAGTATGTGCTTGGAAAAACAAAACAGTTTTGCACCCTGGGGAAACCACCTGTATTCTGAATGTAATCACTGTTATCCACTATGCTGCCAAGCACTACTGATGTGATCAGAGATTGACAGTAACAGAAAATTTAAAAAAATAATTCTGTTGTCTTTTAACATCATAGTTTCTTGCCTTGTAGATCAAAAAGCTGCCACTACAATATCAGAGTATGAAAACTTACAAAAAAAAATTTAGTGAACAATTTATCACATGAACTCTTGTATCTTTTTGTTTTTATACCTTATTGATGACAATAAAGTCTCAATATTTTTTTAGAAATGCTTCTTAAATGAAACACACTATCTACAAACACTCAGCTTTTTCTGTAGTAAATAGCTTTGAGAGGTAAGTTGTTTTTAAAAATATTTTTCTATGTTCTGTGTTGCTTGAAGCATAAAATCTTGGTACATCTTTCTTAGCTGCTGAGAGGCTCAAAACAATGTTTAAGTCATAAAATAGCTATTATATGCTAATATTAATAGTATGAACAAAAGTATATTCCAGATTATATATCTACAAGGAAAATATTTATTTTAAAATACAAGGATAAGTGGCATAAAATTGCTGAGCTGTCACACAAGAGTTGCCTTGATTTACTGGCGTATTTCCTGAGAACCTGCAGTAGGCAAAGCTCCCCTTTTTTGTTCTTATTGAGAATAGTTTATATGGAAAAGACTTCCTAGTAATTTTCATGGAGCTTTTTACCAGGTATGAAAGTGGAGGCATTAGGTTATGAAGATAGATGTATTCTATACCTTTGGTGGATGCTGCCAAAGGTGGATACCTTTGGCAATGCTGTCTCTCTTTTTTGAACTATGAACTACAAAGGAGCTCAGGGAACGTACGAAGGAATGCTCAATGCATTTGACCCTAACTTTACATTCCAATGGCTGTACATGGTATAAAACACATGACTTCCTGAGACTGTATATATATTTAAATTTTTTTCTTCATATTTATGTTTTCACAGGCAAAACACGATGGTTTTGTAACACAGTGAAATTGCATTAGAAATCCAATATGGAGACTTTTCTCCATGGTGAAGGTAGATAATTCAGAATAGTTTATGTTTTTAACTATTTACATGGAGGAAAAAATGTCTTTAGGCTCTTTTCCGCTAAGATTTTACATAGAAAGGAGCTAGCTGGATATATACAGTGATTGGCAGAAAGAACACACTGCTAGACAGCCACTACAAAGAAAACGTTGTTGGTAGCTGAATGGGAAACAAGACATCAAAACTGACTCCACAAGATTTTTTTTCTCCAGTGAAGAAGGGAAGAATTTCTCAAGAATAGAGAAAGTACATAAAACATCTGCAAATATTTTGAATTTCAACAGCCTTCTGATATAAGCTGCCTTATTTCCCCAAACAGTGCCAACGTTTGGAGTGTTTTTGCATTTGTATACCTGTGGCTTGGTATGGCTAGCACGGGTCTTTTTTTTCTGAGAATTACTTGTAAATGAACTGTCATCTAAATATCCATGTTAGATTCTCTTATCCAAGAGCCTAGGAGAAGTCTTCAGTTTTGTCTTGGAGAACTGACAAAAATTAATGACAGCTGGAGTCTGAAGGCCATGCTTCTCTCTCCTCTACTGATCCCTATTTTAAAATAAGGATAGTTGTTAGTCTCCGGTGGCTTCCTGTTCTCACGCTGATGAAAGCAGGAGGCAGTACAAGCTGCAGGAGACTGTCTTGGAGGTTATGCTGCATTGTCAAATAGTCAAGGTACTGCTAAAGGGGAAGGATAGAACAAAAAACCTTGAAAAATCAATCAGGATGATCAGCAGGATCAATGGTAATTTTTAGCTAATGTGGACTCCAGACTAACAGAGGCTTGGGAGTGTGAGGCTGTCAAGAGTTGGCAGGAAGGTTTTTGTTTCCATCCAGATTTACCACTGTTCTGATGGGTTAGCTCCAGATCAGCTGAAAAAGAAAAAGAGGGTTGGGTCCAACCACTACTCAGTTGTTGCTAACTGAAAGAATTACAACTTCTAGCTGTTCATATAGGTTGGCACTTTTGAAATCTTCACTTCTGAAAAAAATGCACTTAGTTGTAATTGTTAAATTACTTACAAAGACGTTCCAAAGATTAAAAAGGCACTTTCATCGAGCCAGCTACCCTTTAATCGTAGAATCCTAGAATAGTTTGGGTTGGAAGAGACCTAAAGATTATCTAGATCCAACACCCCTGCATCGGCAGGGACACCTCCCACTAGACCAGGTTGCTCCAAACCCCATCCAACCTGGCCTTGAGCACTTCCAGGGAGGGAGCATCCACAACTTACCTGGGCAACCAGTTCCAGTGTCTCAGCACCCTCATAGTGAAGAAGTTCCTCCTAATGTCTAACCAGTTCCTTACCCAATGAGTGGTCCATCCATCAACTCTGTATGGTTCCAATTTAAATACCAGGATGTCATGTGGGACAATGTCAAAGGCTTTGCTCAGGTCCAGGTAGATGATGTCAGTTTCTCTTCCTTTGTCCACCGATGCTGTGACTCCATCATAAAATGCAACCAAATTAGTCAGGCAGGATTTGCCCTTAGTGAAGCTGTGTTGACTGTCACCAACCACCCTGTTGTATTCCACATGATGACATGGAAAATGTTTGTTTCTCAAGCTAAATAGACAGGCTCATTCTGAATATTTTCTGTTCCTAAATGGAGAACTTTAGACTCTTTGCAAATTCCAGACAAGCCATAAAAAATTAGAACATCTGTAATGAACAAATTAACAATCATAATGGAGGTAGCTGCAGTTAGGATTAAGGGACCAAGCACCATAACATATAAAATTGATAGTGTATGAATGGGAAAAGGATGTTACAAAAATAAATATGGGGAAGTGCATTAGGATGACTAAAACTTCACCCAAGACACAGGTGTCACTGGAAAGACTCCTTGTCTGAGTGTGTCCAGTGGACTAAGCACTGACAAGAAATGCAAGTGATGCACATCTCTAGTTACATACGTTATGTAAGGCCCTTTCCCAGCAATTCCTCAGTTCTACAAGGCTTCTGATCCATGCACAGGTAGGAGACTGCTGTAAGCTCTCTTATACAACTGAGCCAAGCAGCTGGAGTCCCAGAGTGGAAGTGAGACCAGGATTTGGCTGCAAGACACCCCACTGGGAAGCATGTTCTTTCTGGGACATGACATCTCTAAAATCAGAAAACTGTAAGCACCTTTTGTGTGACCCACTGTGTCTTTCATGCAACTAGTTTCATATACGGGATCCAGTAACATCCCTTCTGAGAGATGTGCTTTAAATAGAATCACAGAATGCCAGGTTGGAAGAGACTTCAAGTATCACCTGGTCCAACCTTTTTAGGTACCACTATAGTTTATATGAGAAGGCTTAGCACCCTGTCAAGCTGAGACTTAAAGCTGTCTGATGTGGCAAAATCTAGTGACGAGTGGTGTTCCTTAAGGGTCAGTACTGGGACCGGTGCTATTCAACATCTTTGCCGGCAACATGGAGAGTGGCATTGAGTGCACCTTCAGCAAGTTTGTTGACCACACTAAGCTGTGTGATGCGGTTGATGTGCTGGAGAGAAGGGAGAACATCCAGAGGGACCTTGACAGGCTTAAGAGGTGGGCCCATGCCAATCTCGTGAAGTTCAACAAGGCCAAGTGCAAGGTCCTGCACCTGGGTAGGCACAATCTCAGGCACAAATACAGGTTGGGTGGAGAATGGATTGAAAACAGCCCTGAGGAAAAGGGCTTGGTTGATGAGAAGCTCAACATGAACTGGCAATGTGCACTTGCAGCACAGAAAGCCAACCGTGTCCTGGGCTGCATCAAAGAAATGTGGCCTGCAGGTCAAAGGTGGTGATTCTCCCTCTCTCCTCTCATGAGACCCCACCTGGAGTTCTGTGTCCAGTTCTGGAACCCCCAGCATAAGGAGGACATGGAGCTGTTGGAGTAAGTCCAGTGGAGGGCCATGAAGTTGATCCAAGGGCTGGACCACCTCTCCAATGAGGACAGGCTGAGAGAGTTGGGGCTGTTCACCCTGGAGAAGAGAAGGCTCTGGGGAGACTTCATAGTGGCCTCGCAGTATCTGAAGAGACCCACAAGAAAGCTGGGCAGAGACTTCTTACAAACACATGTAGTGATAGGACAAGGCATAATGTTTTTAAAATGAAGAGGGTAGATTTAGGTTAAACATTAGGAGGAAATTCTTCACTATGAGGGTGGTGAGACACTGGAACAGGTTGCCCAGAGAAGTTGTGGATGCCCCATGCCTGGAAGTGTTAAAGGGCAGCTTAGATGGGGCTTGGAGCAACCTAGTCTAATGGGAGGTGTTCCTGCCCATGCAGAAGGGTTGGAATTATATGAACTTTAAGTCTTTTCCAACCCAAACTATTCTATGATTATATGATATGATTGTTTGGAGATCACTATCAGTACTATGGGAAATGATACCTACACTGTGATACATCTGTGTTAGAGCTGAATATACATTAAGTCATTAAAGGTTTCTACAACTTGGCAAATATAATTTTTGTGTTGTGTCTACAATGCTGATGAAAAAATGACTTGGTGATATAGCATACACTTATTAATATCTTTTCATTATACTAGTTTGACCAATTTTGTAGTGTATTAAGGTCCTTGTTTTAACCACAAGATGGTGTTAGTCTATTCATTCCTTAAGACTTTGTTCTTCTATGAATTAAACACAGGATTTCTGTAGGCAAGAATAGAGTAGTAGGCTCACTTCTAAATGTACAATGGAGTCCAAGAATTCCTGTCACTTTTGTAGCCTCTTGAAGTAGATTTAAAGAGACAATAAGTAAGTATACTTTTTCATATACCTTAATGGGAAAAATCTTCATGAGATGGAAACTCCTTTTCAGCCACATAGGGCCCAAGTTTGTAGTCTTCATGTGGAACCATAAAGGACTAAATTGAACACTTGGAGTTTATTCAACAGTGTAGAATGAGAGTATGTGCTGCAGTGTAGGTGGCATTTTCCTTGAAGCCACTGCTGCAGTTCTTTCACCTTTAACTCATCTTACTAGCACTCAATTCACTGAAGTAAAAATTCAGTTCCAAATTATCCCAATTTAATTCTACAGATCAGTGAGCATATGTTTATTTTGAGAAGATATACATGGTTCGTAAAGGTTTTTCAGAGGCCTATATATTTGGGGTTTGGGTCTTGTGTGTTGTGGAGCACATAAAGACAGTTTTACTGTTTCACCATTTAAGTCAGACACTAGTCAAAAGGGTGATATCTTCATGTTTACTTGCCTGAATTAATCAGAACTGATAGGACATTATGAGTTATCTGGTGTTCTCTTAAATAACAGTTAATAAAAATTGTTAACTATGGCCATGTTTGCTGAAATTTAGAAGTTAGTTGACCTGATATAAATTAAAATGAAACATTCTATATGAGAAGTTCCTGAATGAAAGCAAATATTTTCTTACTGTCCTTTACAACTGCAAAGTACTTTAAAAGCTGTAATGCCATTTATGAAGTGTTGAATAATACACAGCAGCATGTACATTATTAATAGCTACATATGTATTAATAGAAACTCAGCTAGACTTCCCCAAAGGTATACTTCAAGGACTGTTTCTTAATGTTACAACTGAGGATGTAGTTTGTGAAGATGAACGTGAAATTTATTATCCATTTAAGCACTGAATTTAGGGAAAGAGTCATTCTTTTATAATATAATTACCCATGTGTAATGGGTAGTATAGATCCTTCAAAAATGTGAAAAACTGTCCTTGTGACCAAAGACCTCAGACAGCAAGATGCTCTATGCAATTTTAGTTATGTCAGCTGTGTCAGTTATGTGTAAGTTCTTGTACTCTGAGGAATTCCCTTGGGAGTTCAAAGGCACAAGACCTTCTGCATAGTTCAACGTATTTGCAAAATATTTGGGAATAGCAAAGAGACAATTTTTGCTTCTGATAAGAAATGATTCAAGCTAATCAGTTTTAAGCTGACAGTGAAGTGTTGCACTGATAACATTTAATGACTGACAATAAAATAACAGACAAGATTACAATAAATGCAAAGGAAGAACCACTCCATCCTAGCGGTGCAGACATTTTGAGTGAGGCTCATTCGATCAAATGTAGCTACTTTAACTGTAGACTCCCACCTCTAATTTAATTTCCTATTAAATATAAGTCCTATTTCCTATAAGTTCCCCTATAACATGGGGAACACCCATCAGAGGTGTTCCCCATGTTATCCTAAAGCAGCTCCTGAAAACTCACTTTTTTTCTCTGTTGAATTTAAAAAAAAAAAAAGACATTAAGGGAAAAGTCTGAACACTGAGACTTCTTCAGAAAACTTTGAACTGCATTAACAAAATTTTATAGCATCCCCTTGGACTGGAGATTCCTGATGTATATACATACACTGCAGTACAAACACATTACAATTTAAACTCTTACTGCCTAAAGCATGCCTTTTACTTAATATTTTCATCTTTAATTGTAATAAAATGCATTGTATTTGCCTGAATACTTTCCCCACTGCCATATAAAGTATCATTAGGGAAATTGCCACACCCTTTGTACCACCTATTAAAACATTAAAGAAGTTTACTTCAATACAGGAATTGCTATAGGTCAGAAAAGTGTTTCTTCAGGAAACAGAAGACTACAGATTCTCAACATAATTTTATTTTCTTTAAAAGAGGCCAGTGAGTTTTCTTTACTTATGTAATGCCCCTTGTTAATGAGTACTGACTTCTAGGTCTAACAGATGAATTAACTATTTTTTTTCGAAGTTCAGAGAGTTTTCCTAGGTCTTGAATTTCTGTAGTCACCCATATCAGATTGCTGTGTGGCTGGTTTCTTCAAAATATGAGGAAAATTCAGGACAATAAATTACACTGGGTGTCTCAGTTGCCATTGACAGGACTCAGAACAAGCCTCCTCTCACCTCTGAGACAGCTGTCAGCATATTACCCAACTCCTGTTCTCAAAAGCTGGTAATATCCCTGGCTACCAAGAGGGACATCTCTGCACACAATGAAAAAAAAAATCATTAAGAACTGGACTGGCAGCATGAATCTCCAGTGCCTGCAGTTCTGACCCATTATTTCTGTGGATTGGTTGAATATTTCCACTCTTCCAGGCAAGAAGATGGATATTCTCACTATTATAAACCAGCATATGTATGTTAATTATTAGAGAGATATGAAACTGGTAACAGCAACTAGCTGGGGAAAAAAAGGATATAAAGAGAACAAAAGGTACTGAAGAAATTTAAGTATGAGTCAAAGATGAATGCTGAAAAGGACAAGGGGAAAAATACATCTTTGTAAGTATGAAGAGGGAAAATTAAAAAGGAAGAAAAAAAAGAAATGTCATGAACCATATATAGCACAGAAGCAACTGGAGAGAAAAGACACACACACAGGAGTGTAAAACAAGGTAAGAGATTAAAAAGATAGAATTTCTAAATTAGTGAGTTTATTGCATTTACTTATCAGGCATGACTGATAAGTTGAAAAAGTCTAGAAAATATATGGTCTCAGCCTTTAGAGCTAATACTGCTGCCAGTTTCTAGGCTATCTATATACTATAGACAAAAATGACCAAAATGGTTTCTGAGGAACTTGTAATCTTAAATTGTTTTCTCACAGCTCACTCTTTCTTCCTCTAAAGAAATGTGTTCCTTGATCTTCTCCCTGCTCCATAAACTCCTGGAGCTCCATTTGCATCTATTAAGTTTTCTGAAGCAAGAAGAGGGTTTTACACTTGTTGCACAGGGACTATTACATTCTGCTCGTGCTGATCTGCCAACATCAAAGATGTTGACACCATAGTCTTGTTTGGACGCTTCTTGTTAGTCTCTCTGACAACTTAGCACCTGTCTTCACTGGTAAGATTTTTTCAGAGGTATCACTTCATTCATTATCACAGTGAATTTCAAATCCCTTAAAGTAGGTCTGAAGCAGAACTTTTTGTTCAAGCTATAAAGATTAATTTGTTTTTACAGATCCCAACTAATGATCCAGGAGTCACTTACTTTGACAACCAGGGTTAGTATTGATTTTGTCTGCAACCAAGGAATATTCTCACATCTCATTACTTTATCAGTGTATTGCTCATCACCAACTTAATAAGGTATACAGCATTTTCAAAAACAGTGCTATATGGGATTATAAGGGAAACGATGGAGTGACACTCCAAACAAACCATAGAATCATAGAATGTTTTGGGTCAGAAGGGACCTTAAAGGTTATCTAGTTCCAACACCCCTGCATGGGCAAGGACACCTCCCACTAAATCAGGCAGTTCAAAGTCCCTTCCAAATGAAAGGAAGTGATTCTTCACAACAGGATGTAATTACGTTGTTACAAAAAAGTAGATGCTAAAATTTTACGAGAGTAAAAAAAGCCACAGGTTGCATCCATGGAAGAAATAAAATAGTTTTAAGGACTACTAAATATCAAGTGTCCAATTCTGGCTTTGCAGTGCCTGAGCTGTAAAATGCTGGAGAATTGCAGAATTTTCTGGGGAGCTGTTACCTGCAATTGCTATACTCTTACCCTTTCTCCATGCTATACACTAAACAAATAAGCCGTGAAACAAATGTCATCATTCCTGACAACTAATTAATCCTAAAGATGACAGATATAGCAGAACATTCTTAATAGCACTGGAGTTCAGCTGGTAATCAATGGCAAAACTAGAAGACAATTATAACATATTTTGATCACTAAGAAGCTGTACCAAATCTTACAGAGAATCAGTTTATAGGTTCTGGCACAAGTTCTCTAATGCAGCTGATTAAAATACTTCAGATAGATTTTTCAATTTTTCCATTGTAAACGGTTGATTTAACCGTATCTAAATCTTTCTAGTGGAAATAACAGATTTTGTGAACATTTCTAGTACATTTACTAAAATTATTCAATTTAACAAATTTGAAATTTATTTCAACTATATTGTTCGACTTTCATTATGTAATTTTTACTACAGTAAATAAAAATGTTTGGACTTCATTGTAAGAAGTAGAATTTATGTGAAGCAAAGAAGCTACAATATAAACAATAGTAATAACACATCACCTTCATTGTGGCATTAGAGCATCATCTGACTTGGCATTATATTCACTAGTAGTCAACTCACATATGAAACCAGCAATTGTCACACAATATCAAGTTATAAACTCATTCTGGCCACATCTTTGGATTTTATTTTACTTTTGGGCAGTGAATGCTGATCTGCATGCCTGATCAGTCCACAGTACAGCTATATGGAGAGGAGCAATTCTGGGAGAGAAAAAAGGCAGAAAAAAAACAGAGGTGTCAGAGGTTGCATTGGTTTCCTAAATCAGAGAACAACTGCAGTTCTGAAAATCCCAGAAGCCAGGTGCCTCATTTTGGAGTCAAGCCCAAGTGTCTATCCTTCCATCATTTCCATGGACATAAGAAGATAAAAGCTTCAGTTCAAATGCAAACCTAAATTAATATAGCACAAAACTAAGGAGAACTTTATGCAGTATTTGAATATCCAAAGTGGAAATTTGAATTAATATTTTCCTGCTTATTTTTCAGCAGTTCAGAGAAGAACAAAATCATATATTAAAAAGTTACCTGCTAAGAGGAATACTTCTTTTTAGCTCATATTTAATTGTCTCATCTTGAAATTCTTGTCCCATTGAAAAGTAACAGTAATAAAACACACATGATTGAAATATTTTACAGACCGTGTTTTATTCAGTTACACCTCTGAGGGCAAATAAGACATTTACACAGCATTCTGTAACTGACTTGTTCATTGAAAGACTAAATTCATTGGAAAAAAGGAAAAACAAATCCACAGGAAACCAAACAAACTGAGATTCCCGTATTTAAACAGAAGAGGGAAGTAGAGGGCCAATGCCAGCACAGCTTCAACCACTGGGCTACTTCAGAGTTATTTTCAGATTACTTTACTGATTCAAAATATCTGGAAATTAAAGTTGGTTTCTCTGCAGCAGAGGCTGCCCAAGCAAGACTAAAGTGAATTTGATGTAGCTAGGTGGCAGGAGAGAGTAGAACAAATGCTTTAAAAGACCATAGTCGTATCCCCTGCTTGTCCATCAGGTATCTGGGAGAGCAGTCAGGAGTGATTGCTTGTTTAAAGCAATGTTGTGGTTGCCATCAAGCAGCCATAAGGCATTCAGCAAGTGTAAATGTAGCATCAGCGATACATACTATGTAGGATATGATGGAGAGCTCAAGACAGCACCTTTAGGGGTTTTATAAAAGACCAACATTTGAGAATTCATCACCTCAGAATTAATGTGGAGGACAAATCACTTGATCCATCAAAAATCACACAATGCAGAATGTGCCAGATTCTGCATAACTACGTAATCAGTGCTGGTTTCTCCCTGATCATGTTTTCAATCTTGAGTATAAGAGGCAAATAGGAACTGTAAGGGTGAGAATGACAATCACCATGTCAGCATGATGGGCATTGCATTAAGTTACCTAACAGTTGTCAAGTTTTGAAAGGTGTCTATGAGCTATTTACAGACTACCTTGTACTCTGAGTGTATCTACTAAGGAAATAGCAATGAAAGAGTTTCTCTTTGAAAATGGAAATGGTAGAGAAAGGCTGATGGTAATACAGTTCTAAGGTTGATTCTTTCAGACACTGGATAGTAGAAATTGCACAGAATAATGTACCTTTACCTTTTGTTAGGGATCTCCAAGCCACAGACGAGGGCTTCAAGAGGGAAAGCAGAGAACAGTTTGTTAAAGTGTGTTAAGATATTTTTTTTCTTTCCCACTAGAAGTCCTGCTTTGTTATTAAAGTCCATTAAATTGCAAAAAAATATTTTTTACAGATCTTTGTCGACTCTTCTGAGGTTGTCCTGTTTACTTGTCTTCAATGACTTTTCTGGAGTGTGGAAATACAGCTGACATTCTATTTTATGTTTTTAGGAGCAAGTACTTATAGATTACTTTTGACCCATTGCATGGGCAGTAGAATTCTTGGACCATTTTACTGAGCTTCTCAGCGTGAAAAGAAGACTGTGGAAACTGAGTTGTCAGCCTAATTTGAGAAATAGCAACAGCAGCAAAAAAATGACAAGAGCCAGCAAACCCTTTAGTCAAAGGAGCTAAACTACAGCAGCAGCAAATGCAATCCCTGCTGTGAGGGAAGCTTCCTTGTATATTGTTTTCTTGAGTCTCTTTTCTGGAACTGAATACAGTGATGTTATTCCCAGCTAGATTTACAAAGAAAATAAACTCAATAGAACTGAACCAGTAGCCTAAATATATACCACTAGGTTTCTTTTTTTTCTTCTTCTTTTTTTTTAAAATCTAATTTAATCACTTCTCCATACCCATACTGACTTTGTATTTTAACATGCAGGTTTGAGAATTTCAGCCTTGAATTTCTTCCTGATTCTCTTGAAGTTATCAGTCTGATTTTCAGACCATAATCACTCCTAATGAAGTGCCACTGCCAGTGCAAAAGTGAGGGAGGGAATACTAAATTTCAGTATCCTGAGACTGCAAAAATCAATTTCCCATTCCTTAATATGGAAGTGCAAAAGACTGCCTTTTATTTCTTATTCACAGGCTATTTATGTGATACTGAATCAAATAAATATCTTGTTGTTCCTTGTATACTTCTAAGGTCTTCAACCCCATAAAGTCCAACAAGGCCAAGTGCAAGGTCCTGCACCTAGGTTGGGGCAATCCCAAGCACAAATACAGATTGGGTGGAAAATGAATTGAGAACAGCCTTGAGAAGGACCTGGGGGTGCTGGTCGATGAAAAGCTCAACATGAACTGTCAATGTGCACTTGCAGCCCAGAAAGCCAACTGTGTCCTGGGCTGCATCAAAAGAAACAAGGCCAGCAGGTCAAGGAAGGTGATTCTGCCCCTCTACTACACACTCATGAGACCCCATTTGGTATATTGTGTCCAGTTCTGGAGCCCTCAACACAGGAAGGACATAGAACTGTTGGACTGAGTCCAGAGGAGGGCCATGAAGATGATTAGAGGACCGGAACACCTCTTCTACAAGACAGGCTGAGAGAGTTGGGGCTGTTCAGCCTGGAGAAGAGAAGGCTCTGGGGAGACCTTATAGCAACCTTCCAGGACCTGAAGGGAGCCTACAGAAAAGCCAGGGAGGGACTTTTTACCAGAGTGTGTAGTGATAAGATGAGGGGTAATGGTTTTAAGCTCAAAGAGGGAAAATTTAGGTTAAACATTAGCAAGAAATTCTTTAGTGTGAGGGTGGTGAGACACTTGCACAGGTTGCCCAAGAAGTTGTGGATGCCCCCTCCCTAGAAGTGTTCAAGGCCAGATTGTATGGGGCTTTGAGCAACCTGGTCTAGTGGAAGGTGTCCCTGCCCATGCAGGGAGGTTGGAACTAGAAGATTTTAAAGGTTCCTTCCAACCTTAACGATTCTATGAAAACAGGAAAAATTTAACATAGAGCAAAAGCAGTGGCCACAGACATTGCTCCCCATCTATCCATTCTTTTCCATCACCACAGCATTTCTTGCCTCCTTCTGCAAGTGGAGAACGAACCTTCCATTCCTCCTGCAGATTTCCAGACTTTGGAAGCTGGACATGAAAGGCTACCACAGACCCCTGTCTGGTACACAAGGGATACCTAATGGGAGAATATCTCATAGTAAACATAAAAACAGTCTCCTCAGAAAGGAGAAATAGGTCAGTAAACTGGTCTGGATTGCACATTATCCTCAAATCCAAAGACACCATTCAAAGAAAACCTCCTCCTTATGACTACACATAAAAATAACATCCGAGCCCAATGAACACCCTTTCTAAACACACCAAAATACAATGCTGTTTCACCTGCCCCTGGGTTGCAACATGGCCAGGATGCTTGGCTGAAGCTGGGGATGCAGCACAACAGGTGGCACTGGTGCTGGCACTCTGGGCACAGAAAGCCATGACCAAAGGGGCTCCATCCCTTTCATGTGTCACAGGTTTAGCAAATAACCAGGTGACAGATGCTCTCTGTTATCCCTCCACTACCCTCCCAGTTAAAAATAAAAAGCAGAATAAGGGAGAGAGCCTTTAAGGTTGGAGTAAAAACTAGAATAAGTTTAATAAAATAAACAGCAATAATGATGATTAATTATTAAAAAAATTATATAAATATGTAAATGCAGAACCTACATTCCTCAGTTGATAATTACTTCCTGACCAGAAAAGTCTCAAACTAGACTCAGCAGTACATGGGGGTGCCTGAGTCCAGGGTCCCAGGAGTAGTCCACAAAGGCCTTAGAGCAGCCAAGCTAGTCCTACTCAGAGAGGCAGGGGAAAGCAACCTGTCTTGATAAATGATGCTGTTCTCCAGCAAGAAAACAGGATACAGGATCAATGGAAGGAGCTATTACAGACCCCACAGCAGCCACAGCAGCCAGAAAGACCAGCAGAAGGGTGTCTTAGGAGCCGTTTTATACTGAGCACCATGGGAAGGAACACTGTGATTAGTTCATTTTGGGTCACCTCACCCATTCTCTCCTCTCCATAGGCACAGCTGCTGTCTATGCTCCCCCCCCCAGTTGTAACTGTTACAGCCACAGGCTGGCAGCAGCTGGTGGGGTCCTAGAAGGTATCAAGTCAGTATGGCTATGGGAAATTTTTACCCTGGCTCTCTCAAACCAGGACACCATGCTAGTCAGGCCCAGAGTTACAGAGTAGCCGCAGACCCAAAAGGTAAAGATGGCACCTCCAGCCCTATATACAGTGGGATTACACTAAGTAAGCTGCCAGCTGGCCAGAAAATCTGCCACACCTGCACCCTGGCTAAAGGGAGGCATGGGCTCAACACCACAGCAACAGAAATGACTCCACAAAGGAGGCTTCTAATTTTTAGTTTGGTCACTTGTCCTCTGGAACTTCCAAATCTATATTTGAAAGTTTGGTTTTAATCTGTTTGTTTGTTTGTTTTCAATCAAAACACATTCATTTCTCTTCCTTTATGAATCTAAAATGAATAGTTCATATTGATTGTAAAGAGCCAAAAGGCATTTTCCTTGCCAACAGAATTGTGCAAAGCATTTATGCAGGGCTGGCAATTTCAGCAACTTCAGGCTTTCCTGATCTCTATGTAATTATTTGCACTCCAGTATTGCATCCCACTCCAAGCCTACCAGAAATAATATTCTGGTCTTTACAGCAGAATTGAATTAATATTTGTCAAATTGTCTTTTCTCTCCTTTGGAGAATTTTGATGTATTTTCTAGAAGATGCTGTTTTGTCACCAAAGTTGAGGTTCTTTGTTAAGTCCTTGAGCAAATCTTGGTCCCACATGCCCAGATCTCCTGTTCTGTAACCAGCTTGACCTCTCTGATGCTAAGCAGCTGAGGTCTTTTTGTTTAAAGGTAAAAAAGGTCAGTTTTCCATAACCCTCTGTGTCCTATATAATATCTCAGCAGGGTTACTGTCCACATGATTAAACTCTGTAATGTCCAGTCAAATTCTGCTCTAGTGGCCTGTGTTGTTAGTTTCTCAGGGGAAAAAATATTGGTAGGAATTCTATTTTCTTTAACTTAACTGGCTTGTGCAAACCAGTTTCATGCTTTGTTCTTTTTCCAGTTGATAATACTGATAACTGTTCTGAGTGATGCCACACATTTTAATCTTCTGAACCTTGGAGTCAAGACAATCAATCAAAGCAAAAGCTTACAGATGCTTCTAAACTGATTTGTAGATAATACAGGAGGAAAAAAACAAACAAACCAAGAACTAATTTTTATAAGCATATTCCACTCATTCTGATAGGTGGACTGGAATATCTCATAAACACACTTTATTGGCAGTTCTGTTTTCAGTAACTATTCCTGTCAGGTAAGAAAAAATCAAAGATCATACCATTAAAGTATGTGTTCTCTGTAATCAACACCACAAGTGCTGACCTAGGTTTGAAAGAGTGTGCTTCTAGCACTGCTAAGAATCCACTGTAAAGTTGTAACTTTCTTGTGTACTATCAAGTATCCAGAGATCTCCATAATTTACTTTTTGGGGTTCAACAGGATAGAAGAATGAAATCAAAATAACCATCCATCTCAACTACATAATTAATTATTCACTATAACTAATAACTAATGGAACATACTGACTCTAATATCCCATTTTAGCTTAATTTTATGGAGAAAAAAAATGTAATGTGTCCTGGGTTGAGCCAGGATTAAGCTAATTTTTCTTTTACTGATTTTTTTTTCCTTCAGTAAACTTTCTTTTAACTAGTAGCAAGTGTTCCAGCTAGTGGACTGATAACACTGGAATTTTTATATTTCTGCTGAGACGTGAAGGTCAGTTTGCTCTACTCAGTCAATCTGCCACTGCAGATGCTACTGAGAGCAGGAGAATTGTATCTATGACCCCCCCGTAGGGGAGCTGGACTAGACAGACAGCAGAACTGACCAAAGGTATTCCATTCCATATATCTACGTAAGCTCTGAGGAAGGTCAGAGATCACAGAAGACAACTTCCTTCCTGCTTCTTCTTCCCTTCTTTTCTGTCCATGGCCGGCGTCCGGGGAGGACTCCATCCATCCATCACTGTCGACCCCAGGCTCAGCCCTGTCCCTCATAACTCTCCCCACAGCCCTGTCTGCTCTGCTGTTATCTCAGACAGCAGGCTGAGACATTTCGGGACTGCTCACAGCTAAGGAGAGTGCCGGGGGAGTTGCTGGGGGTGGGGGGATGCAAGAGGCTTTTGCACATTCCTGAACATACTTGTATATAATTGTACATATAATTAAGCTGTCTAATTTAGTTTTCAATCCAGCTAAGTCTCTCTCCTAATTCTCTCTCCTTCCCTACCTGGGTGGGAGGGGGGAGGGGATCAAAAGCATCATTGTCGCTGGTTTATTTTTCGATTCTGAGTCAAACCGTGACATAATGCTATGTACTGTCCACACAGTATTGAATATAATTCTCTTTTTAAAGCCTTTTAACATTTAACTTTTCATAGGTTTGTCTCCATGTGAGATATGTTATTGACTTATGTGGGGTTTTTACAACTCTTGTGGTAAAAATGTCATTGGTTTGTAAGAGACTGAAATGGGAAAGAGTTCACAACCATACCTATCCACCTTTAAATTCTCATCACTTCGCATCACTAGCTGCTGCTAAAACAATACAAAACACCCAACTACATCACAATTACAAACAAATTTTAATGTGTTCTGTAAGAAAGCAAGAACTGCTGCTGATGGTTGTAATCTTTCCCTCTCAGCCTTAGCCTTGCCTAAACCTCAAGTAATAACACAATCTGTTCAGGTTCACCTCACTGTAAGGCCTTTGAAGTAAGTAGACTGCTGTACTGTTCAGAATTCAGCCATTCTGTTGTGGTCCGATTTCAACCCGGGCTGGAAAACTCGAGTCGAATCACGGGTTGCACCTTCTCTTCTCCTCAATTAGAGGAGGAATAGCCCCTAATTGGCTCGTTTTAATTTCCCAGTGGGTCTGTCCCTAGGTTGGGACCAGCTGGCTACACCACGTATGTCTATAGAAACCCTGCCCAGATGCGCACGTGCACCAGCACAAACACAGATTATGTGTTTAACATACCACTTTACTAT
Source organism: Hemiprocne comata (assembly GCA_020745705.1). Classification (NCBI taxonomy): domain Eukaryota; kingdom Metazoa; phylum Chordata; class Aves; order Apodiformes; family Apodidae; genus Hemiprocne; species Hemiprocne comata. The sequence goes on along the minus strand of CM036590.1, from coordinate 37,228,721 downwards.
AATAGTTGTAGAGCAGAGGGAGTATGTGGGGGGGAGAGGATATGCAAATGTAGTCATAGGAGACAAACTTGGGGTGTGTAACTTGGTAAAGAGAAAGAAAGAAACAGTATTATAGTTGGGGGTAGGGTGCCCGACGAGTTTCCCATATAGGGTAGACGAGGTGCGTGTGCATATGTGGCCGATTACTTGTGCCCAGGGAAAAGTAAGCAAAGAAAGGAAAAATTCTTACAGACTCAGAAGCACTGACAGGTTTGGCGGCGTCTGTGGCTTTAAGAGCGCGTTTTCGGTGAGCGCAGTTTTCAGCGAGCGTGGCTTGGGCAGGTGGCTTGGCTTTAGCTGCAGCGGGACACGGCGACGAGCAGCCACACGCTGGAGCTCCAGCACGTGCTGATGATGGCCTGTGGTGGCTGCCTCGGCCTGGGCAGGCAGTGGCTGTGGGTGGAGCTGCACTGACTGGCCTGGGAGCACTGATAACGGAGGGTTTTGAGGAGCGAGCGGTGATTCCAGCTCTTTTAGCTTTTTTAGTATGCTCTAGTCTCTTTTCTGTTTCCTCAGCTCCTTTCACACAGCACCTCAGCGAGCAGGCTCCACGAGAGAAGAGGCAGGAGTGCAAGCAAGCAGGAAGCAGCAGCCCCGGAGTGCCGGGAGTAGCGAGTATAGCTGGAGTTCCACCCCAGCCACTGGAGGCTTTTTGTGATTCTGTGCAATTCCTTTTCCTTCTTTTTTTCCTCTGTGTCTTTTCT